>BSAI01000125.1:4480423-4568713 GCA_036245035.1 Adrianichthys oophorus
CACTTCATGTTAGTAAAGTTTACGTTGGTAAAATGTAGCAACACTTTTTGTTAGTAAAGTTTAAGTTGGTAAAATGTAGCAATACTTTTTGTTAAAAAGGTACAAAATCCCAAACATTTTCAATTAAAATTAAGTTAAAATGTAAAAAAACCCAAACAAATAAAAATAAAAGAGAAAACATATCAGATCAGTGATGGAGTGTTTGTTTAGAGAGTTTGGCTGAATCTGAATTTTTCCACTACCCCTCTGGCTTCCCCCTACTCCTCCAAATGAAGGGGCATTTGAAGTGGTATGGGTGTGCTCTGAGGTTTACATTTAGGTTTACATTTAAATGTAAGTAATGACTTGTTGTTTTAACAGGACTTTTGAAAAGGAAAACAACAGGACAGTTTGAGGCTGAGTCCACTCCCAGCCCAGATTTGAAAAATGCAAAAAAAGGGGTGGGGCTAAGGCAGGCGGGCTGAGTGGGGGAGGTGTAGTCTTGAGATCTTGTGATTGACAGTCATGTTTGCTTGAGATCTTTTTATTATTGTCTTAATGAAAATAAGAAAAAACCATAAGCTTCAGGAGGCCGGAGCAGGCCGCCTCCCCATCTCGCAGCGGCTCTCTGTCTGCCGGCCAGGCAGCCCCCCAGGGGCCGGTTTAGCGAGCAAGCAAGAGCCGTGGATCGATCTTCGCCGTTCTTGGCGTTGCGGAGTGAGCGCCATTTAAAGATAGGCGGAGCTTTTATACTGAAGCTGCAGAGTATGATGGCGTTAAACTTCTGAAATGGCGTGGGACTTAGACCAGTTGGCCAATCACAAAATTCATTTTTACTACCTCCTTTCAGCCTCTAGGGGGGCAGCACACACGCGGTTTTAGACTATCTTTTCAGGAATTAAACAAGTTTATTTTTAATTGTCAAAAAACTGAAAAGGACCAACAGTCAGCACTTTATAAGCCCCATTTGTACAGTCAAAAGATGTTGATTTACTGTTGAGTTATAAAACTGATGTTGTTATGTGTTGTCCGAGCGCTGGCAGTTACGCGCTAATGTAGATGACCGGATAATATTGATGATGTCATCAAGGGTTAGTGCCATCCGAATTCGAAGACACTGTTGTTCTATATCTCGCCTTTTAGAGGGCTAAATGTAGGGGTAGGGAAAAGCTGTGGGGCTAGAGAGAGACTGCAGTGTGGGGGAAGGCTAAAAACTGAGAACAAATTTCACACACCCAAGTGTGCAGCAACTAGTAAAAGTTTAACTTTAAATATTCATTCAAATCTTTTTGGCCCTCACGGGCTCTTCCTTTGGCCTGGAGCCCAAAGCATGTGTGTTACCCCACCCATCTGCTAAAGCATGGGTAAAAAATGTTGCAGTTCCAGTAAAGCTAACTTTTCTTCTTCTCTGAACACCTCACCTGTATGATGCCTAGAACTCTGTCGTGCACAATCAGCGGAGGGTTGTTACTTGGGATGATGGACCGCACCAGAACCCCCTCTATGAAGTCCCGTGTTGTCACTAGGATGTGAAATCTGTTGCCACAGTTCTTCACGCAGGTCTCCAGGACCTAAAGGAAACCGGCACACTTAGGAGGAAAAAACATCCAGGTTCTACAATGACAAAGAGAAGCAGAACTCACAGTCAGTGCAAGCATGACCTCCTTAAAGTTCTTGTTCCCGACAATCCTCTTCTTTATGGCTCGGATTGCATCTCTGGGCCTGTGAAGAGCGTTTAGAGTATTTTCAGCATTTTGAGGTGTGCAGACCCACAGGGATGACTTTTCCCAGATGTTGAAACCACACACCCCTCCTCTGAGCTGTTGATCGTGTCGCAGATCTCCATGTTGAGTTCCCAGTCTTCAGACTGTAAGCTGGAGCTGGTGGCACGCTCTGGCAGAAGCAAGTCAGAAGAAACATGACTGTACAGAAAATAACAAACTGATAGGATTATGTGTTTTTGCACTGGTTATATAACCTAAGGGATTAGAGTTCACACTCCATTTTATAATATAAATTAGTTCCAGGTAAAAATAAAAACAAAAATAAATATTTAATAACTTGGAGAAAGGGCACCCAGAGTGAAACAGTTCAAGTTCCGTTACAGATAAATAAATAAAACATGTTGCAGGGTTAAAAAATAAACCAAAGTAAAAATAAAACCACTCTGAAATACTTTAATTTCTGAATGCACAATTTTTGAGAACATTGTCTCTTTTAGTTAATTTTTGCATATTTTTATAAAATGCTAAAAAGTATCACATTTTTCAAATTCAATTTGACTCAAAAAATTAATTATCAGACATATTCTATTCTTTAATAAGAAAATGAATTAGAATAAATGTATTTTTTAAGCACAAATTTGAAATTCTAAAGGTCATACACACAAATAAATCACAAATTTTACCAAAGAACTTTCTCTGCATGTAAAATCCATGGAAAAAGTCATTGGTTTGTATCTCACTTTTTTGCGACAGCTTGAGAAAGAAAAAAACTCAAATTAGTAAAACGATTTAAAATGACTTTGAATGAGCATGGATGTTGAACACTCATTTGGACTTTGGGTCTAAAATCTCATCACATCTCAGATTGAACAATGTAAGCATCAAAACAACAACGCAACATCGTATTTAAGGGCTGAACAGCCTGGCTTTGTGAAAGCCAAGCAAACAGCTGTCCACAGAAAACAATAGAAAGAGTTATAAGACTCTCTAAGAGGGCAATTCTACGCAAAGAAAAACAAAAAGATGCCAGATGCAGCTCAGATGTGTGGAAAATTTACAGCACGGACAAAGAAAATGAGAAGAACGACAGTTAGAGTTTGGACGTAAACAGTAAGAAATCACCGGAAAGAAACTCATACAAACAAATCAATGAGAGTGGAAGAGTGGGATGAGGCGAAGCAATTATGGATGATGGGAAATCAGTCATAAAGGTGAAGAAGATAAAAATAATTGAGGGGATTCAGGAACTGTTTTATCAAAATGCTTAAACCCAAACAGATATATTTTGCATGTATTCCTTTTCTAAACCAAGTTTGGATTATATTTAGATGATAAAAAGGCTTTAATGATAATAAAGCCTTTATTAGATGATAATAAAGGCTTTAAATAAAGTTTCAGTCTATTTGCCATTTTTCTTATATGTTTTTAAAAAGTTGTAATTAAAATGAAAATGTAACCCCACAAATGATGTTAATGTCATAAGAAAAATAACACACAGTTTAGATTTTGAAATGATTGAATAGTTCTATTCAAAATTATATAAAAATAACAAAGGCAGCTTTGGAATGGTGTAGTAAAAAAAAAAAAGTTTTTCACAATGAAAACAGACGGTCATAAAAATCAGGATGCTAATCAGGATGCCCTATAGCAAAGGGTTTTGTTCTGAATTGTTCTTATATTTACCTGAAAAAATGAGTTATATATTAAATATGAATTATATGAATTATATATATATATATATATATATATATATAAATATATATATGTGTGTGTGTGTATATATAATCTCCCCAGATATGAAAAAAGCCAGTAATGAATAGATGGATATCTTATTCTTTGAGTTCAAACCACATTTAGAAGCAAATAATAAAATATTTTCCTGAGGTTTTACCAGATTGTTGGTAATAAAGCACATATTATTTGTGTACTAACATTATCATGATATCATAATGAACTAATATGGTGCAGATTATGACTTTTTCACGCAGGTACTAGAACTGACTTTAGAAGCTAAGACTTTACTTTGGTCAGAGTTGAAAATAAAGTCATAACTACAGTTCAGGAAAGAATGAACAATACAACTGAAGAAATTTGGATCTCATGAGGTTTCTGTGCGCGTCCACCTGCGTTCCTGCTGTTCCATCCTCACGCGTTCCAAATAACAGTGTTCTACATCCGTGGCTGCAGCCGAACATATGCTGCATCTCATTTGGGTCAGGGGGATGTCCCGCCCAGCTATTTACGGGTTAAACCGACAAGGCATCAACCAATCGATTTACACCTCATCCTCCCTCCTCTGCCAAGTCATTGTCTCAGTGACGCCACATCCTAAGCGCCTCTTGCGTTATATTAAACTTC
Source organism: Adrianichthys oophorus (assembly GCA_036245035.1). Lineage (NCBI taxonomy): Eukaryota > Metazoa > Chordata > Actinopteri > Beloniformes > Adrianichthyidae > Adrianichthys > Adrianichthys oophorus. Next base: position 4,484,485 of record BSAI01000125.1, read on the forward strand.
CGCCTTTCTTAGGAGGATTTTTGCGCATCAGGTCGGAGATAATCGAGGAAAACAGGCGCAGCTCTGCAGAGATGAGGCTGCTGCAGGCGGCTGAGGGAGCCGAGCGCGCAGGAGAGCTGCGCTTTTACGCAATCAACCCATCTGGGCAACAGGCGCTCACCAATCCGCTGTCCCACCGCCGTGCTGAATGGATTTCCCAGAAAAAACTCCATCGTGAAGGAAGAGGTACCCGATGAGACGCGGTTTTCCTGCAGCCTGCTGCCGCTGCTCCCTCCACAAAGTGGGGCACTACTCGAAGTGCGTCAGGCTTAAAGGGAAAGGAGCCTGCTGCTGCCAGATGGAGCTCGATTAATGCAACTGCGCCCCTTAGAGGCGGGTTTGGCTTATCTGCTCCATGGGAGAGCAGCTTGATGAACTCTTTGATGACTCAGAACTTTTCACTGATGAAAACAAAGTGTTATGACTATAACTTCCGTTCCCTGCAGGAGAGGAACGAGGTGCAACAGCGAGTGAATTGACTGAAAGGGAACTATAATTAAGATAAAAAAATCACCCAGCTGCATAAAATACCACAATACTGATAGAAATAGAAAATATAATGAAACAGTCATCCGAAAAAAAATCTGTCTCTGTGTAACTTCATGCAAAGAAAGTTTCAAAACAAATTTGGAACGAAGACTGGAGTTGGGAAAAAATGAGCACAGAAGTGTCCATCGGTTGTTCTTTTTCAGTTATACTCGCGTTACTTCAAAACTGAACCTATATTGATGAATAAAGTTAAATACAACTGCTAACACTAGAGGATGTTTGTGGTCTTAGAAGGAGGAAAAAATCTGTGGCTATCAATTCACAGTCCTTTTTTTCAAACACAGAATCAATTCTGCATGAATACAGTCACAAATGCAGAAAATCACAAGTCCTTGCTGTTTTTTGCTAAGAAAAACAAAGACAAGATTAATCTCAATATAAAAACCATAGATTGGATATGATCAGACAAAAGAAACCCAAGAAAAAGCCCATCATACTTAAGGAATGTGGAAAAAGCTAATTCAAAAATCCAAAATGATAATGAAATCCTTTCAAACTATCATTAAGTCTTTCCTGAGACTGTCCAGGAGCTTTAAATTTGCCCCAATCGAAACCCTTCCACCACTTTGCCTGAAAACGATTATTTTTTGTAGATGCTGTTCTGCAAATGTAAAAGGCCTTTATTTTGTCCATGTGTTCAAAACATTGAACAACAATTTTGTTTCTTTTACTAAACTATTTTTAAACATACATTTCTTTGTAATCTTTTATAGTCAGATTAGGTTAAACTACAGCTTTTGTCAAAAGAAGAACTTAAAAAAGACAAATTTAAAACAAGAAGGTTGCATTTCATTATAAAGATCACGATAAAGCCCAAACACTCAAGCATGCTAATATTGCTCACCTTAAACAAAGGCTCTGAACATAGAAGTCATAATTCATTGTGGGAATACCATGTTGATCCAGCTCCTTGAAATGTCAGCCTAGTGTTCATGCTGTGGGCTGAAATGTCAGACGCACCATCGCAATCACTTTGATAAACATCAGCTCAGTCTCAGTATCTCGCAAAAGCCGTTTCATTTTCTGAAAACGGCTGATGCATGCTGGGTACCAACAATAACGTCTCCAGCTCTGGAAATAAAAAAAATAGAGACTATACAAAGTTTGTATTTCAGACATGAGTTTTAGTCAATATCTTTGCTTTGCCTTAACCCCCCCCCCAAATGAAATAAAATAAAACAAAGATATAGTTGAATGCATTTATGAGTGAAAAAATATATAAATGATCAAAATAAGAAAGAGATGCAGTGATTTACTCTGGAGAACCCAACATTTTTCTTCAGGGCTTTTAAAGTTAATTGAAAAAATTTGGTTTTTGTTTATCCATTTTATGAAGCAGCAGTTTACAGCATGGAAATACATGGAAAAAATAAATTGAAAAAAGGGTAAAAAAGCACAAATTGCTACTTTCCGCTAATGATATAATTATCCTGTTATGACTACAATACAATCTTACTCCAGCATCTGCAGATATAAATTGAACTGGAACAAATCGGATGCAATGCCTTTATCAGGTATTTGGAGTGGAAGTATGATGACAAATTTTGGTTTTAAATGGATTCCAAAGGGGATGAAATATTTGGGTATTAAACTGAGCATAGAAGTAGAGGAAAGGCCAGCATTAAACTTTAAGTCAATTATACAGAAAATCAAAACTAATTTGAGCAAATAGGAAAGATTTAATCTGTCCTTTTTGGGAAAAATAAATGTAATCAAAATGGTGAGTTTTCCCTCCCACTTTTGGGAGGTTCACTAGACCCCAGGCTGTATTACATTTCTTTTGAGATGTCAAAGATTGCCCGACATTGGACGGGACAAGATGAGTCGGATTGGGTCATGATTGAAAAATCGCTTTCCCACCCATTCACACCTGTCGAATGCCTCTCTCCATCTTTAGATACGTTACATAATACTGTAATGCTGCATTCAAAGGAAATCTGGATAAAGATACATAAGTTGTTCAGTCGGTCTCATTATAAACAGCCATACTCATCTATATGGAAAAATCCAGCAATTTGTATTGGAAAGACAACAATGTATCAAAATAGTTGATACAATCATAAAATATGTACACTGAATAATGTTAATAAGAATGATGTGTTCATGTCTCATAAGGATGCATTCCATAAATATTATCTGAGAGGGAGCAAACATTTTTGGAAATATCTTCAGATAAAGAACTGTATTAAGTCACTATCCCAGCATTCAGGAGACAGCCCCATTCAGGACTTCTTGAACGCACCATCTCATCGCCATAGTGCTTCAGTTCAGGTCATTGGTTCTGTGTTAAAAGAAAAAAAAATGGTTAAGAATTTTATCTGAAAATTGAACATTTGTAAGAGAATGTAAAGGTCAACTTACAAAATACAAAATAATACAGAGGTATTATTGGACTCTGGTAAAATGAAATAGAATGGGTCTAATGAACAACTCTTTGTGTTGTCATAAAGAGGCTGGCACTATTATACAGTGCCCATGGGAATGCCCATTTGTTGAATGTTTTTGGTCAAAGGTGCTAGACATTTTTAGGAAAAACTGTGCCACACTGTCCAAGTTTATGTTTTTTGGGTGACAGAGGCAAGATGATGGCTATACCACGGGAAATTCTTAGCATATATATATATATATATATATATGTATGTATATAACTTTTATTTGTTTTCAAATAATAATCTGATAAACAAAAGTCCCTTGTTTTGTTTTGCTTATTTTGTTTTGTTTCAGGAATCTTACCAGTTAAACGTTGTACATGTCACATGTGTCGATGTTATTTGCTAAGTTAAAACTCAATAAAACCTTGAAGAAAAAAAAAAATGTGTTTTTTATATTCTTAGCATGTTCTTGTAGCATTTTTCTCACCATGGAGGAAATATATAAATAAAATTAAGCTAAAAATTGCATTTCTGAGTATTTCTTTTTTCAAGTAAGTCAAAAGCAGACGCAAAAATGCAGTTGGAAAAAGCTTGTTGCAGTGATGCAGCTGCTAAAGTCAGTAATCTTGGGTCAGTGTTCCACAAGCTCCCTGCTCTGCTCCATTCTGATGCATCCACCTAAAGACAATTAGATCCATGCACATCTTCCTTTTCCTTGTCTGAGCTGGAATCTGGATCAAAACTGTACCACTGGAGAGCTCCGATATTGTTCGCCATATTTGTTGCACCAATAATGTTAGCTTGAGGTTTTGAGGGGCTGTGAGCTAACGGGAGAGAGTGTAACCAAAGGAATGATGGGAAATGAGGGCAGGGTTACTCTACGCCAACAGTCCTGCCCATAACTCAGAGGCAAATTTTTATTGAACTATTGCCGCTCTGCAGAAACTAAGTCATGGAAATGACACAGTCTTTCAAAATTTGGCTAAAAACTGCATAATTATTTTTAAAAGACCACTGAGGGTGCTTTCAGAATACATCAAAAGATGATTGAAGGAGGACTTTTGCTGTTTTGATTCCACCTTTTCAGGAGTTTGGCTACTTACTGGTATTTGGTCATCCTGGCTTCAGCCAATCATGCCAATGCCATTTTCCTGTGTCTTGTTCATCTTCAGGCTATTACGTTTACAGTTTAATGAGCCTTAGCATCCAGCCCTCACATTTCTGCTCCTAAATAAGCCTCTTCACTGGATAACTGTCACTGGGCTGGGGTTTTATTATTCTAAGAAAAACTGAATCCTAAAATTCAAAACACCATAGAAGCCAAGGAAGAATAGAGGTTTAATTACTGGTACACAGGCAGAAGACTTTGCAGACAGGGATGGAACCAGATCCTCCAGAAGGGGGTCAGCACCGAGCAGACTCCCAGCAACTCTGAACAGGCAGGACAAAGCTGGGCAACCAGCTGGGGCACCAGAGACTTTCTGGGGTGACCGTTCTCAATTTGAGCAGAAACAGAGAAGAGAGGCTGACAGATGGCTGGAATAAAACAAAGTCATGAAGTTCTTACCCTCCTCCAACAGATCTGACACTCTGGTTCACAGATCCAGAACCAGGATTTTCTCACCAGACAGACACCCCCCACCCACCCCCCTAAAAAATCCCCTCATTCCAGAAAAGCCACAAAATATAAAAAAGAATAAGTTTTATTAAAAAACAAAACGATGTCCACCTTGGACAATAGAGTCCTCTTCTCCCCTGATATCGTTTCAGCACTTTTGAGACATTCTATAGAACTGCCTTTTACTTGTTGTGACTCTGATTAACTACATATCAGTGTCACCTGCCAGCAGCTGTCAGCCGCACTCAGATAAGCCCAGGTTTGTGTCCAAAAGATCCCAAGTGAGATTGGTTTCTCTCCACTTATTAGGCAGACTCACATTTTCTTCTTTATCTTCAGCTGTGGGAAGATTTGGTCATGTGGGGTTCCCTCTACTGCTGCAGCAGTCTTGAATACCTCCACCAAGCTTCTATTTTTTTTCTAAAAAAAGCTCCTACCAAGCTTCTAGTTAAGAGTTTGCACTGAATGCTACTAAGTCCTACTGAGTTGTCCATCTTCCATATCACTGCATTCCTGGCATCTTCCCACCGCTAATGTCTTTGGAGACATTATACTGCTCCTGGTGCAAATATTCTGGCAGTTTAACTAGGTTATCTGGCATATGACCATCCCTGTGACCATCCATCTTTCTCTTGATCAAATTTAGAGTTGGATTTCCACCAGAGAGTCTTGTTTATTGATTAAATCATGTGTTGTTAAGTTGAATCTGCTTTAGCGACTTTAGATCGCCACCAATTCTCAACCATATTTCATGAATTCACTGAATTCATTAGAAAAAAATGCTTGTGATCTGTAATAAACGTATTCTCAATTTTCTTCTTGAAAAAAATAACGTTTTATTTTCAAGCTTTCAAACTGTTCCCTTTACCCAAACGATGTCATGTAAAGCCATCTTTTGGTTGATGAAGGACATTTGAATGTGTTGATGGTCATTCAGGTCTTTGGAGAGTTTTACCCTTTGCAAAAGCTGCAGCTGTTTGTCTGACAGTCCTGTCTGTGACGGTCCATGCATGAGAAAACCTCTGAACCTCATCAAATCAAAGTTTTTTTTTGTAATTCAACTAATTGAGAATAAACATGACACAATAAGCAATATTTTTGTGAAAAAAATGATGTGTTTTTAACCAGTGCACTACATAAAAAAAGATACATTTGTTTCTATTGGCAGAAATTCTTGTATATTGTTTGTGAAAAAGGAATGAAAAAAACACATTGATTCATCTAAAGTAAAATGTTATCTGAAATATTATCTGCTCAGTTATTGTGTGTTTTATTTTATGATAAAGTGGAGAAAAAAAACTCAATAAAAAAAGTATTTTTGTGCAGTGTGACCTGTTTTTTATCTGACCAGTGCTTTAATAATTAAAAGGAGACGTACTGGAACATTTTTTCACTTCAAATTATTACCAAAAGTGACAAAAAAAGAGTAATAAAACAGTGAGAATTTGATAATGTGTCTTTTCACAAATATGTGCAAAACATTTTTGTAACAGGTAGGCTAATATTTTGACATAACTTTTTTAAAGAATGTCATCTCTGCTCATTAGATTGTCTAAAATTTGATTTTGATCAAACATTTTAAAATAAAAGACTCCCACCCCCAATAATACATAAGGTTAAGGTTTTCACAGTGAACAAATTGAGATCACACTCCTAACTAAAGTCCTGGAAGTTTAACATCTTGCATTTTTTGGAAAATAGTTTGAATTTTTTTTCATTTTTAAGAATTTTGACTTAAAAGTTTGATTTAATCCCTCCTTCAAGCCATTTTTTTTGTTTACAATACATGTACATGTATGCCCTTTTAAATTAAATGTATTTCAGTTTTTATTTTTTATTTTTATGGGCTAAAAAAGACGACATTTTTTTCAGGAAATGAAATACAAACATCTTAATGAGCACAACTCCTCTCATACCAGGAACCTTGAGTCAGATGTGTTAACTAAAACTAAGAGAAAAAAGGGAAAAAGCACTGAGCTGATAATTGGCAGACCATAATTTCATCCTGTCAGGGACTGTGAGCAGTGCTGCGTTCAACACCAAGCAGCCTTTTTTTTTTTTTTTTTCCGGTGGAGCTTAATTAGCGGGGGCTGGCAGCAGCATGTCCACATTCCCAGTGTGCGGCCCACTGATTAGCCTTCTTAGCTCAAAAGTAAAAGACAGTATTGTGCCGCTCGCCTTGGCGCTGGTCTGTTCATCTGCTCCCAGCTGTGTTGGCTTTTATCAACCTCCATGAGGAGAAAACCACAACACAATCCACACAATAGAGCCTGGAGGAGAAGTGAAGATAAAAGCAGCTCGGTGTGTCAATGCTCATCAATTTCTGCTGCCGAACTGAATGTTCATACCAATCAATGTGACTTTTAATGCCAATATTTCCCTCAGACCAGATTGTCCCAAGAGACCCATTTAAACAAGCCTGTCTTTTGGGGGAAATTAATCTCTAAGTCCACTGTGTGAGTCATCGGTGACCGCAGCAGGTTTGTGTGCAAGATGTGAATGTGGCTAAAGTATGTTGAATGAAGATCATCAATTTCTCCACACCGTGGTAAACCTGAATGTCCTCATCCTTCATCAGCACACTTATCATTGGATGCTGTTGTCATGGCAAAAGATGATATCTGGAAGTCTGGAACAATTAATTTCAGTGCTGAAATGCATTAAAAAAGTCCGCCCTGGAGTATATTTGTATTTTTTATTATTTTTTCTGTAAAAGTTTAGTGAATTTCATCAGCATTTTCTCTTCCCTAGTTTGTTTCACTAAACACATAACCTGAGCCTTAAAGAAAGTCTAGTAAATTTGAATTTATGAACAAAAATATTTACTTTTGCATAAAAATTGCTGTAAATGTTGGGTAGAGATCCAAAATCACAGTCTTCTATGATTATCAGGATGATTATTTTATTTCCCTTCATCTCCACCCCTAAAATTGTATCATTTTACTTTATCACATGACTTTTGGAGGAAATTCAAGAGTCATAATCTTAGTAAATCTTTGGTTTTGATTAGCCATTAAGGCCACAAAGTGTAACCCGTCTTTGCCTAATAGTAGCTGGGTTGGCTCCAGCAGCACCATGACCCCAAGAGGGATTCAGTTAGTTCTGAAGAAGTGCATAAATGTGTAACTGTTGTTCACAGTAAGATTGATCATGTCAGTGAAATCTGTTTCTTCTTTGTTCCTTAGTAACATTAAATGTTCTTGGATTCACAAAGATGCATAAAATGTATGCTTTTCTTGTCAAAGAAATAAGAGTTGTTTCTCATTCCCTGGGGAGATTTTTACCAAACAGCAGTGGATGCGCTTTATTTTTCATGGGCAGAAATGCAGCTGTGACGGCTTTAATTCGGGGGTATCCAAATCCAGGCCTCGAGGGCCAGCTTCCTGCTGTTTTTCCAGAAACCCTGCCCTATCTGCTGTTGATTACCTGGATCAGGTGTGTTTGGCCAACAAGGAGCTTCAATGGCAGGTTGGTTAGAAAACATGCAGGACACCGGCAATAAAGAGCAGTATAATAAAGAGCAATAAAGAGCAGTTTCTCAAATAAAACTTAGTGTGAGGCTGGATGCAAAACTGCTTCTTATTTCATAGGTGTTTCATTCAGCCAGGAGTCTGCTGAAAAAGTCTGCACATCGATGTAAAATTAAAGACAGAACACTATAAAACAGCTGTGCTGTGGTTTCCCAGCTGGTAGAGCTGGTGTCTCCTGCTGGAAGGGGATGGTGGGCCAAGTTAACTCAACTGGTGACAGTTTGTGAGCTGTTCCCCAACGGAAAGGAGAAGCTGACATAACTGAGAGAGGCTGAAAGTAATAATATGAACTACGGAAGTATGGCCACTATCAACAAACCTGGGTTTGTGCAGATATTTATGAGGCGTGTGCAAACAAGCAATGTTTTTGTCACTGATGAAGACTCAGAACCGAAACCTGATGTTAAATTAAATGTGAATAAAGATGGAACTCCAGATTGACTTAAGGCTTTAAACTGGAACCAATGCAAAAATAAATAAATAAATAAAAGAACGCCTCTTTTTTTTTTAATATCACCTTGGTGTTAATCTGACAAAAACTGGTTTGAGTGTTTGGGTTGATTGAATTTACTGCAAATGATCTCAGCTGTCAAAAAAAACATTCAATGAACATGTTTCCCATGTGTTTAACTGTCAGTTAATGTCAGACTACACGATTTTAATGAATAAAAACTCTTTCTTTAAAAGGATGAAAGCAGTACTTTGCAATACATGACCCATAATCAAGAAATCCTTATTTCATACATGAATGATGTGCAGTTTTAAAACAAAAGAACCAAACCACAATGATGCCGTCTTTGTTTTTGTGAATTTTAAATCGGAGATTTTCTGAATGTTAAACTTTAGGTTTCTTTAAACATTTAAAATCTTTTTTAAGAATTCTGAACATCTGAACTTTAGCATAGAATTACAGATTAATCAAAATTATCATGAAAATATCAGGCTAAACTCAGCTTCTTAAATGGTCATTTTTCAGTTCTTATCAGGCTTTTATTATGAAAACATGACAAATACCTTTTTGCCACAGAAACTCACATCTTCATTTTGATTTCTTATCAGCATTTTATTCAAGCACATCGTGAACATTTAGTTTTGAAAATAATCTGTTAAATTCTCATAGTTCTTTATGCATTTCTCTGCTTGTGGCAATAAAGGTTGGGAAATGTGTCAGCTCATTCACTGAGAGCTTTGCTTTCTGTGTCTGGGACCTCACTGATGGATAGTTACACTGAGAGCAGCTGTAATCACAACTATTACCTTAAATGAACAGAAGCCATCGAGCTGCAGAACCCATAAAGCTGCAGAGTCACAACAAATGTGAGCTTTCTTTTACATGACAAATGTGGACATTCCTCTTATTGTCTCTAAACCACAATAAATGCAAGACCATTGCTGAAGGGAGTCATGTATGCACACACAAACACACACTGGTGGGAGCAATTGTGATTTTCTTCTGACTCTTCACATGATGGAGCACGTGAAGCCGCAGCAGTCTCTCACCAGAGCCAGTCCGGTTTTAGGAAGGAACAGTGTCTGTTGGGGTTTGGATGCCATCTTTCTGTTCGTAATCTTCCCTGAGTGGAGCAACGAGACGACAAACGGGTCACTGATTGTTTGAAATGTTCAACAAAAGATTCCAATAAAAAGAACTATCATAAATGAGAGGATTTTTTTGGCTTTGATGGAGCAAGGACCAACACTTTGACTTCCTGTTTGAAGCTGGTTTGAAAGTGAATGCGTGCTGGACCCTCCCCGATGTTTGTTTCAGGCAGAGTACAGCCAGAACCAGACAAAGCTGTTACAGAAATTTCATCTTGTGATCAGTCTAGTTCTCAGCTTCAAACTGTGTTAATGACCTCAGTGACAGCATACTGCAAGGTTTGTTTCCATTTTTCCATTAAAAAAATGGCCAAAAAAGTGTTGACGTGATGTCATATCCTAACGGGCAGAGCCACACTGTATTTTTTTCTTTGTTGTAACACTGGTTTTACACATCTACAAAAGAATAATCAGTGGCTGATGTGCTTGTTCAAAAGGCCCTAGAGGTTGTACAGTGTACTGCACCTGGCTCCAGTTTTTGTTTGTTTGTGTGTTTGCTTTCAAACTAGTTTCAGTCCAGAAGCCAAAGCTTTGTTCCTCGTAAAAAAACAAAAAACATATTTTATTAAACCTCAAAAAAACGACACTTTCTGATTATTATAGCAACATAAATGTGCAACCCCCCCCCAAAAAAAACTCTAAAACATAGAGTCTTAATCTGGGTTAGAAGCAGTTTCAACAGATTATTTTGAATCTGTTTACAAATGGATCTTTGCAGATCAGCTCTCACCTTTCGGAGCCAAAGCTTGGGGAAATTTGGACTGACAGAACGCCGCCATTTCTCTGTCTTCCTCTCTTTCCCTGCAGAAGAAAGTTGCACAAGAACGTGTTCATTTCTGAGATGCACGGCAGGAAGACAGCAATCTGGCTGTGTCCATCTTCATTTGAATGGTAACTAATGGATGGAGATTGCCTCTCGAGTCCCAGCTGTTGGCTTATGAGGAGTGACAGGCAGTTTAGGTCACCTGAGCCTCTCAAACTCCACATCCTCCACGAGGAAGTCTCTAGTCTCCACCAGCTTGTTGATCTGCCTCAGGAGCTCTTCTTCCTTCTCTCTGACCTCTTTGGACTTTTCTTTGTCTGGAGATAAAATACGCAGAAAACAGCTTAAAATGTTCCAACAGTAAAAGTGAACATATTTTTGTGTGCATTTGAAACTACCTAAAATACTTTTCAGTTGATATTTGTCATATATAGGATCAACACAAGGTCAACAATGTCATGAAACAACTTGACTTACTGACATACTCGAGAGGTACTCGTAGCATGTGATAGTGAATTTCCAAAATCTATCAACACTTTGATAAATATTTTGGTTTTCAGCAAACTATAGGGGAAAAACACATTCTAAAGGAACACAAAAATGGCTTTAATTAACCAGCTGGGTATTTTAAAACATCACATCTGCTCTTTTTCAGAAACTCATTCATGTGCTTGAAGATTTCTGCTCTAAAGGGACAATCTGCAGCAGTTCAGCTGTAAATCACACGAGGATCATTCTTGTAACAAAGTCTCACAACACTTGAGAGTAAGATGACTGAAAACAGACTAAAGTTCCCTTTATTTCTTTGAATCCACTAGAAAGCCTTTATTTGAAACACAAGGTTTTCAAAGATGTTAATGAAGTTGGAGAAATAAACGTCTTTCAGGGATTTTTATTTATTTTTGCTTCAAAAGGTGTTAATCGTAAACTCCTGTTTGGTGGAGAGTGTAAATGTTTTGTAAATGTTTCACAATATGGAGGCTGCTGTGTTGGTGCTAGACGACGTCAGCACCAACCGTTTCTATGGCAACCACTCTTCCCAACCAAGAGTGAGCTTGTTGGAAGGCCACACCCCAACCACGAGAAAGTGGGCAATTCAAAATCTGTCAATCAAGCGTTTCAAATGTTTGGCGTGAGACCACATACATTCATTTAGGCATCTGATTGGTCCGTTTATAACTTGAACTACCGAAAAAAACATCATGAAAAAAATGAGGATTATCAAGAACGTGTTAAAAAAGGTTTGAGAGCTAGAATGGCTATTCTGACAAATATAATGACTGAGTAATAGCTGTTTATTTCTCTTTAGAAGTCTATTGCATTTTGGCTTCTTGAAACCAGCAGGTCCTTCCTGCTTGCAACACGAGGGGAGAGGGACTCAGTCCAGTTCTCATGTACAGTCACTGATTCAGAGCAAAAAACGTCATTTGAAAAAAAAAAAAGGTTTTAGTCAGATTTTGGTCATTTTGATCCCTGCTGTACTGCACTGCTGGCTCTCATTTCACAACTCATGTACAATGACACTGAATGAGCCGAACTCAAAAGGAGGTGTTTGCATTTTTAAACAAATTTCCTTCCAGTCCCAAATAAAGTCTAACATAAAATTGACAAGAATTCTGGCCTCATGGAAACACAGCTAGTGAGCCTTTGAGGGCTTGAGGAAAAGATATCAAAGCAGAAACAAAAAAAAGTATTTTAAAGGATGTGAAACTGAAAAAGTGTGGGAGGAAACAAATCATAATTTTTTAAACCAGTGTTTAAAGTAAATAACTGTTTAGAATAATTTAAGATGATGAGACAGGCAAAATTTAATAAAATTAAAAAAAAAATCTTTAACAGGAAAAAATTTAAAACTTACAATAAGGAAGCAATTACATTTTTAGATTACTGATGCCATATTTTTTAAGAGCAGAAAAACCTAAATAGGAAATTTGTTTTTACCTGGAATTAAGACAAGTTTCCTCAGCTCCTGCCTCAGCTGTGTGATTTCTTTGCAGAGCTGGATGTCATCTATCCTGATTGGAGAGAAAAAAAGGATCAGTCAGATTTAAAGAAAAAAAATACTCAAAAAGATATGAAATAATATAAAGGCGGCGCCCTATTAAAATTTCTCAAAAGCTAGATTTCCCTCTGAAAGGTCTAAGAAACACGACTGGTTTATAATAACAGCAGAGAAAACATTTTCATTTGACGTGACAGACAGGTATCAGTATAAAATTTCATAAACAGAGAAACTCTCACTCTGATCTTGGGCCTTGACACCGCCATGGTTTGAGTATTTATTAGCTGAAATGACACCTCTGTGAGGCTTTCTCCACGTCTGACAGCAGCAGATCTAATTTCATCGCCTGACAGTAAACAGAAAACATGCTGAGCCAGCCGCAAGACAGGAAAAGGGGCTTATTTATAAGATTTGAATTTTTAGTGAAACAGTAACTAAAGTAGTTTCCAAACAGTGAGAGCAACGTCAGCTAAACATGAAGTCAAAGTTTTTTAAGAAAGGACCTTACATTCAAAGTGGGAGAAGATAAAAATAAACATTAATTTAAAATATATATAAAATTATCGCAAGTTTTTCAAGGAAATCACCATGTGAAACATTAAATGTATAACTGCCCCTCAAAACAATGTTTTGTGTTTTGGCAGAAACAACTATTTTTGTATGTCAGCAACAGTTCTGGGCTAAAATAAAAAGGGCTAAAATATTAAAATTAGTTTTTTCTAAGTTGAGATCAACCTGAATCTAAACTTGCACAAATGGTGCAAATTTAAGATTCATTTGATTAGAAAATAATACAAAAGGTGAACAAATCTCAATCAAGTAAAAAGTGTTATGTCATGTTTATTTTAGGTAACATTGCTCTTGATTGAGACACTTTTAGATAACGTTTTTTAGGCGTTTTGGTCTGCTCTCATGAGTGCAGTGTGAAAGCAAACAAGACTAACTGATAGAGGCTATACCTAAATCCCCTCCCGACTACTTAAAAACTATAAAGTGTTAGAACATCCAGTACCCTGGATTTTAAATGAATTTTGAACACCAGGCTTATTACTTTTATTTTATTTGTAAATGGCTCATATAACATCACTGATTTCCCAAAGTAAAAAAACTACGAAAACTGTTTATCATTCCACTGTGTCCTGAAGATGATAACTTGGATGGTTTATAAACCAAATTAAAATACTTTTTTTTACATTAATAATTGTTCACTTGCAATGCATTGTGGTCTATATTTGTCAATCCAGTGAGCATCAATTTTGGAATTGTAAATTCAGACAGCCGTACAAAATGTCTGATTTCATGACATTAATAAAGTGCTACAGATCAGCTCCGAAATCTTCGTTGAAAATCAGCGAAACGAATACAGACCGCAACAGAGGTCGAACCGGACTGGATGCAGTGTGAGCGCTTCTCACACTTTTCATCTTACGTAACGACTCCGGCGTCCGCACCGGAGCTGGACCACATGCGGTGTGAACCCGGCCTGATCCTCCTTTTAGTTAAAAACCTGAGAGTTATTTTTGACTTATTTGGCAGAAACTGAAGAGGTAAACCCCACTCCATTTGTGGTGTGGATCTTGTTTCATTTTGCAAATGAACTCTGGTCCGGTTCACTTCAGTGTGAATGCTCTGTGGAATATCCGGTGTACCAAAGAGTGCAGGAAATCTAAGGTAAAGAAATATGGTAACTGATGTGATTTATAACGGAAGAAAAAAAAAACCTTCAGCCAGCAGCTGTGTGAATCTGGTTTGGTCTTGCTCTTGGAAGTGTGTGAAAGCAAACAAAACCATGTATGTGTGAAATGTTTTGTGCAAGCAAACTTTACAAAAAAAAAAAAAAAAGAAGGAATTTTTTGAGATCATTATCCGCTTCTCTTCAGTATAAATCCTGTTGCCCTGACATCTTTACTACTCAAACATGGCCATTTACTTCTTTATAAAACTGATCAAAACTTTTCCTCCTTTTCATGAGTTTCTCTTCTCCAGTTTGCAGCCACATCATGCCAGGCACGCTTGCGTCCTCGTCCACCCTCACTCCTCCCTTTGCTGCAAGAGTGTGAAAATAACGAGGTCTCCACACAATAAAGAGTGAAACAAAAAAGCAGGGTTGATCCTATGGTGCAGAGTCACTGATCTCAGACTCAACGCTTGTTATTTTTTTATCTCTGTCGTGTGGGCGGATGCTCCCACTGACAGTTGTGGTTCATCATCTCTTAACTCTGGAGGAAAGTTAACATTATCATGGGGATCTGAAACCCCAGAAGCTGGCTCTTTTCAAAAAGAAATAATAGAAGTTATGGGTTCCAATATCACACTAAGGTGTCACACCTTCCTTTATCAGACAGCTTTCATAGATCGGGAAAAAGAGGTGGTAAAAAACTACTGTTGCAACTGTACTTTCCATTGAAGAAAGATGGGCACTGACCACTGAGTTACACACAGAATGCACTTCCAGCTGATATAAAACTGGAATCATCTCAGACTGGTTTCTAGAACATTGCAATGAGTTCACTGGACTATATTGCCACAGTCACCAGATCTCAACCCAACAGAGTACCTTTGGGATGTGGTGGAGTGGAGCAGCTGTGATGCTATCACGTCATTATGGACCAAACTCTCTGAGGAAAGCTTCCAGTACTTTGTTGAACCCTTGCCACCAAAGATTAAGGCAGTTCTGAAGGCAAAAAGGGGTCTAACCTGACATCCCGACAACTGTCAAATAGGAAATACAAAGCTGCACTTTGCAACTTCTTTAGACTCACAACAACACTTACATGCATACATTTGGTGACTATAATTAAGACATTCTTGTCAATACTTCTTTGTTTCTCACTATATTGACTCTATACTAAAAAAAGCTAATAAAAACTGTGTTTTAGGGTTTTCAAACAATCAAAGGTTTTCCAGACTTTTTTTTGAGTAGTTGTTATTGTCACAAGACTCATGTGTGCTGCATTTGAGGGAATTTAAGCCCTAATTTTGTACAGGACAATCAAAGAGTTTAATGTCATGAAGAAGACTGAGTCTTGCTTTTTTTAATTGGCGGCGACTCTCTACAGACTCACAGAAAAGTTCTGCTGACTTACATGTATCGAAGTTCTGACTCTCTTCGAACGAGGATGTCCTGCAGTCGCTCGATTCTGAAGAGTTCTTCCTCGATGTCCTCAATCGTCACAGTAGAGTCAGCCATGGAGACCACATCCTCTGCTGGAGGGCAAGTGTGCGTTTGAATGGTCAATCATTCGAGAATCTCAGAGAGGAAGTCTGTCAGGGCTGCTAACAATATTTAAGGACGAGAAGGTTTCCAAGTGTACATTTTTGGAAAAGCTTGAATACTGAGACATTCTTTAAAGGTATTGACCACGGCGCGGAGGTTATCAAGTGCAAACTTCCAGCACATTTTGTGTTTTAAGAAAAACGTGTCACAGAAACTAGACCACAATTGCAAATTTGCATTTGTGTCTGTAATATTTGGATAATAATAGTCAAAGGTTAATTGTTTCTAATTCAAACAACACATGTAACAGAGAATTCCACTGTTAACTTTAATTTCATTTCCTATTTGGTGATCCTTAGGGTTCCTTCTTGTGCCCCTCACTTTTTATCATTTATCTATGTTCACTTATTCCACTTTTACGCTGATTACACTTAGTTCTACGTGGCCACCAATCTTTACACCGCACTTCCTTCTTTTAGACTGTTTATCTGAGATCAAAATGTATTTTTCTCACAACTTTCTTAAACTCAATAGTAGCCAAACAGAAATTTGCTTTTAGACCCAAATCCACCTTTTTCAAAATTGACCGTTTTCAATTTTTGTTGATAAAGTTAAGAATATTTTAAGAAAAATGTTAATACTTTCTCTTTTACCTCTCACTTTACTCACAGCTGTTCAGGTCCATGCATTAGTCACATCCCATACTTACTACTGTGACCCCCTCCATTTTGGTCCACCATGCAAGTCCATCCATCAGCTTCATTTTGTTCAAAGCTCTGCTTCCTGGATCAACCAGACCCCCCACATGCCTTCTGTCCTAGTACAGCTGCACTGACTTAGTCCATCTCAGAATTGAGCTCAAAATCCTTCTCCGCACTTTTAAAATTCTTCCCTCCCCATCGCTCATACCCCCCACACTCTAAGATCATCCTTAACTTCTCTCCTCTCAACTCCATCTAACTCAGCCTTCCACTAATGGGTGGAGAGCATTCAGCAGATCTTCTCAATTCTAGAACTCTCTACCACTTGACTTCCCCACTAAGAACTCACTCAATCAGTGTTCGAATCAATTGAACATTTAAGAAAAAAATGCATTACCTTTCAATGACATTACATTGTATCTATGTTTGATTGTCTTTGGAGCTGTTTTAAATACACAGAAAGGGTAACCTTCAGTGTAATGAAAGGAAATGTATGCATGTCTGTTTATAATAGTTATTATAAATAAAGCAAAAGTGTTTAACGGTTTTAGTGTTTGTTTAAATGTGTTCTTAACTTACAAACAACATGATTAGACGGTATATTCTATTCAACCATTTAGAAATAAATTCTTAGTTTCTGAAGGAACGGGAAGTTTTATGGAAGAAAAATCTTCATATATGTCAATTAAATGACAGCAGCTCTTATCCTTATAACTTTTATCTGGATACATTTAAACTAAGATGCACATGCTTTGCATGTAATGTAAAAAATGAATCGTTGAAAACAGCTCTTATCTCTTTATTTGAAAAAGGAAACAAAAAGCAAACGAAAAAATTGTTTCCAGTCTCGTTTTAATCTCTGGAGATCTGTCAGCAATGCTGGCATGATCTGATCGGATCAGATCTGCGTGGTATTCACCCCAGCAGGAGGCGGAGGGTCACCCACACAAATACAGAAACCTCTGGCTCCTCAAACGCATCCAGTAGACCCCCTCAGGATGAATTCCATTATAAAAATAGTTTCACACAAAAAACAACTTCTTCCTTTCAGACTGTCTGCTTCTGGCTTTTTAAACATTTTTTTAGGATAATTCTAATTGATTGGAAAAAAAAAACGATTTTAGCTTTTTAAATAACAACCTTAAAACCTCACTTATCACTTGCATTCCAGTTTTCACAAGACGAAAGATTTGAAATTTAGAAGATATTAAAAGATGTTCTTTAACAATGAACTGAAAAGACAAAAAAATACTTAAGAGTGGCGGAAAAAAGAGCCAAAGGTGAGTTAGTTTGTGTCTTGAATAACTTTAAAGTTAGATTAACTGTATTATTACTGCATTGCATAAAAAGTAGTTAAATACAAAATAACACAACAAAATAGTCAACAGACCTACATTTATTGTGGTGTGTTCATTATTAACATATTTGTAATTCGGAAAGATTCATTTGTATGTCTTTTTAAGTCAATAAAATAATTAAAATGCCTATAACGTATTTTCACAAACTTAAGATTATCAGATGTTTTTCTCGCTTGATATTGCTCTCCACAAACCATTGGACTCATTTTTCTGGTAAGTATTCATTTGAACTGGTGGTTCCACAGTCAAAAAAAAGCAGGTGCGTTCAAAGACTCACATGATCTGTCTTCTTGTGCGGATTTGTCCTCTTTTTCCATTATTTTTAACAAAAAAAGCAGACTTTTCCGAAGCTCCAGAGGAATCTGAACCCAATAGCGTTTAAAGGAACACCAAACGGCTCCAGCAGCTGCAAACGACGGAGGGAGAAGCAGCAGATCTGCAGATGATGCTGATATTCCCCGCACTGGTCAGTCTCACGATGGCGAGCGCCTGTTCTCCTTTCAGCAGCGCCCCCTACTGACGGCAGGCCGTATCTGCAGAATTATCACTGCAAACATCCTCATGAAAAACTGTTTTCCCGTCTTCCTCAAATATGAAACTCAATTTCCATCTTCTTTAGGGTTTACTTTAAAAATACAATAATTTATGATGAGATTAAAACACACATTTCAGAAACGCTTGACAAACATAGACCTTTAAGACTTTACTGCATAGACTGCTGTGAAAGCATGACTTCAACCTTTATTGTTTTAGTAAGATAATATCCAGTCGTTTCTCATGTTTTTGGTTTGTAAATCCTTTTTTCAGCAAAACAAAAGGAACATGTTGACACTACTGCATTTCTTTGATGACCTTGCTGTTTTCATTTTGATCAGGCTGTCATCATTTGGTATTTTCTTCCTGAAAATTGGATGAAATTTGCGAAAATGTTCAGCCACCAATCACCAGGATTCAATCTGAAGGAACTATTAAATCTAAGAAGCACACCATTAAACTTTGATTCCTTAATGCATCTGGATTCAACAGCAGAATAGCTTTTGGGTGCAAGATCTCTTTAAATTTTCCTCTGGAGAAACTAAAATCTAGAAACGTGCTGCTGTCCTTTGAACAGCTGCAGGTTTGCTTGGACCAAACCGGTCAGTACGACAAAAAATACTCTTAAAATAATGATCACAAGTACTTGCAAACCCTGAAACAGAAGTTTAAAAGTTGAATGTTCATCAGCTATTTTATCTTTTTCCATTCACAGTTTAACGTCCAAAGACGGCGATGGTTTAGGGGATTGTTTGGGCGTGGAGTAGCCTGATGACGGGCCAGTCCAACCTGACTTTCTGCACACGTCTCCTGTTTGCAGAGCCTCTCAGGAGGCTTTAATGTCTTTGTTTTGACAGTGCAGCTGCTGGCCTTGGACAGCAGACTCCACTGGGTGGTTTCCACACCTCACTGATGCTTGCAGTAAAACAGTGTCTGCAAGTATTCTGAAGAGGCTTAAATGCCTTCATCCATATACACTTTCGGGACAGAAATGTCTCCCCGTTTTAAATGGTTCGAATCTGATGGGAATGTATGCATTTCAATACAGAAAACCCTTTAATTATCAATATTGAGGCAAAAAGTCTGTTTGAGCATCATTTTTAGACTTTTAATGGCTGGTTCTCCTGCTGTTGTTGTTGCTCCTGTCAACCTCCATGGCTCTATCCAGCCAGTCTCTCTCCTGCTCAGACTCGGAGTCGGTGGCGTCGCTCCCGTCTGCCGCCAGCAGGCGTGAATAGTTGATCCTGCGCTGGCGAGGAGCTCTCCACTGAAGCAGAGGCAGACACGCGCACCACGCCATCAGGCCCACTGCCACGCCTCTGAACATCCATGTCACCCCGAACCTCTGTGCTGCAACCCCCCCCAAAAAACTCCCCACTCCGCTTCCCAAATGCAGAGCCAAAGATTTATAGACCCTCCTCACGCTCCTCTCTGCCCCCGGCAGGGCCAGGTCCTCGCAGTGGACCCTCACCGCCCACCAGACGGCGCCGCTACTGAAACAGCTGAGCACCTGTGCAGGTAGAGCCGCCCAGGCCCCCCAGAGGAAAGAATAGTAGAAGCACTGCAACCCCAGGCTGGCGGCCCCTACGACAAGAACCCTCCCAGGACTGAGGAGCTTGGAAACCCAGCCAGCCAGGAGGGGGAAGGCTGCCTGTGAGAGCAGGGCGAAGGACAGAGTGAGCCCCATGTGTAGCTCACTGCTGCCGACATCCTGCATCTGCCAGAGAAGGAAGTTATCCACGGCTGAGCCGGCTATCCCCGCCAGGAAAACGGTGAGGGCGTAGAGCAGAGCGCGGGGGGAGCCCTGCACCAGCTGCATGGCCTTCAGCAGCCCCCCGGCTCGCTGACGCTTCCTGTTCAGGTAGAGAGGGTGGTAGACCGCAGCGGGCAGGGCCACGCCCGCCAGGCCAGCGTAGGTATAAAAATGGGCTGCACTCCGTGGCGTTTCAGCAGCGAGGACGCAGCTCAGCTGGCTGACCAGCAAGCCGCTTACACCAACACCACAGGCCCCCCCGAGAAGACCCCACAGCTCCCTGCGGCTGTGACGGTCCGACGCGTCCACAAAGTCTAAATACTCAAAGAGCCCGTCGTCCACCGCCCACTCCAGGGGGGCCGCCACAAGCTCCCACGCCGACACGAGGAAGATGAGGAGGAAGAAGATCTGGTGGTGAACATCCATTTCTTTCAGGCTGCTCAGAAAATCCAAACTGTCCTGTTTTTTCTCTTCGGGTTTGCTGGAAATGAATTCTGACCTCTTCTGCCTCAGCGGCTCCACAGATGAGTGGATGCTTGAATTCAGAACAGAGGAGTTCCTCGTTGGGTTTGTGACACCGCTGAGCAGCACCGGAGTCTGCGCCTCCTTTGTGGCGTTCTGACGAGGTAAAGCTTCGCTCCTCGTCACAGACGCGTTTGTCCTGGACGGATGGCTGATAGGAGCCTTTAGATGCACTGTGGTCCATGACTGAGGTCCAGCACTGGTCACTCGCAGCTTCTCAGCCAGGCTGTCATTTGGCTCAACGCCCAGGTTGGAGGTGTTGCAGAACAACGAGGCAGACACATCTGTGGGCGGGATCACCAGCAGCAGAAGAGCAATGAGAGCAGAGAGCACCAGGGAGCAGCTGATCACCACCCGCCTCTTGTTGTAGTGTCTGCAGAGAAGAGCAGACACAGGGCTCCACACCAGTGTTATGCAGTGCTGGGTCCCCACGACGACGCCCGTCATGGTGGGAGACAGGCCCAGCTGGCGGAAGTAGAGAGTGAGGAAGGGGAGCAGGCTGGCTTTGGAGCAGGAGCACAGGAAGCTGAAGGTGCCGGAGAGGGCGAGGGCCCGATTGATGTCGATCTGTTTGGCCCTCTTCATCATGGCGCTCCTGCAGAGGAACTAAAACACAAATTCTGAAAACAATGTCACCCTAAAACGTGTATAAAAGCTGATTTTGTTGCATTTATTGAGAGTTTAAAAAGAGCAGCTTCTAAAATGATAACAATAAACCTGTAAGACTGGCCTAATTTAACCCTTTGATGTTTGAATTTATTCCAGCTATGAAAAAAATACTAAAAATGCCTATAATTTCACTTTCAAAACGATGCAAGTTAAGGTAATTTTGGAGCTGATGTGGTTTGATGTTTATTTGCATTCATAGGAGGTTAAATAACGAAATACAAATAAAAACACACACAAAAAAAATCACATTTAGGAGTATATTTAAACTTTAGACTGTCAGACAATACATGTCCTGGTAATAAAATAACTATTTTGCATTTAGAGATATACCCCGGTGTGAGGAGCAGAAACAGATCACCTTCTGGTTTTACATTAACTTTAGATAAGAATTAGTTGTCATGCGCTCTAACACCCTCAACTGTTCTTTATACTTTAAAAAGCGCATTTTAAGCTCCGACAGTCCAGCATTAGGTTGCGGATGTAAGCAGGTAAAACAAACAAAGGACGTGACGGGGAGGGACACCTGTCGGGCAGGATGCACCTGTCCCTGTCCCAAAGGGGCTTAAATCCGCGTCACTCTAACTCCAAAAGGATCAAAATAAACAAACCTAAAGAAAATTACTCACCTCTGCCTTTTAAAACTACTTTAAAGCTCTCTTCCGGTCATCCTCGGTTCATTCACCTGTGTGTTTGTGACCACGTATGAACACTTGTACTTACGGACTACACTTTGAGCTCGGGAGCACTTTTCCACGAACACAGCACCCCCTAGCGGCGCGGATGGCAACTGATGAGATTACTGCAGTCAAACTTCCTGTAGGAATTCTGTTTAAAAAAAAGACTTTATTTATAAACAACGTATACAACAAAAATGTGAATGCCAAAGGGAAATATATATATATACACACACACAAATGTATACACACCTTATATACAGCCACAGTATAAAAGTAGCACATAACCAAGTAATACCTATTTTTTATTTGTTTGATGACATCACCATATTGCATTGTTTCATGCCAAAATTGTTCAAAATTATGTTTAGAGTTTGACCATTTTGTTTTATGAATACTAAATTTCCTCCAAAAAAGAAACCGTTTTTGTCCATGCTGTCATTGTTACAGACCAAAGGATGTCTTTTTCTGAATGCTTGACTGTTTTTCCAGACTCATTTATATTTATTCATTCATTTATATTATTTCCAACATCGGTCCAAAATATGTATACGTTTCACAAACATGACTGGTCCATATCCAGCATAAATCTGCCCAACATTGTTTTAAAAAGGTAATATACGATGTGGTATTTTAAATAAAACTTCTTTTATTTTTTTGTTTTTATCTTTTCTATAGTATTTGTTTCTGTTTAGCCAGATTTTATCCCACTTCCTATAGGAAATTAATCTGATCAAAGTAGACAGAAGAACTGCTTCAGGCTGTGTTCTCACCCAGAATAATTAAAATTTATTACATTTGACAAAATTTCCTCTAAAGAATCGAGATGATGCAGTTATTTGGTTTGACTTGTAGAAAATTTTCAATGTTTGGTTTCAAACTATATATAACAGCTGCAAAATGGATTGAGCGGATTTTCTGAGTGCTTCTTTTAGCATACAGAAGATTATTTACGTCAGTGAGCACATAGCGTCTGCACAAATATCCAATCCACTCTGGCCTAAACCTAATTCATCTTTAAATTTGTTGCAGACAGAAACTGCTCAACATGATTTAAGTGTGTGGTAGGCTTCAGAATTGAAAGTAATTTCACGTCATAGCAGTGAAGGACTGATTTGAGTCAGCTGACAGCGGTTGGCAAGGGTGCCAGTATTGGAACATCTGATGTTCTCCAATTTATAAGCATAACCATGAGTGAAACCAGCTGTCTATTGTCAGAAAGCAGACTAAAAGCTCAGAGAAATGAACAAAACCACACGCAAATTCCACAGCAGACACAACCTGCACCAATCCTGAATAACTGAAAAGAACAGGACGGACGAGAAATGTCTGACACCTGTGAAAAGAATGACCAGAAATGCAGAAAAGATGTGGGCTGACTGACTGATGGGTCATCAAACAACCTGGGAAAAGATTATGCCCAAACGCTGCTCGATTTTAAAAGCCTTTTTAGCATTTTTCTTGAAAAATGTTTATGGTCGTTTAATTGAATGTGTATCAGTCTTTTACTGAACTCAAATTAGTGTAATTTTTTTCAAGCAAAATAAAATAAATCTAACAGTTAATTACTTTTATAATTTAGCTCTGAACACAAAGTATGGATGAGTGTGGA
Source organism: Adrianichthys oophorus (assembly GCA_036245035.1). Classification (NCBI taxonomy): domain Eukaryota; kingdom Metazoa; phylum Chordata; class Actinopteri; order Beloniformes; family Adrianichthyidae; genus Adrianichthys; species Adrianichthys oophorus. The sequence continues at coordinate 4,507,997 of BSAI01000125.1, forward strand.
CTATGTTTTATACATATAAAATGTTGTTTTTTTAAATTCTCTCAGCCATTTCCTTCTTCACTGGTTTGAGACAGGAAGTGCAGAAAAAAAATAGTTGAGTTTTATTTAAACTGTGACTAAAAAGCTCCTGCAGGAGGAAATAAACCAAAGAAAACACAGAAATGAGAAATCATTTTATTTTATCTGTCTGACAAAAAAATCTGTAATTTATCTAACCCATTATTACTAAAAAACCTGAACAACTGTTTCATCTTCTATGTGATTATAAAAATGTAAACAACACTACACAAGTTTTCACCTAAAAGCAGAAGTTTCCTGCTAAAAAAGATTAGTGACATTTGTTTTTCCTATGACTTCTGCAGAAGAAGTAGCCACCATGAGATTTTCTGTGACCAGAACATCCTCCTGATCAGTGTCACGGTGTCCTATTTTTGCAAACAAAGCCTAAAATAAATAAACCTCCAAGTTCCTCTACTGCTGCTTTCTTTATCAGCTCATTGGCATACAGTGGGTGTGCGTCATGGAGGCAGAGAAACAGGTGATGGGAAGGCAGAGCAGAGAGCAGTAGGTCGGATCCACAGGCTGTACCTGGCCTGGTAATGGCTTGTAGGAGGTCCAGTCTGACCCGGCTCCAGGTTTACAGCACAGGGACACCTCACACCTGAAGAGGGAACATGGATTTGACATTAATCGGAAATGAGGTGAAGCTTTTCAAAAACATGTACGTGTGATAAGTGACAAGATTCAGAAAATCTCAAAACCGCATGAGAATGCAGAAAAAGATCAGGTTACAAGTTTCTTACAAAATAAGAGTCATTTTGAATTTAAAAGGGGTAAAGGACCTGATAAAAAGCATGGCAGAGTGATTCCTGCCACTCAGCATCATTGCCTCTTTTCCTATGTAAGTGTAGGAACTGCAGAGACCAAATGCAGGAGTTTTGAAAGGAAAGTTCCCCCTTCCTCCACTGTTTGATTCCAGCAACTCAACTGTTTTTAGTCCTTGATAGTGAAGATTTAGACAAATAAAATACAGTTTAAATGGGTTATCTAACAAACCAAAACAAAAAGAGAAAAGAAAAGTAAAACAAAAATGAACTGAAACAAAATATTACTAATTTTTTATCCAGTCAGGAAGTTTTATTGGACAAGACATCCTTAAATAAGATTTAAAAAAAAATAAACTTAAGAGGTTTGTGAATGTACTGTGTTCCTGAATACGTGCATTCAGACTGGACACATTTGGTTTACTTAAAGCGAACCACAGTTCTTTCCACATTTTCTGTCTGAATACACCCAAGCGACCCCGGTTCGGGACCAGGAACCGACCCATCTTTCGAGGTGGTCTCGGTTAATTTCCAATCTGACTGGGCTCCGATGATGAAAATGTTAAGATTTCTTCCTTTAAGTTGTAAATGTTTGCTACCTGATGACGCCTTGGAGAAACTTCTTTTCATCCTGATCCAGACAAACAGTGAAGGTGGCTCCATCATTTCCAGCCATGATCTGCACGTTGTCCACTTTTCCACTTTTTGAACTACAGATGAGCTGTCAAAGAAGGAACTCTGAGTTTAATCCAGCAGTCCTCTCAAAGACGGATTTCATTAGAATTGATAAAACATCTTTCACCTGGTTGAGGCTCTTCTTAGACTTGGAGCATTGCCTCTTCAGAACCTCAGTCGTGGTCATGTGCAGACCATCTTTTAAACCTGAAATGATCCATTAACAATGTAAACATGCATTTTTAAATTTGACCAAAAAGAAGGCTTGAGAAGAGCAACCTCCTCACCAAGTAGGTCTGCTTCCTGGCGGCATTTGAAAAGATTGATGGACGTGCACACCATTTCTTTGTGGACCCTTTGGCTCCTCCCACTCACAGCCACCTGCAGACACATGTAAACAGGACAGAGGTAAAAATAGGTCTCTCTGTGGTCATGTGTGAATCTGTTATTGTGTACATTGCAGGAAATCCCTGTGAAGCAACAATACTTTGTTGTAGGCAACGCTGAGAGTCAAAGGCACAGCCTCCCGCTCCTCATCGATTCCAAACCTTTTGCTGGCAGCTCCTTCAGAAAGAATCTTCATTAGTTTAGTGCGTGTGCATGTGTGGATTCTGCTGTGGCAGTTTTGAGACATGCGATGTTCAACCGACCCATGGATTTTACGGCTCGGGTCCCGGCTGTGTGTCCCAGCTCCAGAGAATGAATGAAAACTTCCCGTCTCCTCTCTCCTCCAGCCAGCGTCAGCTGCGAGAAGAACATCGGAACATGAAATCTGGGAAACAATATATGCTTTTGCTTGAAAAGCTTGAGTTAAGACCTCCTGACCTCAGCCTGGTAGAGCTGCATCAGGACCTGCTCCTCTGCCTGTCTGCAGTAATAGAGCACCAGGTCAGCCAGGAGGACAAGATGCTCCGTATTGTTTCTGGACACACCGTCTTCTTTAGGAGCAACCTGAATCACCTGCAGTAATATGAAAAATTACAGCTAATAAAGTGAAAGAACAGATTCTGGATTATTTCAAATTTTTGCCCACGGAAAAGATTCATTTTCTTTAAAAATTTCAGTTTTCTTTGAACCTATACATTTATGGAAAAGCAATTTGTTTTCTATTAAATATGATTGACTATCTCTGAAAGTAAAGTTTGATTTTATTTACCTTATACTTAATTTTAGATTTTAGGTATAATATCTGGGTCAAAATAACACATGACAATGCTTTTTAAAAAAAAAAAACAAATCCAACTAATTTATGGATTAATTTATAGCAATATGTGTTTTTTTTCACTTAGATTCTTAAAAACCTTTAAGTGTTGGATAAACTGTTTATCAAATGTTGAATTTAAAGGCAAATCACAACATATTTATTAATTTCTTCAGTTTTGTATTCAATACTGTAATGACAGTCAATCAACTTAATCAACAACCTACATGGGCGACATTTCCCTGTTGGATCCAGCTCAACTCATTAAAATATATATATATATATCTATATATATTTGTATAAAGAACAAAATTAATCAGTTGCGGTGGGATATTAAGGATTATATAAATTTGCTTCTTTCCACTCCTTGACTTTATTTGATATTCACTACATTTAGTTATTCTAGTGTGTATTTTGTGTGTCTTGTGTGTGTGTGCACTGTATGTAATACTGTCTATTTATGATTATTTGTAATTCTATTAAGAAGATAGAAGATGACATCATCTATGAATATTTTCGTTGTTTTCTAATCAATGCATGATTTAATATCTTTAAAAAAAAGTGATATATCTGAGTTTTTTATTGTATTTTTCATTTGTTAAAGCTTAATAAAACTGCAGAAAAAGCAGCAAAGCTTTTATTCATATCGTTTGTGAACATTTCTCTTTCTTTTTCCGTCTTTTAACCCAAATTTCAGACAACATTTTATGACAAAATCTCATGTTTTGCGATCAGAGGAGACATGTACCTGACAGAGCACTTCAGACGACAGGCTGAGCAGACTGAAGACGTTGCGATCGTACCAGGGGTCCATCACGCCCAACATTTTAGAAATGTCTAATGAACTCCCCTCCCCTGCAGGAACATCTGACTCCTGCCAGTGAAGGAACATATAACAACGATTTAAAAACTATTAGAAGTTAACCTTTAAGAAAGCATGGTAGTGCATGGATTTGGTGGTCCCAAAAGTCCGAACAAAAACCCACGGCGAGGCCACAGTCCGGCACTGGGCCTCACCTATGCAAGGGCCTGCTTGAGGATGTGAGGGCCTCATCCACTGTGTTTTTAAGACTCATCTTTTTAGGATAACTTTGAAGTAGTTCTGACATGTCTACATGCTTTGTTTAATTTTATTTACTGGTTGTTTTTCTGGGATGTATATTTGTATTGGTTCTTTTTTTATTTTTCTTATCACGATTGCTGTTTTAAAAAATTTTTTTTTTTACTATTATTCATTTTATTATGTAAAACACTTTGAGGTGCCCTTTAGCAGGAAAAGTGTTTTTTAAATAAAGTTGAATTTCAGTCTTTCACAGATGGAGACTTTGGTTAAATGATTTAAGTGTTTGAGACAGGAAACAGAAAAATGATGGGGCAGAAGTGATGGGTTTGATCTCACCGCAGAAGCAGTTGGTTTGCTGAAGGGCGTCTCTGAATGTCTATCAGTTCTGCGTTTGGTAGGAACAAAGTAAAACTGCAGTTTGCACATCTTGGTGAGCAGAGGACATTTGCTTTCTTTCTGCTGTAAGTCACAGTACGCTCTGGCCAGCCTGCCCACCTCTCTGTCTCCACCAAACACCACCACCTTGACCAGGGTGGGCACTTTTGGCAGAATGTCCTCGCTGCAGCTCAGGATGGGCCTCCTACGGACGCAGAGGTTCCTCTGGGGGCTGAGTGGTTCTGTGGGGGGTGTGGGCGAATGACGAGTTTGTCGTATGAGGGTCTTGTGGGCTTTGAGCTGCAACCCACTTCTTAGAGCGTCTTTGTTGATTTCATAGAAACCCATGCTCTGCACACGCCGGGTCGTGCTGGGGCTGAGGGGAGTCTTGAAAAGCAGGGCAAAGCGTTCTATTCCTAAAAGCGACTTGGACTTCTTCTTGGGTTTCTTTCTCGGTTCTGGTTGGCTGCGTTGGTCCAAGTCCTCCGGTGGGTCCTCACCACAGTCACTTTCTACCTCTGATGAGCCGGACGGCACAGACCAGCTGGAGGACAGAGAGTGGCTGGAAAGCATGGAGTCTCTGGAAGAAGAGGACGCTGAGGAGATGCGATGGCTTTGGACCTCCACCCTAATTGAGTCCATCTCATCTTCCTCATCCATGCTGGTGTTGATGTGGTCTTCCTCGTCTGCTGCTGTGGCTTTGAGGAAGCTCTCCACTGGAGAGTCGGGCCAGTAATCACTCGCGAGAATGCCTGTCAGAAAATCTGCCACATGAAGATAAATGAGTGTGGATTTGATCCGGAGCAAAGGGAATGTTAAAAATGTTTCATTGGAATTATTTACCAAAGCTGTCCTCCTCCCACAAACACATGTGGCATCTTGGTGGGGTCAGCCCAAAGGTCTCAAAATCTGATAACAAAAGGGGAATCCAGAATAAAAAATATAGAGATCATTGCGTCCATGTTGTTCTTGTCTTACCGCGCTTTGTTTGGTCAGTCTTTGCAGCCGGAGCAGCCAGGCTTCCACCGATCTCCTCCATGCTCTGAATCAAACCTTCTCTGGCCGTCCTGTGATCTCCTGCAGAGGCTGCTGTCTCCATTCTGTCAGTTATGACCTTCAAGAGCTCCTGCACCTCTTCAGTCGGCTTTTCCTGGTAGAACACAACAAACTTAATAGTGACGGCCTCAGAGAAACATGTGGGAAAAAAGACGGCACTAGTGCTTCACCTCCAGAGCAGTCTGGACAGCTTGGAGATTATATTTTGCACCAAGAACAGCCTGAAAGCTGTGCAGGATCAGAGTGATTTCCACGTCTCTGGTGGAGCTGCAGGCTTTGCTCAGCTGCTCAGAAGCCAGCTGGACCTCTGGAGGGATGTCTTCATCTGGGTTTACCAGCAGTACCATTCTGCACGCAGAGATGCATTTAGCTTTAGTTAGCTTTCATGAGAGATGCGTCATTCAACTTCTGTGTCGATGGAAATATTCTCACATAGATTTAGAGCGGGCGCTGTCGTGGGGAATGTCCTGCTCTGCCCTGAGCAGCCGCTGAAATGAAATACCTGCAAGAAGAGATGGGTCAAAACAGCCCACAAATCTAAATTATTATTGCTTCATTTCAAGCTTTCTGCCTGAATTATTTGTATCTAAAAATACCTATTGTTTGTTAGAGGCCAGTTATTTTTTGGACTAAATGAATGAAAGTTGTTTTTAAAGACTATTGGCTCACAGTTGTCATAAAAGTCCAAGAAAGTATTACTATTTATTACTAATTTTCTGAGATTTCAACTCTTATGGGTAAAGAATAACTCAAGTTTTACTGGGTTTTTTCTAATTAAAAGCTAGATATTTTTAAAATTGAAACAAAAAAATCCTCCAAACAAAGATGGAAATAGCAACTTATGACTTTGGACTTCAAGTAGTTGGGATTTGTAAAAAAAAAAAATTCCATTAAAATTTTCATAGCAGATCTATTACCTGCAATTGTTTCTGCATTAATGGAAGCTTGTAAAAGACAGCAAATGTTTGAACTCTGCCCCCACTCAGTTTACTCCCAATTTAATGCTCCTGCGGAGGCGATGATGAGCTTAATCTGGAGTGTTTGTGCACGATAATACAGGAGACAAGGAGAAAAATTAGTACTGAATTCAAGAAAAACCCTGAGATAACAAAGGTTTATAAATTAACAAAAATATATATATATAAATATGACTTGGGGTTCATCCTGATCACCTCTCGGGTGAGTTGGGACGTAGCTCTAGGGCAAAGAGAAGAGAAGAGGTTCTGGGCACACTGTGAATGGAATGACATCCCAGAATCCTAGAGGAATAACAAGATGTCTTTCAGTTTCTTATGCAGAGAAAGGAATGTGCTGATGTGCTTTAATGGAACCGTAAAGATTGACAGTTCTTGTGTTCTGACTGAATAACTTGTTTAATGTTCCTGTTTGTGTGAAAAACTGAAGTTTGTTTGCTAGCAACACCCAGACTCAAAAAAAGTTACTTTGATCTTCTCTAATTACAAAAAAGTCCAATGTAAGGGATTTTTTATTATTTTTCAAGAAGCTAAAATGAAATGTTTGAAAATTGCTTGATGATTTTCTTTGGCAAGATTGAGGAATACTCATTCAACCCACTCAAAACAGCCTACGATGAAGAGTTTATCCCAACCACAGACTTTAGAGAACTGGACTGGGTGACCCCTCCCCCTTTGCGTTCCAATCAGGAAGTAAGTGCTGGAAATTAACAGCTTTGTACTCAGTCATACAGAATACATTTGTTTCAACATCTTCTTCATTTACATGTATTAAAAGGACACACGTGCTTTGTTTGAGCTAAACGACCGAACAACCTTAGTTAAAACATTATTGTCTATATTTCTTTTAGTTGTACATTTCTTCATAGTTATTTTACTTTAAATATTGTTCCATTTGTATTATGTGTCAAAGCGGTTCAACCTGGTGCTCGGAGCTCCTGCTGGATGATGTTTAGCAGGCGTTTGCAGGCAGAGCTGCAGGGCTCAGGCCAGGATAGGAACCTGTAGAAGAGCTGGTAAGCCTCCAGTAGCATATTACACTCTGGAGCCATGTGAGGAATCTGAGAACAAAAAAAAAAAAAACAGAGGATTTTTATGAGGAGCAATCCTGAATGTGTTGCCTTAAATCTATCACCTTTCTTTTTTCTGGAACAAGTGACGGAAACTCACTCTAAGAAGAGCCGAGGAGAACAGGATAGTGAGGGGCACCACCAGCTCATGCTGACTCTGCTCCAGGACCTGTGTGAAAAATCCAGAGTGAACTGAAACCTCTCGTGAATGTGGAGAACTCAGATGGAGGATTTTATGTTCTGTACCTCCTCCGTTTTTCTCAGTATTTTTTGTAGAAGGATGAGAAAGTTGTGGGGATCTCTCTTCACCAGTTCCTCCAAACACCAGCGGCTTATGCACAGTCCAGCTGGGTCAACAAAAAACAACTCAAACTGTCAAGTTTTTTGTCTTCAGCAAGAACCCAGAACCATGCTCCTTAAAATGAAAATCAAACCACAGAACACACGTATTTCTGTTACACTAATGTTCCTATGGATTCGTAAGCGATCTTCAGAGAGTATTTGATCATAAAAGTGATACTAAAAGAGATTTTTCCTCTTGCGACTCCTAATGTTAAAGCTGATGCTGCACAAGTCTCCCAAATACTGAGTCATCATTTTCAATTCTCATTTTCTAAGGAAGCTGGACACCATTTGAGTTTTTTAATCCAACTATGTTCAATTTGTACATTTATCATCTTAGTTAGTATCTTTTATAATATCATAAACTCCTACCTGTCCAGAGATGTTTGTCAGGTGAGTTGAGATCCAAGTGGTCAAGACAGCGCTCCAGGAGATGCTGGATTCGGTCCTCAGTGCATGAGCTCTGCTCCATCACCTGCTGAGACATCCCTACATCCATCAACGGGACGACCGGCTGTGAGTCCCCGCCGTCTGTCTGCGTTCTGGTCTTCGGTGGTCCCAAACTTCTGTGGGAAACGTTTTTTTACAAGACAAAACCAGTGTTCTTTACTTCCTCAGACAGTCAAACGCAACGGCGTGAAAGAACTGCTTGCTGACACCAAGAGTGCGCATGAACCACAGACTGACACTTCCTATGAGTGAGTCACAGATGATGAGGGAGGGACATTTGATTCAACTTCTACTTTTTCATTCTTAAACTTGGCAGCTGACCTTCCACTTTATGACTCACGGCTGAGCTGGAAAAACAACTTCCTAAAACCTTTTCATTTAGGAAAATAAGGTTGTTTTTTTTACTGTATGTCTGCTAATCAAGAACATTTAAATGAATAAATTAAAAACCCATTCCATTAAAAACTGTGTTTGTGGTGCTTTTAACATGTTCTTGTGGCATTTTTATGTTGATGGAGGACATAAATTAAGAAAATTGAGCATAACATTTCCTTTCTGGATATTTCTTTATTCAAATCATTATGAATCAGGAGCAGACAGTAAATGCTGTCTGAAAAAGAGCTTATTTGTGACATAGAAAATATACAGGGCAGGCCACAAGCTCCCCTCCATTCTGATGCATCCACTTACAGTACAGACTAATAGATCCATGTACGTTTTTGTTTTCCTCGTCTAAGCTGCTATCTGGCTCAAAACTGCACGGCTGGATAGCTACGATGCTGCTCGCCGTTTTTGTTCCCCTACTAATGTTAGGCTGGTGATATGAGAAGCTGTAAACTAGTGTGACAAAGTGTAAACAGAAAGCTCTCAGCAAAGAGGAGGGGATGGGTGGGCCTACAATTTAGAGGTAAATTTCTAATGAACTTCTGAACGATGTCCGAAAACTACATACGTTTTTTTATTTTTAATAAAAAATGCATAATCATAAATAAAAGATCACTGGAAAAATGTTTAAAATAGATCAAAACATGACTGGAATGCAAAAAAAAAAGTTTTTAAAATGAATTATAAAGCCCTATTGGGAAAATCAATCAAACATCAGAAAAAGAGCTGAGGAGCTTGAATTTTAGCCAGAATTAAAGCACACAGGAGATGTCTTCTGTGTCCCAGAGATGCATGTTTTGCTGCTAAATGCGCTAAAAGTATTAAAGCCATGATGAAACTCTGATAAAGAGGCTGCTGAAACCAATATGAGACTGTTATGATCCAAGTGTAAACCACCAGTGCAAAACCAGCAGAACAAAAAGCAAACTGCAGTCTGCACCCGCACAAGAGGATGAGTGATACAAGAGAACCCGAAGTGTCTGATCATAAAAATCAATACTCAGATAAATTTGGCTGACAAGATGAAGGGAAAACACACACACAAAAAGAAAGGCGCAACAGGAGCATCTTTTTTGGAAGATTTTACACGAGTTGAAGATTTAAAAAAATCAAATAGGACCCATGATAGCCTGACATTGGAAACGTTTTCCAAACTTTTACAGGTCTTTTTTGGTTTATGTGTCTTTTGCTGATCTCCTGCTGCAAAGTCCATACAAAACCATCAATAAACTGCAACTTTTAAAAACAAGTTTGAGTGGTACAATTGAATGAAAATGGAAATTTGTAGAAAAATGGAAACCAAAACAACCTCTTCAGAAAACAACTCAAATTGTCCACAAAAAGATTTTTTAAAACTCCTCAATAAAAATTCAATCTGAATGACTTTTACTTCTGTTTTTTTTAAATGACGGACAATTCCAGAGGGATCGATGATTTAACAAATGTTTTATGGCTGTGAATGTTTGTTTTTGAGTAGCTTTTTATCTGCAGCATAAGTGAAACAAACTGTTCAAAATTTTTTGGGCGCATTTTCTTTGTTGTTTTTTATCTTTATTGACAGATAACCAACGAACCCATCTGTGGTTTCACGGATGCTTACAGAAGCTGGTCACATGCTCTCTGTATCTCAGCAGCAAGATTCTCCTTATAGACAGTTTGAAATGTGTACGTTTGCATAAAAACCCAGATTTATTTAAGAAAAAAAAAGAAGCTTTTGGAAATTACACACCAAATCTAAAAAGCTGTATTCTGGGTTATTTTTTGTAGCCCTGCTCAGACACACCTGGGATATTCCACGTTTTGTCTACAGAGGAAGCAGGTGTTGATCCATTGTGCGCCCACCTGCTTTATTGTCCAGTGCTGCCATGCACATCCGACCTGCCACAATCAAAACACCATCATTGAGTTTTTTTATGAAACAGAGCGCTTGCATGAAGAACATCTGAGTTCAAAAACGACTTAATCGTGACAGAAAAGAGCTGCAGATTTTGCATTGGACTGAAGACCAATTTAAAGGAGGGAAATCCTGACTGTGTTCATGTTTTTTGAATAAGGGGAACAGGAAATGTGTCGCTCTTGAAGAACACACTTCAGTTAGATCTGACGTAAGCTTTGTGGGCTGATGCAGAAAGTTTCAAAAACTCAAATTGATGAAATCAGCCAAAAACAAAGACACAAAAACATGCCAAACATTCCCTTTATGTCATTTCAAGTTTACTAAGTACAACCAATGACTAATCCACACAAAGATGTGTCTCACCCACACCAGCAGTTATCAGTGTCCAGATCGTCCCAGATCAGATCAGCCAGAGCGGAGAAGCACCAGCTGAGGGAAACGGCTCAGAGACCACATCCTCCCATGCTGCCACTCTTCAAAAATAGACCCTCCAACTGAACAGTCAAGAAAGAGTCTGCTGCAAAACAGGAACTGCAGAAGGCGTTTTGGTTCTGAAGTGCTGTTCATTGTGAGGACGATGGAGGAGGAGTTTCTTATTTCTGACACCTATTCAAGGCAGGAAGCTTCTGGCTTCAACCTGCCAGATGATCAGAAACAGCACAACACGTGGTTATGACATCTTTTCATGCTGACATCTTTGAACCCAAAACACTAAACTTAACCCCTTCATGCCTGGATTTAGCTCCAGTTATATAAAGAATGTGTCTTCAGTGTTTTTTCCATTCAAAGTGATGCTAAATGAAGTTGAGCGCTGAATTAATTACACACTGTAAAAATAATAATGAGTTTTCGTTATTTTTTTATCCAGATGATTCATAAAGCAGATGACAAGGGTTTGGATTAAGACCCTTTATCTTCTATTTGAGTATTCATCAAGCTTCTTCTTTTCCTTTGAGCTTTTCCCTTCAGAGGTTACACAGTGAATCCGCTTCCTCCGTCTAACCCTGTCTTCTGCATCCTCTCCTCTAACACCAACTTTATTCATTGCATCCATAAACCTCCTCTTTGGTTTCTCTCTAGACCTCTTTCCTGGCAGCTGTAGACTCAGCATCCTTCTACCAATATATTCACGGTCTCTTCTCTGGATATGACCGAACCATCTCAGTCTGGCCTCTCTGACTTCATCTCCATACCTCTAACATGTGCTGTCCCTCTGATGTATCATTCCTGATCCTATCCATCGTGGTCACTCCCAAAGAGAACCTCAGAATCTTCATCTCTGTTACCTCCAGTTCTGCTTCCTGTATTTTCCTGTTTCTAGGCTGAACCACATGGCTGGTCTCACCACAGTTTTGTACACCTTTCCTTTCATTTGAGCTGAAACTCCATCACACCTGACACTTTTCTCCACCTTCTTCATCTCTTCTCCCTGTAACCTCACTCTTCCACTTGGGTTCCTCTCATTCACACACATGAACTCCATCTTGTTGCATCTAACCTTCATTCCTCTCCTTTCCAGGACAAACCTCCACCTCTCTAGCTTCTCTTCCACCTATTCCCTGCTCTCACTACAAATCACAATATCTGTCTGTCTGCAAATATCATCATCCATGGTGATTCCTGTCTAAGATAATCTGTCATCTTGTCCATCACCATTGCAAACAGGAAGAGGCTCAGAGCTGACCTCTGATTTAATGCCACCTCCACCTTGAACCCCTCTGTCACTCCTGCAGCACACCTCACCACAGCCATCATACATGTCCTGCACTGCTCTATCACACTTCTCCTTCTCCTCCATTCCTCAGGCATCTTCTCATCACCTAAGATCGTGTTGAAATAAAGCTAAAAGTTAAGCTTTGAAAAAAAACCCTTCCATTTACAGTTTTTGTTCGTCGCCAAAAGAGGTCGCTGCTACTACTGTTTTCAAAGCAGATATTCCGGTTGCTCCGCTGCCCAAAGAGAATGGACCCTCTTCTCCTGTTCCTATTAAAACAGATAGGGAATGGGTCAGAGACATATAGGTGGGCAGATGTGTGACTGAGTGGACAAGCAGCAGCAACAGGAGCAGAAGAGCATTTTCCCATCCTTTATTTTTGTTTACTCTTTGCAAAAGAAGGCGGCAGTTTGATTCTGTGGCACCTTTGTTTTGTGCGTAAAACAGGATAGACTCTTTCTCCAAATTCTTTGGAGCCTCTTTCAGACAGAGCGGGATATTTGGAGGTGGTGGTCTGGGTGGAGTTTTCTTTGCCTCGTAAGATTAATTCCCACACATTTAGCATCTTACATGCCCGGCTATGCGCCTTTACGCACCCGGTTTTCCTCATGTTCGGTTCATGCTCCCTGTGTTCCGGCTGTAGTTTTGCTGTCCTTGTACTTGTCTGCATCTTTTAACTTATCAGCGTGTCTTTGCTGCATTTCAGCGGCGCTCGGATTACGATGACCAGGATCTGGGAAATCTGGATCAGCCTGCTGACAGTGTCCGCGCTGACCACAGGCGCGCTCGCGGGATACGGGCTGTCCATGTTTGCGGCGCAATCCTCCCCTCCGGACCCTTGCTACGATGAGAACGGGAACCCGCGGAGGTGCATCCCCGACTTTGTCAACTCCGCGTTCGGGAAGGACGTGCGCGTGTCCAGCACCTGCGGGAACCCGGCCGCCCGCTTCTGCGTGGTGTCCGAGAAGGGAGAGGAGCGCACGCGCGACTGCCACACCTGCGACTCCAACGACCCCAAGAAAGCGCATCCGCCCGCGTACCTGACAGACCTCAACAACCCGCACAACCTCACCTGCTGGCAGTCCGAAACCTACATGCAGTACCCGCAGAACGTCACGCTCACCCTGTCTTTGGGCAAAAAGTTCGAGGTCACCTATGTGAGCCTACAGTTCTGCTCACCCAGACCCGAGTCCATGGCGATCTACAAGTCCATGGACTACGGGAAGTCCTGGGTGCCTTTTCAGTTTTACTCCACTCAGTGCAAGAAGATGTACAACCGGCAGAGCAAGGCGACCATTACCAAACAGAACGAACAGGAGGCCATCTGCACGGACTCGCACACGGACATGCACCCGCTCACCGGCGGCCTCATCGCCTTCAGCACTCTGGACGGCCGACCGTCCGCGCACGACTTCGACAACTCCCCGGTGCTGCAGGACTGGGTGACGGCCACCGACATCAAGGTGATCTTCAGTCGGCTTCACACCTTCGGGGACGAGAACGAGGACGACTCGGAGCTGGCGCGCGACTCCTACTTTTACGCAGTGTCGGACCTGCAGGTGGGAGGACGCTGCAAGTGCAATGGACACGCGTCGAAGTGCGTCAAGGACCGAGAGGGGAATCTGGTCTGCGAGTGCAAACACAACACGGCGGGACCTGAGTGCGACAGGTGCAAACCTTTCCACTACGACCGACCGTGGCAGCGCGCCACTGCCAGGGAGGCCAACGAGTGCGTGGGTGAGTCTGCGTGTTTTCCAGCCTCCCTGATTTTTCTTTTATTCTCAGTATGGAAAATGAATCCAAAGCTCCCTATAACTAAAGGTTATAAAATACATACAACTCTTATCATCTCTAAAAATGAGCAAAATCCACATGGAGCCAAATCAACAAATTAAAACTGTGGTTTTAAATAATAAAAGAACATATCATTCATTATAATAAAAAGTTTGTAAGGCAAAATCAAATAGAATGAACAAAAACTGGTTATTAGCTAACGGAGAAGACGTTTGTGCGTTTTTACGCATAAAAAGGAACAAAAAGATGTAGATTTGTGCATTTTGGTCCACATTGCTGAACTTTCAATATAAAAGAGTGTGTTTGTGTATTTGAGCTTCAACATTTCCTGCAAAAAAATAAATGAATGTCATCTGACTAAATCCCAACAATTCCAAGACAAAAGTTGAACATATCGATTCACTAATTAATATTATTTTCTGTTATATTTTGGTGAATTTTCTTAAACTACAAACACTGAGTTAACAGTAAAAATAAAGGTAGGCTAAAGCAGAAATATCCTGTTTTTTGCCCACAAATATGGTGTACGTTTTTATTTAATTTTCCTTTTTAGAAAATCTCCATTCTGCCACGGTGTGATTTTTTTTTAAAAATCGTTTTTAGTCGTTCTGAGCAGAAAACAAAAAACTTTTTTTTTAAAAACAAACAGAACCACAGAGCGACTGTCTGAATGCGTAATTACGCGCCGATCCGTCGCTCCATCTGCACCGGCGGCCTTAATGCAAAGGAAACCTTGCAGCTGCGCAGAGGCGCGCTGGCGGGTTGCGCGTGTTGTGTTAAGCAGGTGCCGTTCCAGATCGGAAAGCCGATTAGGGCGGTTTATTTGACATATTTTGGCACATAGAGTGCAAACTGCCCCTTCAGAGGCAGCACACTTTTTAGAGAGGAAGACCATTTTTTTTCTCCCTAGTTTTTTCCAGCGCTGATTGTGTTTGAACAGACCAGCAGGGGTTTCTATCAACACAGGCCAGGCTCTCTCAGATGCCTGACACTGCCATGGTTTGCTCAACCAGACGGAACAAGTGAACAAGTTGTTCCTTTTGGCCTCCGCCCTTCGCCCGCATGTGTGCGCGTTTCACTGAAACAAAAGCGCGTCACCCGCGACATCCATCTCTCTGTCAGAGGGAGGTCCCTTTTCTAGGTTTTTGTGTGCAAGTGGTGTCATCAGATAAAACCTTTCCACAGAGGAAACAAAGAGGAAGGGTGGTCTGACACCTTATAGCCTGAAAGAGGAAGACTCAGGGGAGGGGTCCATGCAGCGGCATGGATGCAGATTAATGATGTGGCGCAGAAAACTTTGAGCGAAGACAGAGAAAGATGCGGTTCTGGGAGAGTTAGTTTCACTTGTTGGTGGCAGGAATGGAGGAAGTGAGACAAATTCAATTTCCCATGACTTTGCGTGCGGGGTTGCCATCATTTTGTCAGGAGGCATTTGTGTTGGCATCCGCCTTCCAACATTCCTATCAGCTGGAGGCAGGAGTGGAAAATGTGTCAACAGCACTCCAGCAGCTCAGATCTCCTCTGAGGAATCCGATTGGAGTCAGAGGAGGAAGGGGGTTAGTCTTGGATGCTGATGAAGAGATGGAGGCCAGCAGGAGAATGTATGAAGTCATAAGAACAAAACATTTGTAAAGACATGGAAGAAGGGATGCAGAATCATTAAAAGGAGACGTACAACAGCTGCAGTCATAAAGAACAAGGTGTTAGAGGCTTTTTATCAATAGATTGTGATCGCATCTGTTAACGATATGGAAACACACAATAGGAGACATAAATGTGAGTATTTCTGCATATAAAAGACTTCATTTTAGAATTTGAATCCCTGCACAGAAAATCTCTGCCCCTTCTAATTAAACTGTGTAAGTAAATTTATTTCTCCCTAATTTTATTTTTTGTTTCAAGTCCTTCAAGAGAACTCAAACAGCCCAGAGTCAGGTGTTAAAACTAACATCACTAAAGTTACCCGAAGCTTAATAAAGACGGAGTAAAAGAACGTCACATAGATCTGTTTAAAATAAACTAGATAGAAGAATTTATCAGTCAAATCGCCAGGTAAAATCAGCCAATCAATGTCAAGTTTCAAGTTTGCTATTTTGATTACTCATGAACTTGAAAAAAGAGTAATATTTTTCCTTCTTAACCCCCAGTGAAGAAGCATATTGATCTCACAAAAAGTGTGAATCCCAGCTAACCTCTTGGGGCAGGTTGGGGCATCTATCTTGGATTACCGGGTTAATAAACAAAGCATAAGCAAAAATGGTGTATACATAATTAGCCCTTTACTATCTTCTTATAAGGCCCAAAACGCTGTTCAGTCACAGTCCATGGCAACCCAATGGTGCAACGTAAGTAGATGGTTTGTTTATAAAAATTGAACAAAAAAATGCTTTACTGTCATATTTCATTCTCAGAAGATCCTCTAAAAGTTACATGTATGAACTTTTGTTGAGTGTTCAAATGTTAAAACATGTTAGAATTAAAACAGCAGAGCTAGTATTAAGGATAGGATTATACAATATTGTTTTTTCAGAAAAAAAACACGGGTATACTCACTTTTAGACGTTTTTCAACAAAGGCTTTTGAAGGGCTGTGTACCCCAGCATCTCAAACAGAACGGGACACCCCTGACCTTTTAACATGCAGCGGTTCAGCTAAAAAGAACTGGCTTTCATGCTGCCTCAAACACAAACTGATTTTATTTATTTGGGGAACAAGCTCCTCCTAATTCAGACAACTGCGCACGTTTACACCAAACTAGATTCTTTACTCCGGAAATTTGCTGTTTCTGAGAGGAACCTGCAGGCTGCTGTCACATCTCTGTCCCGGCGCAGACACACCCCCTGAGCCAGCCGTTTTGCTGTGAAAAGAGCTGCAGAGACATGCATCTGTGGTTTTCCCTCCCAAATATGTTGAGGAAAACTTAAGCAAAGCAGGCTGTCATGTCTTCTTCACGATCCATGAAAGTTCCTCTGAAGGAATGAGTTGTAAGCGCACAGACAGCTGGTGATAGTTCTGTCCAGAGCAGCTGCTTCGCATTCTCCCCGTGTTCAGCGCAGCTCTGACCCTTGACAGTCCCCCCCCCCTGCCTCTGCGGTCTGACTGATGAGCTGTGAAAGGAACTGTGGGAAAATCCTGACTGCCAAGCAGTTGAGATGAAGACGGCGGTCTCCGTGGCGTGTAGGTGCAACTCAGCACTTGATCACTTTCAGCATTGATTTTTTTTTGGTATCACTATGAAATTATGTCCAAATTATAGACAATTATGTGAATTTTCTATTAAACCAGCACAATCAAACTCTGCAGCTCTATCCACAAACCCACTTTGTCACAAAAATTGATACAAATTTAGATTTTAGAGCCTTTCCCACTCTCTACTTCTTTACCTAATAGATTGTGCATTCCAAATACAAAAAATATATACAAAAAAATATCCTAAAAATATAATATATTATATAAATATAATATAAAATTGAATCTCATAAAAACGTTATGACGAATATGGCCATAAATATTTCGATTCTCACTGGCTGACAGCAAGGTATTGCATTTTTTGGACTGTTTTCTGTCATTTTTTCTTTATTAAATAGACCATATCCTGTTTTGGCCAGCATCATATTTTCCGCAGACCACACAGATAACGAGGCTTAAGGATACAGCTAATAAAAACTGTAATAAAAGAAAATCCATTCTAACAATGTCATCATAAAGAAGCCGTGCAGAGATTTGTGCTATTACAGTTTTATCTTTGTGGAGCTCGTTTTCTTATCTTATGATCCCACTCTGAAAAAAAACAGTGTTTTTAGTGTTTTTAACATGTTCTTGTAGCATTTTTGTGACGATGGAGGACACGTACATTAAGAAAATTGAGCTCAAAATTTCATTTCTGAGTATTTTTTTTTAAATTGTTGTGAATTAGGAGAAGAAAAAAAAATGAAGTTTGAAAAAGATTGTATTTATGACTTCAAAAATACACTGCAAGCTCTGCATTATGATGCATTAATTTGTAGACAACTAGATTCATGTATTTGTTTTCCTCATCCCAGCAGGCATCTGGAATGCTCCATTATTGCTCGATATTTTTGTTGCCCCGATAGTGTTGGGTTGGGGTTGTGAGGGGCTGTAAGCTAGTGGGAGAGTGTGTAAACAGAGAACTTCCAGTAAGAGGGCGGGGAGGTGGGGTAGGGTACACCCAGGACAGGTTGCCTGTCTGTTGCAGGGCCTAATGTCCATCTTTTTGTTCCAAAAGACTTAAACTGGAAGCTGCTTCTAATGATTTAGAGGACAACATTTTTCAATGAGGATAGATTTAGTTTGTCTTTGCTTTCTTCTCTGGATCTTGAAGGACGGATTCATGCATTTCAATTTATTTTAACTTTTGAAAGTGAAATGCATGTCAGGGTATTCATCTTCTTCTAATAAAAACGTTTGCCACAAAAGCCAGAGGCCACACTGATTTCTGAGTTTTTGTTTGACTTCTGTTTTCATGGTCCCAAAGTTTAAACACAAACGAACATTTAATAATGAGAACAAGCTGCTATTTTCGAATGATCTGCCAGACTTTGATTACCAATGGAAAAAGTCAAATGCCCCTGACAGTAAGTGAAGATATTTCTCCTGAAAAAAGAGGAACACAAACACAGCTCCAAAGTTTCAGGAACATCAGATAAAGATGAAAACAAACCAATAGTCTGTTGCAACTTTTATTGATTCATGACAGACTCTTTTAGAGGTTCAGACCACAAACCAAAGCAGAAACCAGGAGATGAGAGTTCTCCATGAGGATTCAAAGTTGCAGTAAAGTAAATAAGATGTGAAGGATGGCAATAAGGCACTGATGCAGATTATGAAACATTCTGGAGCTGTTTTCTGGCCATGGACTACAAAGAATCCAAGATTTTTGACATAGTAGCATCAGATGGACGGACGAGTCCTGTTGATCTGTTCTAGAAGGTCAATTTAGTAACATTCCAGCCAGCTTCAGCCCAAATCCCAAATACAAAAGCCTTCCGAAAGGAAAAAAAAGCAGCAAAACAAACAGACCTGGGAGGCAGACACCAAAGAAAACATTATCAATTGGAAAGAAAGTATTTTTTTCCCACTCCAATCAGAATTTATTTCTCTTCTTTCTGAGGTTTGCTGCGTGATTTGGTCCAGAAACGGGCACAAATTAAAGCCACAAATATGAAAACAGAACCACATTCTAATCAGCAGATTAAAGTCGTGAGACTTGAAGGATTACTGTGTTTTATTTCAAAGCAGTGAACACATAAACTAACAAAATTTGTTGTCTCTTTTTAAAGCTTTATATGAGTGTAAGCTCTGTTAAAGTTTCATTTTTTCACTTTCATTCTTAAAATATCTCAGTTTGTCGATCAAACTTTTAGTTTCAGGGTTAGAAAAGCTTCTATAATTAAGTTTTTATTTTGAAATATTGTAGTTTTGTCTACCTTTTCCCTTTCGTCGTATTGTGTATTGAATTTCAGCACTCCAGATCCTTTCTTGATTCACGTTTTGACCCTGAAAGAAGGGCCTCCTATCACATGGTGGGCCCTGAAAATAACAAATAAACACAAAATGTGTAAGCCGGACAAACATTTTGACCATCGAAATTTAAAGGAACCATTACGTCAACTTGTACACCATTAAAAAAAGAAAAAAACATTTTTTTTAAATTAAGCTATGCAACAGCTTTTTTTAGCACCATTGTTTGTTTACTATCTTTACTTCCATTCATCCATTTTCTGAATCCAAGGAATTCCTTTTGGGGTCAAAATGGTGCTGGAGCCTATCCCAGTTACTATTGGTTGACATACATGTACACCGAGGAATAACTTAGAGATGCCAATTAACCTATGCAGCATGTTTTTGGACTGCCTGCAGAAAACCCACACACGCAGGAGAAGGACATGCAAACTCCACACAGAAAGGTCCTAGTCGGGATCGGAACCAGGGCCTTCTGGTGAGAGTGCTAACCACTGCACTACTTGCAGCTCCACCTTTAATTCAACTTGCAAAATATGTAAACATCAAAGACTCACACACAGATGAGAAACACTGATAAGAAGAAAAGACAAACAGTAATAAGAGATTATTGTAGATGTGCAGTTATAAAACATCAGAAAAAGCCCTTTCTCGCTTTCAAATCTGTCATTTTTGCAGTCGAATGGTCATCATTCAGCGTATACTAAAGTTTTGCATTTGAACCTGATGTACACAAACAAAATATTTTAAGATTTTATTGGCCAACTACACAAGTGTCTAAAAACTCTAAAAAGTAAGTGCAAACTATTTTAAGTCTGAACACGCCCAGTCAGTGGCGTGCGGGGAGGTTGGTGGTTGGTGAGACACTGACTCCTCTGGAGTCAGATTTACAATTACAAGAACTGAATATTTCACCTTTCATCCAACAGCAGATGAAAGCATATAAGATACACACAAGAACATATTTGTCCTACAGAGAATATTTCTTTTATAGACATGGATAGAACACTTTTCAAATTCTGGTTCTTGAATCAGTGTTATCAAATGTTGTCTGTGAAAATGATCATAAAAATAAGTCTTTTAGGCCTCAAATTTAGTTTTCAAATACTTTTTTTCCACTTACTCCCATATTATTTTAAAAAAACAAAAATTGAAAACCACGTTTGGCCTTACCTTTACTTGTAGATGAAGTCCATGCGCCGATCCTTCTCCACAAAAAGCTCTATGACCCTTTTGTAAAAGTCTTCCTTATTTCCTTTAGTTTAATGAAACGAACGACATCCTCGCATTGTAGTTAGCAGCAAACCTTTACGCTTCGGTCTAGGTCTTCCATCCTCGATTATCTTCCGTTTCGCCTGGTAATCCAGTCGTGAAAAATGTTTTAATTTTGAAATATAATCCTCCATAATGAAGCAGATCAAGCATGAAAAAAATCGCTGTTCTTGACCTTTGCGCCGGCTTTCCACTGCTACTTCTGGTGACGCTCCAGTGTAGCTACAGCAACGGTCAGCTCACGTCTGCCCCCTAGTGACTAATGAGGCTCGCCTAACCGGCTGACTTTTCTTCGGACTTACAGCCAGCGCTCTGACCGCACGTCCCTAATTGTATTGAGTACTGCAGTCAGACACGAGGCAGAGCGCTCCAGAACCTCACCCGAGTTTCTGCTCCATATGTGATCGCACAGCACTCAAATTCGGCCATTTTACCCTCAGAAACTGTTGAAGATGTGTCGAGTCAACTGAAAATGTATCTTTAACATGGATCAGTGGAAAATAATATTTATTTAAGGTACTTTTTTCTATTTGATCACAATGACAGGTGAGGCCGTGCCTCACTTGCCTCATCTGACCGAATGACACTGCGCCCAGTGGACCCTGGTCCGGGACCAGGAACCGCTCTTTGACCCATCTTTCAAAGTGGTCTATGTTCGTTTCCATTCAAACTGAGCTCTGATTCACTCTGGGTTTCCTCAGTCTGAATAGGCTCTGTGCTCTGAGCGGAACAACGGGTCCAAAATGACCACCGTAGCCGGGCTTTATGGGATGTAAACAGACAGCCATGGACATACATGGAGCAAAGATGCAACAGCAACTCATTGAAATGTGGTCAGATGGATGCAGGCTCATTAAAACAACTTTTAACGAGACGTACATTGCATCTCACACTGTTTTCTCCACAATCTCATAAACACTTATCAGCCGTTGTCTACTCAGCAACTGCCTTGCAGCAGGCCTCCACCGTGGCAGTAACAAAGTGTTGTACCAGACGTTGAAAGTTTGAATCAGTGAACTATCCCGGCTTTACCTCGCCCTCATTATTCCTGGCCAATGCGTGAAAAGATCTTTAGTCACATGGTTTTGCTTACAAGCTTTGGTTCGAAACAGAAATCTCCGGTTGACGGCAGTCTGACTGCAGACCAAAATGCAAGGTTCAGGACTCGATCAAGACCAAATTAAGCGGATTTGGTCTGGACCAACTGACTTTTCCAGTCTGCATACATGCTTGGAAACTCGGCTGTGTAACCTGGTCACGGGTTGGAGGTCCAAATTTGTAGGAAAAACAGTTGAAAAAGCAGAATTTATCCCTCTAAATAGGACTAAATATTTATTCATGTCTTTAAAAGTGATACTGTGTCTCAATAAAGTTACATTAAAAGAAAGATGTAAAAATTCCATGATACAGGCTAAGATTAAAAAAAGTCATTACCAAAATACTCTTGTCCTAACCTTGATGTATTTTTTAGAAGTTGAATTTATTCATTTTTTTCCCCAAAACCAACTTGCATTCAAACAAGTTGTGTCTCAGTTTGTTTTCTCAATACATGTAGAGCTCAAAAGTGAAATTGTTGTTGCTTCCTGTTTCTGCTCAGCAACAAAGCCATGACTAATGCTACATATCCCTCATTCCACAGCCTTTAAAGCTGCCACACGCCTGTCTCGAGGAAGCTGAAACAGCAATGAATGCATACAAATTTGGGGAAAAATTAGGAGCTTTTATCCTTTTTTTTTTATTAATTAATTTATTTATTAATTATTTTTCGTTTTTCTCATGTTGGGAAACAATCCCAAACTCAGAAGGTACCTCCTGATAAAGCAGAGGGTGGAGTCACAACCACATTTTAACCCTCACTTTTCAAACAGTTCAAGGACTTTACAACATTTGTTTTTAATGTACATCCAGAATTAAGTTTCAGTGAGGACTCGTTTGTCCCCTGAACGCTGCTTTGAACAGAACCCTACAGCCAGAGTAAAACCTTCCAGCGCCGTCAGACTCCTTTGGCTGTTTAGACTCTGACATATGGCGATAAATTAGTATCAGTCCGATTTGTGCGTGCGTAATTTTGATTTGTGCGTGCGTAATTTTGATTCGTGCATAACTTTAGATTTGTGCGTGCGTAATCCTTGATTTGTGCGTAACTTTAGGGTTGTGCATGCATAATTCTTGATTTGTGCGTAACTTTGGATTTGTGCTTGTGTAATTCTTGATTTGTAACTCATAAAATACATTTTGTGCATGAGTTCAAAAATTACAAAATATTAAAAAGTACAAAGTACAATTTACACATGCATAACTTCAAATTACGACAGCTTGAAACTAACTATACGCACAAATCTTTAAAAAAATGCACGAATCACTTGTTACGCACACACAAAACCACATTCACACACAACTCTGATTTGAGACTCTTTTCACGACTCCCAGATTCGTGCGTAAGTGATGCGTTTAAATGCTACTAGAATGCTGGGTCATCAGAGTTTTCTGATCAGCCACTCTGAACTTAGACGGTGAATAATATCTGGTGAAACTTGACATTTTCCAGCTTTCTAAAACAGATGTGCCGACTAATTAATATAAAAAAGTCTGAATATGGGTTCTTATAACACTTGTCCTTTAAAAATAAAAACATTTTCAAGAATTAAACAGTTCATCTCTGCAGCCCCGCCCCCGACAGCGTCTCAGACACGGGGCTCTCTCCCGGGCAGGTAACCCTCCCTGCGGGAAGACCTCCCCGCTCTGGTCTGGTCTCACGGCGGAGGTTCTCCGCGGCGAACTTGAACCCACAGAGCGGAGATGGTTGAATTGAATTGATGGTTGGATTAAACGGTTCATCTCTGCAGCCCCGCCCCCGACAGCGCCTCAGACACGGGGCTCTCTCCCGACCGCTGGTCACCAGTCACGGGGATAGCAGGTACTGCTGCCCGCTGGATCATTCTATAAAGTCACAGATCAAACGGGCCGGTGGGCTGATCAACCAGTCTCAAATCAGATTCGTGTGTAAATGTGGTTTTGTGTGTGCGTAACAAGTGATTCATGCATATTTTTTTAAAGATTTGTGCGTGTAGTTAGTTTCAAGCTGTCGTAATTTGAAGTTGTGCATGTGTAAATTGTACTTTGTATTTTTTAATATTTTGTAATTTTTGAACTCATGCACAAAATGTTTTTTATGAGTTACAAATCAAGAATTATGCACGCACAAACCTAAAGTTACGCACAAATCAAGAATTACGCATGCACAAACCTAAAGTTATGCACGAATCAAAATTACGCACGCACAAATCAAAATTACGCACGCACAAATCGGACTGAGACTAATTTATCTCCATACTGACAGCAGGATCTGTAGAGCTTCCAGAACCCCGCTCCCAAAATTCTCAAATACAGACAACAAAACTTGTGAAAGCAGCCCCGTGTTCCTTGCAACTTTATCCTGTGTTACTCTGGTGAGAGATTTCGTGAGCAGTCAGACCGTAAAACACAGACGGGCATTTGGGGGACCATAAGAAAACTAACTGTAAAAAAGAGATTCCTGCTTTGCTACAGTCCTGTGACATTTGGGTAAAAGCTGCATGTTTTCGGGGGGATTTTGTTTTCCTTAAGCTCATAATTCAACACAGACATCATGCTTGGAACCAGAGAAGTTTCCCTCCATCTTTGAAAAGCAGCTTGAGAAACTGTTCTGCTTAAGGAGGCGCGTCTCTGAGCTGACACTTTGACTTAACGTTTCCACCTTTCCCAGGTGTTGATGTTGGATCTCCTGCTGATTAGCATGAAACTTAACCCATGTGAGCTTTTCGCGTTTTCAAGAACGCTCATCGCCATCTGTGTTGTTGTTTAGATGTTTATGCAAACATAGGCAGATTATTAACAGTGATATGTGTGTTTCAAATCATGCATTTGTGCAGCAGATTTTTAAAACAGTGTAGTGTTTAAAGTTTTAACTAATAGGGCTCTTCCACAACTTTTAGAAAAAGTTATTGAATGAGGGTAATAAATGAAAACAAAGGGCTAAAATGTTTTGGTGTAGTTTGGCCAGGGGTGCGACTTAAACAGCTGAAATGTGATAACATAAAGAGGTTCATATATTTGTCATTTTCCCACTAAAAACTGCTTGCGCTTAAGTGGTTGCCCTCTAGCTAGAGTGCACTTAAGGTGAGTGTATCAGTATTTGCTCTTGCCCAAAACAAACATGGAGGAGAATCTGATCGCTTTCCTCCTGAACTCTATAGAACGAAGTAACGCTGAAAGCACTGTCATTCAGACGCAGCTCCTGCAGTAGAAGTTAAAAATTGCTGTTAAAAAAGGCTCTGAATGATCTCATGAAACCAGACATGTGGACATGCTTACCGTGTTTTTGTATTCATTCAGTCATTCATTCATTTTCCAATCCGCTTTATCCCTTACGGGGTCACGGGGTTGCCGGAGCCTAACCCGGCTACTCATGGGCGAAGGCAGGGTACACCCCTGGACTGGTCGCCAGTCTGTCGCAGGGGTCGTGTTTTTGTAGAGCTCTTCAAAATAAATAAACCTGACCTCTTGGCATCATCCGTGTCTTTTGTGCGTTGTAAAAGAACATACACAGTCAATTTTTTCCATGTAGCAATGAGGCTAAAAACTTGACAGTAGCTTTTCCCATAAGTGTAACATCTAGTTTAAGAGCATTTTTGGTCAAGCATTGAGCACTGAATTGAATGCGTATAAAAAAGAGGCTTATTTGAAGTTTGTCTTAAAAAGAGCAGCATGCGCGAATGTCAGTGTGGACACATTACACTGGGCTTGGTAGATATGTTGCACTTTTATCCCGAAAGTGTGACTTGCACCCCAAAGAGACTTATATATGTTTTTTTCCTTTTTTCTTTTGAATTTTATTTGCTCCTGCAACTTATGTTTCAGTGGAACTTGTACTACAGAAAATACAATATCCTTTATTTGGTTGTTTTTCTCAAACCATCCATTTTCTAAACCCGTTTTGTCCCTTTCGTGGTCACAGGGCTGCCGGAGCCAAACCCGGCCACTTATAGGCAAAGGCAGGGTATAACCTGGACAGGTTGTGAGTTTGTCACAATGCCACATTCACACACCTATATACACTCTCGCATTCACACTATAGGGACAATTTAGAGTAGCCAATTATCCTGTGAAGCATGTTTTTGGACGGTGGGAGGAAGCCGTAGTCCCTGGAGAAAACCCATGCATGCACAGGGAGAACATGCAAACGCCACACAGAAAGGTCCCACATTGGTGATGCTGTTTCAGGTCCCCCAGCCGGGACTTGAACCCGGGGCATTCTTGCTGTGAGGCAAGAGCGCTAACCACTGCTCCACCATGCAGCCCACATCCTAAAAACAAAAAATAAATGCAAAATAAACATGATGTTCTTTTGTTTCTCTGTATCCTCTGGCAAACATAATTCTATTTACCAAAGACAGATATAAAGTTCTGGAGTTTGATATAGAGAATTGCAGAGGTATTTATCGTGTTTATGGCAGTGTTGTAGTTTGGGATTTTACCACCACATTTACAGTATGTGTCTTTCAGCCATAAAAAATAGCTGCAAATTTCTCATACAAAGTTACAAGAACTTGAAAATGACCAATATAATCTTTGGTTTTCTAAATTGTTAATGGAAATTCAGTCACTGGATGTTTCATCCACACAGGAACTAGGATAGAAGAACAATTTAATGATTTAAATGACATTTACCTCGATTTGTTTATCATCTTTGACTTCATTTTGTCATAATAGTTTTCCTCTATCAACAACTATCAACAACAAGCACTTGTGATCACCAACAGGACGCCTGTTCTAGATCAATGGAATCCACAACTTGTAATGGTGCAGCGAGTTTTTAACCGACACCTACCATGATTACCAGAGCGCGTCCATAAGGCCAATCCTCAGTTTCACTTATGAAATTGAGTATTGTAACCCACCTTCATAATAAATGCAGATTGCTTTCCATGTTATGAGGAACTGTTGTGAAATAAATGGTTGCCTGGAGCTTGAGGGGAGGTCTCCCTTGGGGGGCCCTGGCTCATACCCAGGGCTAGGGTGGGGGGGATGCTTTGAACTCCTGGGTGATGGTGGGGAGCTTGTCTGGGGTGGGGGGGCTCTCGGGGGTGGGGCCCCCTGGTGCGGTGGGAGGGCTGCTCTTCTGGCTAGGCTAGGGCTTGCCTTCTGTGCTTCCGTACCTCACTGCTCTCGGGTTTTGGGGGCTCGTGTGGCGGTCCTGCTGGCCCTGGTCTGTGTGCTTGGCTGGGCTGCTGGGCGGGCAGATCTTCTTCGTTGGTCCCACAGGACGTATGTGGGGGGGCCCTGGGCGCTGCTGCTGCTTTGGCTGGGGTCTTGATTCTCGGGAATTCTCCCTCCTTTTTCTTTTTTACCTTCCATCATCCACTTCAGCTTAACATAAACATTCACCTGAGCACAGATGTCGGCTCACCTCTGCACAACTAGTTTACAGGACAGAATGGAACGCTTTACATGTGTTGGCTTGTATGCATATTGGTCGAACAAAAGAAGGATACAAACATAATGAATATAAATAAAGTTTAGTTTAAATTACAAAAGGGGTTTGTATAAATATACACCATGTGTGTCCGAATATTTATAATCACCGGTCGTAACAGTAAAATCTGTCTAACACAAGAGGCTCTCAGCTCATATCTGTTTGCTCGGCTGGTGGACCGGACAAGTTAAAGAAAAATAATAATAATATAAAATACACATGACAAAGGACCCTTCATAGCTGCCCAACTGTGAACTTAGAAGTAAAAAAAAAAAAAAAACCCAGAAAGATTGGAGAATTTAAATTAAACAGGTTCAAATATGATTAAGATAGTTGCTTTAAAAATCTGATGTGTGATTAAACATTTTTACAATATTTGCTAATTGTAAATACTCCATGTTTTTTTTTTTTGCAAAATAATGTATGTGACATTTGAAGATTTGTTTTTCCTTTTTTAAAAAATTTCTTCTAACATCTCCATTGTGATCAGATATTTTACCAACATCACAAAAACATATGTTTGTTTTTCTTATTGATGGCATAAATGTCTTTAAAAAAGGCATTCTGCAGAAAAACAAAATTATTTAAAGCAAATTATTCATAGACACTTTTCACAACTAATTGGGTTAAATGTCACCAGGTCAGAAGTTCAAACTTGTTAAAAAATCTCAAAGAAGCTCTCCTGAGTTCAAATAGGCAGGTCAATCATTCAGTAAAGCATAGGAATGTCACTTAGAGACAAAAAGTCACACCTAGTAAGAAAAGATGATATTAGAGGAGCCGGTTTAGTTCATGTACCTCCAAACTCTAAAACAAAAGTTAAAGCTGTGATGAACAAAGTACTGTATATGAAAAAAAGGAATTTGATCTCAGCGTTGATGAGGGCATTAAAATGCATTAATGTTATTATTAATGTTATAATATCCAAACTCCTGGTTTCAAACAAAAATCTTTGTAATGCATCAGCTGTTTGAGGTATCCGTGAAATGTTTGGAAATAAGTGTTTTCTGTCATTCTGTCAGTGATTTAAAGACTTGACAAAAGCAGTGAGGGGATCCTGCACGGTTGGGGCAGACGGAGCTGTTTGCTTTCTCCTGGTGTTCATTGTTGTTTTCTTATGGGATGCTTTAATAAAGAGATGAAATGAAAGCGCGTGGTTGTAAAAGTGCAGATGTTCCTCTGTCTTTTGTCCCACGTAGAGCCGAGTTTATGCGACCTCCCTGGTGGCATCAGGACCACCAAGCGCGCGAACAGGGAGCCCCCTTTGAGGGGCCGCAGCGGGGCAGGCTGGGAATGATTAATGGGCCAGGAGAGTGACACGCTCCGCGGCTCAGCTTCAGACCCCCGGCCAGCTCCCCTGCTGTGCCGCCACCGGACACAGCCAGCTCAGTGACAGCGCAGACGCCCCCACACACAACACGCTTCCTCAGTGTCATGTACCCAGTGCCATGGCCCCTTTCTGCCCCCAGAAACGTTAAGACTCTTTGCTGCGGAGGGAAGGCTAAGCTCCTTTGGCTTGTACCATCTTTCCCGCTGGGCTGTCGACACGAGAGTCTTTTTACGCACGACAAATGCAACGGCTCACAACTGGATCCCTCCCAGATGAATAGTCTTCATCGACACACTAAAGGGAGCTTTGCTTCTGCCCTCAAAGAAAACCTGCAGAGGAAAAGTGACTTCTGCTTAATCCCTCACCAAACAGCAGGAATGTCAGCTGCTAATTGCACCACTTCTTTTTATTAACAGTGAGACATAATGAGTCTGGCTTCAGGGGAAAAGCATTTGTTGGATCCAGTTACATATTTATTTCTGTGTGTAACGACCGTGGGCGTGTCTCCAGAATGGATCGCTACATCCTCCTCCTCACCGTCTCTATCCCTGCTACCCCAGTGCCTGATTTCCCCCCGAAAGCAAATGAGGAACAACTTATGGGATTTGAGGGGATATCCAGCAGGAGAGGAAACCTTACTGGTTACTGCATATGGCTCCCAAAATGACTGTAAATATCTAAGCGTTCCACATTGGCAGGATAACCTAGGGATCCATCAGCATCCACCCTCTCTCTGGTAACAGTGTTTCAGACTGGGAGTGAGATGAAGTCCTCCTCTGGTGTCCCCTAATTCTTCCAGTTTGAGCAGGGATGTGGCCCGTTTCCATCTTCCTCTTATCTCATGTTTAGATCGGTGCTATTGTGGCCCCAGAGGTTCCCTAAATACTGCAGATTCAAATAGAACAAAGTGTCTTCATTGCTGTTAGGATTGGCTCAGAATCAAAATGAAAATTAAACTGTTTTTTTGCAATCATGTAAAAATAAACAAGAAACACATATGTGAGCGCACCATGAGTTTTCTTTACACTCAGAAAATCAGAAAACCAGAAAAGTCTATTGCTCCGGATTGAGTCCTGAAACTTGTGCTTGGGCTGTATTCAGACAGCACATTTCTGCGTCGAACCAAAACCTATAATCAGAAGCATGTGACTAAAGATCTTGTTGATCTTGTTCTAAATAACTTTCCTCAGACGGATTGATTTGGTTGGATCGCAGGAATATAAGTCAATTCATCAATGAAGTCGATTAATCATTACACACCTAGTTTTTAGAGAAAGTTTGGATCAAACTCATGAGATAGGGGTCCTAGAAATGCATGTGTCAATTATGATATGAATGGTCATATTGCATTAACAGAATCGTTTTAAAAAACAAACTAGAAACAACTAAAAAGCCCGCCATAAAAAAAATCATTTATTTTGACCATAATAACATGCTAAAGTGTGGGGTCTCTTTTAAGTAGCATCATGGTGAAAAGTGCAAGTGTGCAGTAGAGTAAAAAAAAAAATCACACGGTAATGGCTTAAATTCCATCTTTAAGCAGGTTGATGTTCCCGTGACGACACCTGCACAAATGATTCAGAAGCTAAAGGTCCTAAAAACTAAACATAATCTCCCAGGACATGACAGATGAAAACTGATAGCAAACTGAATATAATGCAAATGTATAAATTTATATGTGAGACAACTGAAAAGGCTGAGACTGGGTAGGATTATCCTTGGTGAACTATTTCTCTCCAAACAGCTGCAGCTAAAGTTCACAGCTTCTGCCAAGACTGCCTGCGGTTGGTGTTACTTCAGGAAGTAAGTTGCTTACTTCAGGAAGAGACCAAACCTTTTACTCCTCAATTTATTGTCCTTCAAGTTGCTTAGCAACCACAACAAACTTTGAGGCCTCACAAAATGCTGTGAGCAGACCTGAGCAGTGGCCTGTCTGTGTTTCCAGAAATAAAACAGTGAATCCGAACATCCTGTAGTACTTGATTTCAATTTGCCACAGCTGTGGATGCTGCTGCTGCAACACTCTTCTCCACAAGGGGATACCCGTTCACCTGGGTTTTTTAACCCTGGAGAACCCGAGAACAAATTTCTTCTGGGCTTTTAAAGTAAATTTGAAATTTTTTTTTTGTTTGTTTGTTTATTTTGGGTTGCAGCCATTAACAGAAGCCAAAAATAAATAATAAAATAATAAAAATTGAAATTAATAAAATATTTTAATATCAAAATTGGGTTCTCCAGGGTTAAAACCTCCCAAATTTAATATTAAAAATCCCTTTAGCACAAATTTTAATTTTAAGCATTCTATGGATGATGTAAAGGGTTGAAAGTGCAGATGAAATCCACAGGACTCAGGAGAGAGGTTACTCAACAGTTATAAATAGGCCTTTGGAGAAAAGCATGGAATAGTACAATAAGCTTGCCACGATGAGAACGATGGATCGCCACCTCAGTCTAATAATTTATGGCCTTGTGGCTTCCTGCCTCTTTCTCCTTTACTCCCTACGCTGTGGAGCTGCCGCGTGCCGGAGTGTTGATACAACCTCCCTGCTGCACTGGGGAGATTTGCAGCTCAGCACAGCGCTGAAATCCAGCAGCAACCTGGCTGTGCTTAGACACCAGGAACAGGTTCATTTTGACAGTATCTTCCTCTGATCAGACCCTGCTAGACTCCAGTCGTGTAGCATCGTCTTATTTAAGGTTTTGAGTTATAAAGAACATCAGAACAGCCTGACTTGGTACATTCCAACATCTGTCAGGATAGTTTGTCTCGCCTTTTTTGCTCAGAAGAGTAAGGGAACCATCGTACCCGGCCAGAAAAGCTGGCTCACTTGCATTTTGACAAATTCATTTGGTTTGGTCAGCTTTCACGCTGAAGCTAACCATGGAAATGTCACACAAGCACAGCAGCTTTCTATTGAAGAGGGTATATTGGCAGCTACAGAAGAGCAGAAATTGAGAAAAAAAGGGCCAAAAGGAATTCTGACTTTAAATATCAAAATTCGGACTAAAAAGTCTGAATTCTGAGATTAAAGTTAGAATTTTATTTCTTTTTTCCATGGCCCTAGTCCTCTCTCGTAGGCCAGCAACAAGACTTATCAAGCAGGGAAAAAAAAAGCTAAACAACTAAAAGCTGGGTGTCCTGTTAATCTTTTGAGAATCTGAGTGATGCCTTCATCTCCTTAATCCATCACATTCACAAATGAGTAGTTTTCAACCTGTTGGTGCTTTGGGGTTCTTCTGATTTTTTTTCTTGCATTAGCAGTTAAAAAAAAATCAACTTTCATTGGTCCGTTTCCAGCGAAGACAGTCTGTCACACGATGTGTGCCATTGAAATTAAACGCATTAAGGTACAATAAAACTGTGATGTTTCCATGCCAGTTAGAAAGCACTGGTTTCAAAACTTTGCATTTTGTTTTCATTGAAGAAACAGGTCGCAGTTTGATGTCTCTGAGAGATGCTGCTATGGCAACAAACATCGCGGGACAATCTGCCTCCTTAAACAATAACCAGCATCCAGGAGTCAACTTGAAGGAGTCTTTTCTTGCTGTCTGCTGAGGTTGACCTGGCCACACTCATTTGCCTGACTGCAGTTAATTTTATTTATGTACACGTTAACAATCTTTTTTTACCATTTAGAATTGAGCAGATTTAGGTAAATCAAGGTCACAGACTGCAGTGTTTTTAACCAGCTTTCCTATAAACACATGGAAAAAAAAGTTATGGAAGAAGGAAGTGCCACTCCTTCGCACTGGGCTTCACCACCTATAACGTGGCAGCTCTGTTCCTTATGGAAATGAAAAGAAAAACCCCAAAACTATCAAGAATTTACAAGATTATTGCTCCAACCATCTTTTGCTTTATTGTAAAAATGTTCCAAGTGTTCTTTTAATGATGATTATGGTGTTTTTAGACAAATTTTAAAAGACCTGTGTCGTTTTGTACAATATAGTTTTAGCAGAGTGGCAGAAGTTTATTAGAAATTTCCTTCTGAGCTGTGTGCGGGACTGTTAATGCAGAAGTAAGCCTCAGCTCATACCCCATCATCCCTTTGTTTACACTCTCCTGGTAGCAGCCCCTCACAACCCAAACTTAATTTTAGTGTTGTAACAAAAATAGTGAGCAATATGTGAGCAATCCAGCCGTAAGGTTTTGATCCAGTTGGCAGCTCAGATGAGGAGCAGGGAGACTTTGGCCTGCCCATTTTGATTGTTGTGTCACAACTGAGAGCTTTTTCAAACAGCATTTTTTTCATCTGCACCCGATTCATCCTACTTTAAACAAAAAATACTCAGAAATGCAGTTTTAACCTATATATATATATATATATATATATATATATATATATATATATATATATATAGATCTCTCTCTCTCTCTCTCTCTCTAGATAGATAGATAGATAGATAGATAGATAGATAGATAGATAGATACATAGATATACATCCTCTATCATCAAAAATTAAAAAAATATTCTACAAGACCATGTTAAAAACACCAAACACCATTTCCACTGAAGTGGGTCTTCAAACAAGTACATTTTGTGGCAGATGGAGTTTGGAGGCTCCAAAAAGGAAGTATTTCCCAAAGCAGAGCTATCAGGAAGTTTCCTCACAAATCCATCATCTGTGGTGTATAAGTCCGGCCCAGTTTCCTTCTTACCACGTGACCTGATGGTGGGAGGGTTAGGTGAGAGTGAAGGGCCATTAACAGATGTGAAAAAGAAAAAGAAAAACACACAAAACCAAATGAAAACATGCTGTCTCCCTTTTCTATCTCTCTGATTCCTTTGGCTTTAAACAAGAGTCACGAAAAAGAACAAAATTTGTTAGAAAATTCAACATAGATTCCAGACAGGCTTGTTATGGTCAGTTTCCCACATTACAACCACTCTCCCAACACAAGAACAATAGGATAAATAGAGTCATACACACTGACCAAGATGCATCAGTATTTAATATGAGAGGGTGTGATGTTAATGGATCCACCCAAATGAGCAAACACTTGATTTTTACTGACTGCACAACAATGGATGATTTTTCTTTTGATCATTACTATTATTTGCTTTTTTAAAAGAGGACATTTTATTAAATTGCTTTGCAAAAGAAAAACATCGCTCCTCCATCTAACCTAAGGTTACGCTGACCGATGGAGCATTGGCTGATGTTCTCTTGAATCTCAGTCATACATGTGTTTCTGAGAAGAACAGCTCCTCGTGCAGCCTGGTTTGGGTGGCTGCTGTAGAGCCAGAGAATTCAGCATGCTCCAGGCAACCAAACTGTTTACGAGCAGTTGCTCGCACAAAAGCTGATTGCTCAGCTAATTGATCCTCACCACAGATCACAGAGCTGCGCTCGTAAAGAAAAGGAACGCCTCCCATGAAATTAGTGCATGCTGCAAATTTGGGGACACGCTTTCCACACTGTGAAGGGAAACACTGTCAGATGGAAGGCATGCATGTTTGTTACGCAAAAACAGTGTGTTCCAACGTGAAAAGGCTAACCTCTGCTTCCATGAACGCACTGCAATTTTCTATGCTATTATATATATATATATATATATATACATATATATATATATATATTATAAGTACATTTTATTGATGAAAATGACAAAAACATAAAAAAAAGATGAATAATATAAGACAGAACGCTGGAATGTCAGTGAAGTGAAAAAAGGTTTAAAAACTTTATTATTTTCTTCTTCTTAAATGGTTGATCCACTTTTGAATGTTTCCATGAACCAAACCAAATTTTGCATTTCTGCTCACTGATCTGTTAACAAAGACAACAATGCAGCCCAGTGCAGTATTTGCATTCATATACTGTCAAATCAGGGCAAAATGTTTGCATATTTCTGACAGCTTGTGGCTGTATGTCTATGATGACAGAGTCATGGATGGATGATGGAGCATGGTTTTTCTCAACAAAAATGGCCCTACATTGCCAAAACTGGATCTTAGAAAAGTAAAAACATCCTTGTTTAAAAAAAAAAAGTCTTATTTTCTGTCTTGCAAGAAAACTAATCTCATCAAGAAAGTTTTTTTTAACAGAAAAATATTTTAATTTGAGAAAACATGTCAGAATTATTTCTTAAAATAAGAAATGTAATAATTATTTTTTTTTAAATTTCAGATTGACAGATTTTTCTATCTGTCAATGAGGTAAGAATCTTTGACTTATTTTTAAGAGGCCTGTTTTTGCACTGTAACCATAAGGAGAAAGCAAGGACTCGAATGCTTACAACTTTAGCAGGTTTCAGCGTCATCTTGCGTGGACAGAAAGCTTCTCAGAATGGACATTTCAAACGTGATGAGACAGTTTGATGGAAGCAGATGAGGCAGCAGAGGAAGAACAGATGAGTGATGGCTCAATTGGATATATATAAAAATAATTTGATTGTTAGTTAGTTTTTTATATCTTGGTTATTTGAAAGAAAAAAAATGTCGGCCTGCCTGCAAAGCCTCGTCTTTCTACATCTGGTAACCACATTTGGTGTTTTCTCATATTGATGCTCTAGTGGAAAAAGATTAGTAACATAGGTGATAGTAAATGATCAGCTTTAAATATTTAATTGCAGTTTTCATGGTTTTTTTTTACTATTGCAGGAAACAAGACTTAACAAACATATTTAAGGAACACCTTTTCATGGATTCATTCAGAACAAAATACATATTTATCATTGTTGACAAAACCTTTTTTTTAAAAATGAAATTACTTCACATTATATATTAATTAACAAGCAGCCTTTTATTAGTTGTTTCAGTTTTGAGATTATGAGAAAAAGAGGTTTCCTTTTTTGACTGTAATTGACTTTTTTTTAACCCAACCCCTCTGCATTTTCCAAATATTTAAAATAAATGTAAATATGATGTATCTTTAACAGATTGTGTTTTTAGTGACAGGTTTACTCCTCTATTTGTTAGTTTGAAAGTCAGGGGTAGGATTACGTTTAAAACTCTTAAAACACCTAAAAACACCTTTATTTATGAATTGCATTAAAATTTGACTTTTATCTGACACAAATGTGGACATTTCCGCTCTCAAAGGAGACGAGGGCAGAAAGCTGACACACCTTTTACAGTTTTTTAAGTGCTGGCAGGCCAGTTTTTATTGTTTTGCCATTAGTCTTGTTTTTAGTTTGAAGGTTACTGTATGCTCCATTTTCTCTAAATGCTGAAAAAAGCAACATGAATCAGGAAAGTAGCTCTTCACTCACTTCACTTCATAAAAGGCTCCTTTAGGAAACTCTTTCAGATGTAACATTAATGTACAGTAAAACTAAGAGAAGTCGTCGAACAGAACTTCAAAATAAACTTTCCTTTCCATGACTTCTAAAATAAAAGTCTGAACGGAAGGGATGAATACTTGTGCCTAGTTTTGGCAAAAATGAAAATCTGCAAATCCTTGAGAATTGCACAGCTGCTTTTCCCTGTCTGGTGAAACCACAAAACAAATCACTATTAATGGAAATAGGAGACACAAATGCCACAAAGCTCTGGCATCAACTCTCCTCATCTCATGGAGGAGCGAGACAAATAAAAACCTCCTCTTACCTCAAATAAGTGCTGCTTTAAAACACTAGTTAGACAACTTGCCAAGCTGTGTTCAAATATTTCATGCATTCTTTAAGGATTATTTATTGTTACGATTCAACATTTTTCTGATTTTATCAGGAGCTGCTTGTAAAACAAGGCATTTTTTTCTGAGTTTGTTACCCCCGCCCTTTGTTGTTGTCTTCACCAGTACCACAAACCCAGCTGCTGGGGTGATCTAAATATTTAATGTGGGAAACGTGTCTGTGGTGGAAGCGGGCCAGCAGGCAACTCAGGGTGATGGATCACTGAGTTTGCTTTTCATGTTTCTGCAGAACCGAGTCCAGCGAGCGTTCAGTTTTACAACTTTTAGTGGGATAAAACATTTGTTAATGGGAGGCTTGTGCAGGCTTTTACATTCTCTGGATTCAATACTTTGCTTTTTATGATGCATATACAAATTATTGTACAGTTTGACTCACAAAACTTCATATTTTACAATAGATTTTGATGATTGCTTGGAAAGAAAACGTAAAGCCAGGCCTGTAAAGAAAAGTGTAACTCCAGGGATGCAAACACATGCTTTTAAAAATCACAACAATCAAAAGCTTTTATTTTTTTCTATTTGGTGTTTCCTTCTTTCTCCTACAGCAGAGAAGCACAATATGTAGGCTGTAAACTGAAACAGAGCAGTTTCCAAGCTTCACTTAAACTCCACCCCAATACAAGTTATTCAGGCTTAAAATGCAAGATGTTTATCCTTTATTTTATAAAAGCAGCTCTTTGGGATGGTAATGAGTCCTTATATCACATCACCCACACATGCTGCAGCGCTTTTATGTAGGCATTGTGCAAGCTTTACTAAAAATCAGGATGCAGAACAAAGTGCACTGAAAAAAAAACCATGCAAATTTGTGCAAAAAATCAGCAAAAGAGTAAAACTGCAAAAGGTGTATCACAAAGGAACATTGTATTCTGCTTCTGCAAATTTTTTACATGTTATTAGAAGTAAGATCAATGACGAAAGTCTGGTTTCCTTCAAGCCTCCTCAGTATATTTTAGATTTAAAAAAAAAAGACATATGTAGACCTTTTGACAAAGTATGGACAGGCATTTTGCAACCTTTTCTTAGTTTTCATTCTGTGGATCTTTTTTGTCCACTTCAACAGCACACAAATGTGACTTTTTGCCATTCTTGCTGCTTAATGCCCATTCTTTGCTGGATAGTCACAATGGAATGAGTTGAACCAGACCATACTATTTTAGTTTTGAAGAGAGTTTGATTGGACTGTTACAGTGAAATGAGAAGAATCTGCTGAACAGAGACCAATAGTGAATAAAAGCCTAAGCTGTGAAGAAACAAGAATCCTGTGAGCTTTGATGCACTTCATCTACTGACACCAATGCAGTAAGAATTGTATTTACTCAATTTACTCTAATTACTCAACACTGAACTCTAATCAGTAAATTCTGTTAAATTGAACATTCACGCACTTTTTTCACTTAATGTCTTTTTTTATTGTCCCTCTTCTCATATCGAGGAATTATAGTATTGTATAGAATTTTTTTTTTATGTCAATTTTGTTTTAAAGCTATTGTCTGCACCTTGAAAAGAATTGCTCCCCAGGGAGAAATATATTTCTTTGAATTGAATCAAAACTCTTAAAGAATAAATGTATTCCTCTTCTTAAAGCTTACTAACACACTTAATTTTCCTGAAGGATCACAGATATTAGATTCTGCTGCACTGAGCATGCTCATAAAGGTGGACTTTCCCTTTGCTGTGTGGGATGCTCATCAGCCACACACCCACAGAGAAGCGTCTCCTATACAATCCCTGATAGATGACTCTTGAACAGAAATAGATTGGAACAGCACAGCTTTAAGAGGGCCCTTGAAACCAAATAAAAGCAGACACAGAACTGACACCTTGCTCCTTTGGAGCTACTTTCAATATTCCTTTCTATCATATGAACTTCTCGTTTTAGAATTAATGGGTGAGTGGACCAAAAGAAGCAAAATAACTTCGGTTTTATTAAAGGATGAGGGTGTTGCATTGTGTAGCATTTTAGAATATTCATTTATATAGTATAAGGGAACCTATTGAAGCTTATCTGATCTTGAGGTTCTGAAACAGAAGGAGTTCTGTCGGCCGTGTGAGCAGAGTGCGAATGTGTGGATGAGAGAGTGCAGCTCCAACAAAAGGAGAGCTGGATCCAGGGGACAGCTGTTTAGATAACATTTAGTAATCTCCTGATGCTCTCTCAAACACACACACAAAGTGTTGTCAAGAGAAAGCCAGAAAAGATAAGACAAATCTGTTGATCACAGCAATTTTCCTCTGTTGCCATTAAACTTTTAAAAAGTAGATTAGGTCAAAGGTTATGTTTTGACAGTTCAGTTGTGTGTTTTACAGGCTTAGTTGAAATGTTTAAGACGATAAAAGTAGCAGCATTGGTATAATTTTTTACAAAACTTGTTGTTTGCACAAAAAAAAAAAAAAAAAACTTGTAGCACTTTTCCTCACACTTTCCCTAAATGGAGATAACATCTGGGATAAGAAAGCACCAAATGCTAGGAGGGAAAAGGGGAGGGATCACGGTTGAGGGATTCTTCAAAGCTTGGTGTTGGATCAGCCTCTGTGAAGGAAGTGTGGGAGATAAGCCCTTGACAGCTGCCAAACACCTCTGTGTTGTGCTCCGTCTGGGCCCCCCATTCAGGAGGAGTGTTTCTGAATCCCGGCCACCTGCCAGCCCAGGTCTTTTTTGGCAGGTGTGAGTCCGCCTGAACATGATTCAGGCCGATTGATGAACATGGGCATATGTGACAGTCTTATCGCTCGCATCTCTGTAATGACAGTAAAGCAGGCTCACTGATGGAGAGATTAACTATATGTGAAATCAGCTTAGGTGAAGGGTGCATTCCAAATCCAACTGAACAAAGGAAAAACAAGTGAGATAATTAGTTTATATTGATCTAAAATGTTCAGGAATATGTTAGAAAACATGACATGAAAACATGTATCCATCCATCAATTTTCTTTACCCGCTGTATGCCTTCACAGGTTTGCCAGATTTAACTCAACAGTTGCCCAGTCTGGCTACTGTTGGGCAAAGGGGGTACACCCTGGACAGGTCACCAGACTGTTGCAGGGACACACAATCACACACCCATACACAGTCACACCTAGGGACAATTTAGAGTAATCAATTCACCTATGAATTATGTTTTGGACTGTGGAAGAAGACGGCGTGCCCCTAGAAAGCCCAAACATACAAACTCCACACAGAAAGCACCCAGCTGAGATTCAAACCTTCTCGCTGTGACGAGAAAGTGCTAACTACTGCTCCACTGGCCAGCTCCATATTCACTAAAACGAGATGGACACTAATAAAGGATTAGCTAATCTTCGATATCAACAGCAGCTCTATTTA
Organism: Adrianichthys oophorus; assembly: GCA_036245035.1. NCBI lineage: Eukaryota > Metazoa > Chordata > Actinopteri > Beloniformes > Adrianichthyidae > Adrianichthys > Adrianichthys oophorus. The sequence goes on from BSAI01000125.1 coordinate 4,547,379, forward strand.
TAAACATCAGTAATCAATTCTAAATTGTCTCCAAAGGTGTATATTTAACTAAATGGCGTGTACTTTTATAACGCTTTTCTACCTTCATTGAAGGCCCAAAGCACTTTACAGTCACTGTCGCATTCACCCATTCACACACTGATGGTGGCTCTGCTGCCGAACACTGGCGCCAACCTTCCATCAGAGGCAATTTGGGGTTCTGTGTCTTGGCCAAGGACACTTCGACTCATGGGCGGGCAAGGCGGGAATTGAACCTGCAATTTTCTGATCAGAGGCCGACTGCCCCTTCAACTGCACCACGGCTGCCCCATGGATACCTGGGAAGCGTAATTCTTTTACTGTGGCCCATTTTAGTACTGTCTCTACCTTGCTCTCATCTACACCTTGAGCACTGATGACATAGCCCAGGTAGGAGATGGAAGTTCTGTGGAACTCGCACTTCTTCCACTTGGCATACAACTGGTTGTCTTGTCAATGAGCCGCTGTAGGACCTGCCGGATGTGGGAGACGTGGTCCTCAAAGTTAGGGGAGTAGACGAGGATGTCATCGAGGTACACGATGACAAAGCATTGGAGCATGTCTCAGAAGATGTCATTTATGAAGGCCTGGAACACGAAAGGAGTGTTGCAGAGTCCAAAGGGCATGACTAGGTATTCGTAATGACCGGCCGTGGTTGGAAAAGCTATCTTTCAATCGTACCTTTCACAGATGCGAATCAGATTGTAAGCACTGCGCAGGTCCAGCTTAGTGAAGATCCTGGCCTGATCCATAGCTTGGAGAAGCAAAAGTATGAGGTAGTACTTTACTGTGCATTAGTGGAGGCCGTGGTAATCGTTGGATGAAGCCCTTTTGTAGTTCTTCCTGGATATAAGCCTGCATGGCTTCAGTCTTTGGTTGTGACAAAGGAAACACCCTTCCTCTTGCTGGGGTGATCCCAGGCAGCAGGTCAATAGCGCAGTCATATGCTCGGTGAGGAGGTAGGCATGTGCCATGTTGTTTATTGAAAGCCTCCTCTAGATCCCAATACTGGGGAGGCAGAGAGTCCTGAATGGCGGCGGAGTCGCCCGTGGTGATCTCAATAGCAGCTAGCTGGCACAGTTGTTGCTCTGCAGAAACCCAGCCTGTTGGACAATGTGACCTCGAAGGCAGGATGGTGACTCAAAGCTGAGGGTTTTGTTGGACCATATGATGGTGGGATCGTGGGTTTCGAGCCATGGCAGTCCCAGGATGAGGGAAAAGCGAGGAGAGTCCGTGGCAAAGAAACTATTGAGCTCCTGGTGGGGGTGTTTGATGTTGAGTTGTAGGTCAGGAGTTAGGAACTTAATCCGCCTTGAACCCAGAGGACGACCATCTAGAGTGGAAACTGCTACCCCTGAGTCACAGGCAAGCGGAGGGAATGAAGTTAGTGTGGGCAAAAGCAAAATCAATGACATTTCCTGCTGCACCCGAATCTATCATGGCAGTGGTCGTAGAGTGATCGGACCTTCAAAAGTAAGAAAAGTGTCACTCACCGGCCCGCCCAACCGTCTAGACGGACGATCGGGGCAGGAAGCTTGCAGGTGGCCAGCTTGACTGCATTAGAGGTACAGGTTCTCACCCAAACGCCTGCGTCTCTCTTCCGTTGCCAGGTGCGTGAATCCCGGCTGCATCCCAGCTGTTCTCTGGCCATGAAGTGTTCGTGGTGAGAGTGTCCGGACGTCAAGGCGCACAGATTGGTTGTAGAGTCTCTGGGCTTAAGGGTCCGTAATAGATTGTCCAAGCGGATGGTGACAGCAATCCGCTGATCCAGATCCATGTCTTCGCCCCAGCAGGCTAACTCAGGTTGAAGCTCCATATCAAGCCCTCGGCGAAAAACTGTTTTAAGAGCAGCTGGTGACCAAGTCTGTTTGGGCGGCTAGGGTCCTGAATCTCAGGGAGTAGGCAGCGGCAGTCTCTTTTCCCTGTTTAATGTCCACAAGCTGTTCACCTGGATCTTTTCCATCACTGGCATGTTGGAATACAGTGCCCAAAAGCCGAGGGAATTCTGCATAGGAGTGAAAAGGCAGCGAACCTACAGACCAAAGCACGGCCAACTACTCCAAAGCTTCTCCAGACAGCAGGAAACACAGAAAGGTCACCCTGGCTTCCTCAGTGGAGTAAAGATGACCTTGCTGGTGGAGGAAAAGCTGACACTGCATCAGGAACCTGTTGTATTGTTCAGATTTCCCCGTAAACTTATCCAGTTATGAAAGACGTTGACTGACGGATAACTGCTGACAGTGGAAGAAGCCCCTGAAACTGCTGGTGAGGGAGGCATGGATTGAGGTGCTGGAGGCGTCACCGGGTTCGCTGACAATTGCTCCATGATGGCATCAGTGGTGAATGTCAGACATTGGAGTTGTCTGCCATGTTACAAAAGTATGGTTGCAAAACCCGCTGGATAAGAAGGAGTGGACACCCCTGCCGCTGGAACCGGATCTGGTGAAGTATTCTGTAACAAAGACGCGGAGGCATTTGAACCCATGTGCAGGCAGGTAGGTTTAATAAAGACCAACACAGGAAAGGGCAAAAACAAGATGTGTTCAAAAGCCAGGCAGGGGTCAAAACTTGGAGCGAGACATGGAGTTGAGGAGACAGGCAAAGGTCAATGCACAAAGAGACGAATACAAAGGAGAATGCTTGCAATAGTCTGCCAGGCAAAACAATACTTCACATCAAGCAAAGTCCTGAGAGGGAATATATAAGGTGACACTGATGAGCATGATGCGCTGCAGCTGATGAGAACATGAGTGAAAGAGCAGTGACTGCTGGGAGATAGAGTGAGGAAGTGAGCAGAGCAGATCAGAACTCAGGCGAGGGCTCCCTCTGGTGGTTGGAGGTGGAGCTGGATGGTCGAGTCCTGACACATATAGAAGAACACATTTTGGCTCAAAATTTTCTTTATATACTTGGACACAGTACTCTGTGAACAACCAGCTTCTTTAGCTTAAACTTTTGGTGGCTTTTATTCCATGTGAAGGATGTTGATGACTGTCTTCTTAATTTCTGTCAAGTGAGCAGTCCTCTTTACGCTTTTGGTGCCTACCGACTGAGACCATTTAAAGGCTCTGGAAATCTTTGCAGGTGGTTTGGGTAAATTAGTGATTTAGGGTGTGACCACACCCTGTGAAAGACTCATTACATCTTTAGGGTGTAACCCGCCTTCGCCCAACAATAGCAGGGACCCCAAACGGGATATAGCGGGTTAAGAAAATAGATCGATGGATGACTTGGATGCTGCATTTTTGTTTTTCATTACCTTTAAGCCTTTTTCATCAAAATGAAAACAAATAAAGCCTCGAAACTTTTCAGTAGATCTGCATTGATTCCATATGAAATACAAGTTTTATTTTTTGAAATGATAAATAAAAATATTAAACTTTTTTATGTTCTAACTTTTTCTCAACAGACCTGCATTATAAGCAACTAAATCTGCTCATAGTGGTGAAAAAACTAGCCTAAGGACATATTTTCTAAAAACAAATAATTTGGTGAATTGTTATCAGGGTTCTAAATCAAAGAACTAAAGAAAATGGCAATTAAGTTCAGAGAACCGATTGGAAAAAAATACAACTTTTGACTGAATAGAACTAAAGGAAGCAAAACCAAGCTATACTGATCTGACTTGTGTAGATCTGCAGTAACGCCCTCTCTCTCTCTCTTTCTCTCTGTGCAGCCTGTCACTGCAACCTCCATGCCCGCCGCTGCCGATTCAACATGGAGCTGTACAAATTGTCAGGCCGTCGGAGCGGTGGGGTCTGTCTCAACTGCCGCCACAACACAGCGGGGCGCCACTGTCACTACTGCAAGGAGGGCTACTTCAGAGACATGAGCAAACCCATTTCTCATCGCAGAGCTTGTAAAGGTAACAAAGGAAGCAAGAGTCTAGGTCTTTAATTTGACCTCTGTAGGCAGTAATCTTAAAATGTAATTTTCTCTTTTTATGAAAAACAAACATTTAGATCTTTCTCTGCTATTATCTCTACTATTACTTAGACAAGAATAATCAGATAATCACTTTACATGTAGTTAGCACAATATAATCTGTCACATTCATTACAGGCAACTACTTGTTTTGACTATTTTGTTCCTGGTGCTAGTGTCATTTAGAAAATGGTAATTCTGTCCTGATGAAGTCTGAAGAAGTTGCTTTTCTCAGCGTGTCCGTCAGACTTCCTTCCTTTTCATCAAACTAAGGTTGATGGTCAACAGGAAATCTTGTCCGTAGCTTAAAGAACCTTTTTAAATTACAGAACATTTTTAATTAATACAATTTACATCATTCATCCCATTTCCCTCATTATATCACAGCACCCTCAAAAGTCTTTGGCTTTAAGTTTAAATAAAACTCAGTTAAAAATCAAATTATTTTTAATGGTCAATATACTGTCCTAAAACAAATGTTGACATCATGATATACATTCTGCATTCAAACAAAGGAAACAGAAAAAAATTAGTAAAGAGACACATTTGTTAGACCAGCCAGAGCTGTTCAGAAGTGAAACTAAGAACATAGAAATTCCAATTCATTCAGAGTTTCAAGTCCTTCAGGTCTGGAGAGAAGTCTCAAGTCTCTGACCAAAATGCAGGGGAGTAAACTTATGGCATAAATGAATAAATTAATAAAAAAAAGTTAAAAATTAAAAACAAGACAGTTCATTATGATTAATTGGAAGTAAAACACCTGTGGTTAATAATCAAAAGACCAGAAAAAAAATCATCTGGCACAATCCTCACAGTGTCTGTGGGAATGCAATATAACTCAACTCGGATGAGTCCCCAACTCTGAACATGTATGTCATTGAGACAGAAGTACTTACACTCTGCTGGTATCCAGGTTTGCAAAAGTTTTAAAATAATATTAATATCATGAAACTTCTTTGCTGAAAAACTGTCAGTGATAAACTGTGATAGAAAAATGCCATTCAGGTAGCTGATCAAGTAAAAACAACAAACAATTATACATAATTTAGTGTATATTTGTTTAAAAACAAATATGAAAATAAGTAACTTTCTTAAAAGTAGTTAGGTTGAATTTTGATGATTAGAACCAAGGTTTTTCTCCACATTTTTAATCATAGCATTATTTTTCTTTGTGAAGAATTTTATAATTTGAAACAATTTCTCACAGTAATAGAAACCGTTTAATTTTAGATCATGGATAGATATTTAGGTTGTTCATTTTCAAAGTCATTGTCATTTTTTACATTTTATTACTGCGTCAGTAAAACATGTCATATTTTACCCTTTTTCTTTGGTGGAAAAAATTCAAGTGGAAGCAGAAGAGCACCAGAAACTGCCTAAAGTCAAAAGCTACACAGTCAGGTATTAATAAAGAAGGCCAATAGATTTTTTAAAGAACAGAACTGAAGGTAAAAAAAATGGACTTCATAAATGTTAATTTCAATCATTTCATGTTGATAACCCTAACAATTCTAAAATGTATTCATAAATCTGAATAGTTGTAGAATTTGGAAAATAAAACTAAATGTTTTCTACAATATTTATTAAATACATTTAGTTCATTTTTTGTTAAGTTTAAATCTCTGCATTTTTTTTTTAATTTAATTTAAAAAAACATATCAGTAAAGAAATTCTCATGTTTTGCCACTTTCAACCCTCTGTATCTGGGACACAGACAACAAATAAAAGCTACATATTGCATAGTTTGGAAATAAAAACTCAGAAAACATTGCAGTATTTTTATTTTTATCTACAAGTATTCTAACATGATCTATGCCGAGAAAAGCAAAAGCAAAAATGGATGAGTGAAGACCAAGCTACTGAGGTTTCTTGTGGAAAGTACTAAAGGTACGTTAGGTGTGGAAGATCACCAGAATGTTGCTGCTCCTCCTCATGCAGCCATGTTGCAGAGAATGATTGTACATCCTAAAAAAAAAAAAAAGCATAAACATAATAAAAAAATGCATCGTTTAGATATGTGACTTTTTATACATAAAATGTCAGATTAGAAGATTATAAACTGTATTCTAAAAAAACTGATTCAAAATCCATTGATGCATCCAGTTCTCTCCAATCCTGATTTACTGATCAATTTAAGATCTTAAGAAAAGCTAAATTTAGGGATTTCAAGAAGATCTAAACATATGTTATTACAATGTTGAGGGAAAAGACATTTGCAAAGATTGGACTTCTGAATCATTCCAGCGATAAACATTTTAGTATGTTAAAAGAGAACATAAAGAGCATCATCAGAACCATAGAAACACACAAAATGTTCTCCCGCATAACAAATCCAACAGTTAAAGACGGAAGGGAAAAAAAAACTCTTAAAAAAGACCAAGTTACGTTATCTGAACAAACTCCTTCTAGAACATTGTCCTCTGGTCAGGTCAGGCAAGACCAAGAAAGAATGGAGCAAAATGTGAAACTCTGATAACATCAAGCACAAAAGGATTTTTTTTAGCTTAAAATGGTTCCACCAACTGCATTTACACACATTGCTTGTAAATCTTCATAAAAAAATATATAGTTGTGTAGTTATCAGTTTGTTTATAAGTAATAAATAGATTTATGTTTTAAATTTTATTACCAAGAAAGCAGTACTTCTTTTTATTGGACATGGATGCATTTCTGCCCTGTTTGCACAAAACAATGTAAATAGATTTACTAAGCTTTCTATCAGTGGGCTTAAGTTCAGTCTGAATTGGAGGAAAAATCTATTTTAAACCCAACAATGAAAAAAGATAGGGTTCCAACATGTTCATGGGTGCAATTGTGAGTTTTTAGATAAAGCTGACAAAAAGGAAAAAAAAAAACGAAAAAAAAAATGTTTTTGTGAACATAGAGTCAGACCCCAGATTTACGCTGATCCCTCTACAGTGCACCTCTGTCGAGTTGTTTTGGAAGTCTGTCTCACATCGTCTCCGTTGTGTCTCTGATCCATCCACCCTCCCCTCAGGCTCCTGGAGGAGTGGTTTGGTCGGCCACTCCCATGTCGAGTACTTCGTCCCGCTCTCATTCATTCATTCATTTTCCAATCCGCTTTCTCCCTTTCGGGGTCACGGGGTTGCCGGAGCCTAACCCGGCTACTCATGGGCGAAGGCAGGGTACACCCCTGGACTGGTCGCCAGTCTGTTGCCACAATCACACACCCATGCACACTCACACCTATGGACAATTTAGAGTGACCAATTAACCTATGAAGCATGTTTTTGGACGGTGGGAGGAAGCCGGAGTACCCGGAGAAAACCCACGCATGCACGGGGAGAACATGCAAACTCCACACAGAAAGGTCCCCCAGCCAGGACTTGAACCGGGAACCTTCTTGCTGTGAGGCAGGAGCGCTAACCACTGCGCCACCGTGCAGCCCCACATCACCTTAAATATAAAATAAAATGTTGACAATTTTTTTTGTTAAAGTACAACACAAAATTTTTATTTTGAAAGCCAGACCGGTTTTTCCATGTCAGTGGACTGGAAATAGAACTCCTGCATAAATCTTGCGTTGCGTTGTGGAAAGATGGACATCAGATGCAAAAATAAATCCCGTAAATCTTGCTCCAGGCTTCATTCTGATGTAAGAAATACTTGGTTTCATATAGTTTCGTCCGGGCACAAACCACAATTATTAATTTCTCCTCATTAATGAACTTACAAACAGTTGAAACTCCATCCATCCATACAGCCATCTTCTTCTGCTCATCTGTAACTGGGTCGTGGGGGCAACAGTCTGAGCAAAGAGGCCCAGACTTCCCTCTCCCCGGTTACAAGGCGTTCCCAAGCCAGCCAAAAGACATAGTCTCTCTGGGTCTTCCCCAGGGCCTCCGCCCAGTGGGACATTTCCAGAACACCTCCCCACGGAAGCGTCCAGGAGGCATCTGGACCAGATTCCCAAGCCACCTCAACTGGCTCCTCTTGATGTGGAAGAGCAGCGGCTCTACTCGGAGCTCCTCCTGGGTGTCTGAGCTTCTCACTTTATCTCTAAGGGAGCGCCCAGCCACCCAACGGAGGAAGTTCATTTCAGCTGCTTGTATCTGGGACCTCGTTCATCCAGTCATGACCCAGAGCTCATGGCCATAGGTGAGCACTGGTACGAAGATCGACCGGTAAATTGAGAGCTTTGCTTTCTGGCTTGGCTCTCTCTTCACCACAATGGACAGGTACAGCAACCGCATAACGGTAGATGCTGCACAAATCTGCCTGTTGTTCTCGTGCTCTGGTCTTCCCTTGCTCGTGAACAGGACCCAAATATACCTAGCATCCTTTACCTGAGGCAGGAGCACTCCACCCACATAGAGGTGACATTCCATGCACCAAAAGCCAAGTACCATGACTGGGGTTTGGGCCGCCAAGGCACTCGTCTTTGACTGCCACCCAAACCACATTGCACCAGCCCTTTCTGAGCTCTCCTGTGGGTGGTAGGCCCATGGGAGAGTGATCCCACGTCGTTTCTTCAGACTGGACCCCACCAGGGCCCATGGGAAGAGCCCTGGCTACTAGGCGCTCGTCTGCAAGCCTGGAACCAGGGTGGGACCCCAGTGATACCATTCGGGGCGACGTTCCGATCTGCGTTTTGTCTTCTCATAAGGGTTTCTGAACCGCTCTTTGTCTGGCTCATCACTCAGGACCTGTCTGCTATGGAAGACCCTACCAAGGGCTTCAGCCCCAGACAGCTTAGCTCCTGGGATCACTCAAGCTCTTAAACCCCTCCACCACGTTACAGTGGTGGCTCGTGGAGGGGAGTTGAAACCTGAGTGAAATGAAAAGGACACCACTCATGCGTCAATGCTAAATCTGAGTCCCTGATTGGTAAAAGTTCAACTGGTTTAACTTTCAACATGTCTTCAAAGGGTGCGTGTTTTGTAACTTGCATTTTTGTGTGTTTACATAGACTTTTCATTGGAAGCGGTTGCTTGAACTAGGGCAGTGTGAACGTAGCTTTTTATCTATTTAGTGTTGATGTTTTTGATACAGAAACATCAGGAATTGTTTAACTGGATCCATGCTACACAAATAGACAAGACAGTAGGATCCACGAACCACAAGTTTAATCCTGATAAACGGTTCTTCAGCGCAGGTTCATTCAACTGAGGTTCTTCACTTCGGTGTAGGAGCAGCCATACGTCTCTGCAGAGTCTTTCCAAACAGCTGGAATGGTAACCCAAACATTTCCTCCCACGGCTGCACGCATGCAGCTTCATTGCTCAGGGATCAAATCCAAATAGCCTGATTGCTGCAGTTCTCCTCAAGTGACAAAAATGGGCTGATGTGACATCTGTTAAAAACCTCTGTATTTATTGTTTGAATCAGTCAACCGTCTCCGTCTGCTGTTGGAAAGGAAATACAGCGCGTACAAAAGGAAGTCTGCATTTATTCTTCTTCCTTCAGCCCCCACTACTGCTCAACACTACACACTTCAATAAAAATGTCCCCTAAGCAATATTGCTGAAGTATGAGGATCTTTCCTTCTTATTTTCTTAAGGTGGAAGAGTACTCCTTGCAGTCTATGCATCTCAACAGGGAAAGTGGATTTCCTTATTCTTTAGTTCTCAAATTAACAACTTCACCGCTCATCAAGCGCAGGGTAAACACAGCTCTAAGACAGGCGCAGCAAATGCCTTTCTCTTTTAACAGGTTTGTTCTACTTGGATCTGTGCACATTAAGACTTTGTGAGTCTGCTGAGAAGACCCTGGTACACAGTGCATTGTTTTGCAGCCCCCCAAACCCCCAGAAACCATGCAGCTAGCCTGTAAATCCTGTATCGTGCTTTCAAGTGCCATGATACAGGATTTGTTTAAGACAAACATTTAGGAATGAGATGAAAGTTTCCGTTTTCTTAGACTTAAATGAGATACAAATTTGAAATGCATTCATCCTGAAAGAATACATTTAGAAGAATACTCTTTTTCAGTTAATGCAAAGAGATCATTTAAAAAAAAGAAGCACAGATCTCTCTGTGTCTTGGATTAAGGCTTTTGTCACACCAGGATAGTCATATGGACTCTGTCAGAATGGACAAATAATGTGAATAAGTTTCACATTATCTTCTGATTTGGTTTGCTTTCACACACGTCGCTCTTAGAAGCGAAACAAACTGTCAGAGAAAAAGGTGCAGTTCCCAATGGCGCCCACTAGGAGGTGATATTTCCCAGCCAGGACAAAGGGAAAAAAGCATGAAGAAGAAAACTATAAAGTCTGGCTAGTAATTCTTTAAGTTATAAACAGTAATCAGTCTTTCTATTGCGACTGCGATTGCAGTAATTTTTTGCAAATTCAACTAAATCCAGCAACTTTTTTTCTATCACAGTAACATCATCCAAAAGCTCTCATTTTAAACAAGTTCCACAACTAGTTGTCTCCACCAATCAAGTTTAGTGGCTCAAACACAAACATCATTAGTCTTATCAATCAAACATACCGAAACATCACAATTTTAACATTCCCACTTCCTTGTGGCGGTGAGGTCGACATGGGTGAGGAAGTCAGTTACAACAAAGTGTGTGGATTTATCATCTGTGGGATTTTTTCTTCTATGAATGTGTGTGTTAAATGGCAAATTCAAATGCAGACTTTCAGTAATTTAGAGAAAAATGAAAGTTAAGATTAAACATTTGTTATAATAAAATAAAAGAAACAGAATTGAGGATAAGTGAGCAACAGCCACATTTAACTTAAGAAGAAATTAATTGGAAAATACTGCTTTAAAAAAAACATGTTTAATTTAAAGACCCACTCCAATGAAAATTGTGTTTTTGGTGTTTTTAACGTGTTCTTGTGGCATTTTTTTGATGATGGAGGACATTTATAAAGAAAGTTAAGCTTAAAACTGCATTTCTTTATTCAAATTGTTGTCAATCAGGAGCAGAGGAAAAAAATAGTTTGAAAAAGATTGTCCTGAAAATGATAAACCGGATATATAGTTATTGAATTTGGTCATCATAAAAACAGACTCTTCTTTCTTAAAAATCCAAATTCTTACTTTGAGTTACTTGGTACCTAATCTAGACTAAAACATGACATTTTCATGTAGTACCACATTTTCTAACATAACTGTAAGTCAAATATTACCCAAAATATTCAACCATCAATATTATTAGTCAACCCAATGCCTCCTTCCCAAAAGAAAGAGTTTTTATGTTTCAACCACTGTCTCTGCAGAAGCTTCTTTATTTGAAGTAAGATGAAACACAAACAAAGAAGTCTGATGTTCTTGCAGAAATATTTAAAAAGCTTCTCATTATTTCCATACAGCTTCACGCATTCCAGCTAAAAGCACCTCCACCGTGTACTGGACCACTTCAAGCACATTTCATATGAGTCTGCTGGCACTTAAAACACACACAGGAATAATAGGCAGATGAGGCCTCCACTTCAAAAACAGGCTTTATGGTAAAAGTTTGGCAGAAAGTGAACACACATACACACTCAAAACTGATTTCTCACATTTAACGTGTGATCCTCCCAACTAAGGGCTTAAACAGACTTTGAAGTGCGTTCCACTCATCCATTAATGGGAGGCATTATTCAGGCAGTATTTGCGAGGAGCTCTTTGCCAAAAAGCTTTGCATTGAAAGGCGATCTGAAGAGCGGACATCATGTCTGATCGCAATGAAGCTAAAGACACTAAATCTTGGAGAGTCAAGCAGACAAATGTGCAAACACATGAGCATGTTTTCTACTGAAATAGTTTGTTTTTCTCAGCACCTACCTAATAAAAAAATCCTATAAAGGAGGGAGGAAAACAGGTAAGGGTGCTGGTGCAAAGCCAGGTCCACATCTGCGGTGGTTTGAGAACATTGAGCTGCTCACATCTTGGTTTCAGAGCTAACTTTTCTTCTGCACTGCATGTGATATGTAGCAGCAAAAGATGACAAGGCTGGCACTACCTGGAGGTATTCACAAAACTGTATTTGTTCTGTTCTGGTTTTTAACATAATATAATTTTTTTAAATTATGTCCTAACATAAAATTATGTGTAGCCATGAATTTGTATATTTGGGTGCACGATAACAAGTACAGCTAAAAGTCCACAAAGTTAAAGCAGAGTCAGACAGGCAGAGATCAAACATGAGCATGAGAGCATCAGAGATCAAATTAGAGTAGTCAGAGCCCAGCGAGGGGGTCAGCGGCAGGCAGCAGACAAACAGTCATAGCCAAAGCAGGGTCAGGTAAACAAAAGATCAGATCAGAACAGGATATACTGCTTGGTATGCAGGTTGAATACTTCGCACTAAGCGAGGCTCTGTGCACCCAAGTGTCATGTGGGTGATTGTCAGGTATCCAGGAACTGTGCGCTGGGGTTGCTGGGAGATGTAGTACATTAGTACTCTGGAGAAGGCTCCCGCTGGTGACCAGAGGGCCATTTTGTGCGCACTAAATGCTAATTTGTGGCCACATATTAATAATTTGAGGAAACATTTTTTTTAATGGTCATGTCCAGGGCTCCATAGATTTTTTGTGATGTTTCTATTTTCCTAGTCATGTGTTGGTTCCTTTTGTGTTGTGTAGAGTCCTCAATACATTTAATGTATTATTTTTGTTTTACTCAACACATCTATAGTTGTTGAATGACCTTTTTTTCCAGATTGTTTTCTTGTTTCTGTTACCTCTGTGTTAAGACCACTACATGCTTTAATTTCCAAACCCCACCAGATGTTTGGCTCAAACCTTTTCTGCACTTTGGTTTGCCTCCACCATTCGTAACAATCTCTCTGTTCCTCTCTGCAGCATGTGACTGCCATCCAGTCGGAGCGGCGGGGAAGACATGCAACCAGACCACAGGCCAGTGCCCCTGCAAGGACGGAGTGACAGGGATCACATGCAACCGCTGTGCCAAAGGCTACCAGCAGAGCCGCTCCCCCATCGCCCCCTGCATCAGTAAGGGTGTCCTTGTTGCAAGAGAACATAGTGTATATCTAGTGGTTTCTTAAATCTTTTTTTTTCATGTTACAGTGGATCATGGTTTGATTTTTTTTTGTAAAATTTGTATTTCACAGCAACATTTAGACAGTTATAAACTTTTATTCCACAAACTACTTTTTTTAATTAATTGTATATATCAAACTAACAGAAAACTTATAATTCTGCCACAGAGAAGTATTTTTTTAAATACTGCTTTTCTGGCTTTATCTCCATAGCAACCGCTTTATGTTTTGGTTGCCTTATAACTTTTAATTGCAGGTCATCTTATAATTTTTCTGAGCACATGAGGTTAGTGTCCCGCCTGTTTGTACTCCCTGCTTTTGTAGTTCTTGAAAAAATTAGCATGAAAAAAACAAAAATTAGAACAAAAAAAAACACTAATTTGTATTGAATGCGGAAAAGAAGCACAAATTAAAAAAAATAACACGCTTCCATTGTAATAATCTCTCATTTGTTTTTAGATATTAAATAAAAGATGTGAAGGATCAGAGTGTAAACAGACTTTTTTTGTATGAGACCTTGACTCAAATTCCTCTTGCATTATTATTGTATATTAGTTCAATTATTTTGAATAGGTTTTTCTCTGTTCAGACCTAAGTCTTAAACACTGCTAACAGTCCCTTTCACAATAAACCCTAAGAATGGGTCTAAGAGAACGATGGCTGATATGTTTATTGGCTGTATCTGCCACACACAGACTCAGACCTGCGGCAATAAAAAGGCCAGCATCTCACAAAAGCAGAGAATGGTGGCTTTCCGCTGCAGGAGCTAGGAGCATCAAGTGGTCTGCTGGCATGAGCAGATAAGATAACCATGCTCATGTCACCAATTGTCCACCATTCAATTCTGATAAAGTCATGTGTGGAGGCCGCACATGGTATGTGTGAGAACAAGGAGCCACTGACATGTTTGGCTTCAATAATTGAAACCTCTGAAGCAGCTGGAACCTTTTTGACAGTGTTAGGAAGGTGAAAAATGTGGTGTGGAAGCTGCAGGAAATGTGCTCTGAATGTACTTTAGTTGTTACCGGCATGACATAAAACTTTGTGAAACTGAATCTTTTTCTTTTTTTTTTTCATTTTTGTGTTGCTCCCTGATGCAGGACAAAAATGAGAAAAAACCTGAAGGCATTGTACCAACATTTTACAGCACCCAGAGTGAAACTATTGTTTTCTTTCGTGGCTGTATTGATTTGTCATTAATATTTGCAACCAGTGATTTGACCCTAAAGTGAATATATTTGCTTTCTTTAACCCAGAGATCCCGGTTGCTTCTCCAACATCAACGTACAGCAGCTATGAGGAGCCATCAGGTGAGCAACTCATTTCCTGAAGTGATCTTAAACATGAATGAAAAGAGAAGAACTGGCCTTTAATGTTATCTCTTTTAAATCGCATAACCCAGCCAAACAAACAGTTTCTCCTAGCACGTTATAATGGTGTTTTTCTAGCCCGTGCGTGTTTTTCCACACTTTTATACCACAAACACTTAGTGAGGTCAGAGTGCTGCTGATGTAAACTCCAGATATTTTGGCAGAGTTCCCCGTGGCCTCGTTGCTTTTATTCCTAGCCTGCCATGCAGCCTCCCCAGAGTTTCAGCCCTAATCTGATTACATGCTTCATTTGCACCAGTTTGTATTTCAATCAAGGCTGACTGTGCCAGTGAAGAAGCCCGGCTGGACCCTTTTATTTGTTCATGTGCTCTGACACAATTCTCTGCGTCAGATGCTGATATTGGATGAGAATCTGACCAGTACCTCAGCTGGTATTTACAGTATATTTACAGTCTGGAAGCTGGTTTTCTAATCTGTTTTGATATGTATGTTTAACAGAAGTCCTGTTACTGTGCCACCGGTGCTCCTTGATCTTTGCATTCACAATGTTATGTTCGGTCTAAAAGGAGGGTCTTTACTGAAAAAAAGCCAAATTTAAGAAAGGTTAAAACTATATGTTTGGTCCATATATATAGCACATGTTTCCTCAGATAGGCAGAACTGTTTGGTGCCAACGCTTGCCTCAAATCTGGTGAGGGCCAAACAATATTAAAATGTGAGTTTCCACTGACTTGCAAATGAACTGCGATGGAGTTCACTTCAGTGTAAATGCTCTTGGTTCGGAGACCACTTCTGGGCCATAGGGAATAAACAATGTTTAGTGCTTTAAAGTTATGATAATAAGCAACTTCAGTGCAAATCAGAAAAAGCACAAACAAAAAATATATTTTAAACAAGAAGAGTTTAGGCTTTGTTCCCCATTGTAAAAAATGGTCCAAAGTGGTGGGAAACTTCCCACTTTCGTCCGCTTTGGTTTGCTTTTGCACCTGGCAACTTTAGAAATTAACCAACAAAATAAGGGGACCAAAGTGTCTGGAAACATCAATCAGTTTCAAAGGATGCTCATTTGGGGGCAGTATCTTCTTTCTAAGATAGGAGGAAAAAACACACAAAAAAATAGGCTAGTCTTGCTAACTCACAAAGTGACAAGTTCTTTTACCTCCTCACTACATCCATGCAACAAACTGATGATGTGTCCAGGGCGAACACCGCCTTCGCCAAACAGTACTAGGGATAGGCTCCAGCAACCCATGACCCCAAAGGGGATCAAGCAAGTTTGGAAAATGGATGGATAGACATTTTCCAAACCCATTTGCAAGTCCTGTGTCTTTATTTTCTATTTTTTCATTACTTGTAACACTTGCTGCCTATGTCATGTCCTGTCTGTTGGTGTACTTTGGGTAAGCCTGTTATAAACTGGTACTCTTGCACTCAGTTGGACTACAATTCACCTAATCTGCACTGGAGACCTAGAGAGCTTTTAGATAAACCAAATAAAGTGGATTTGCTGATAAAAACAAACAAACACTGGAATTGATCAAACCTGCTAGTGAGAATATGTTTCTAAGACAATCACAGGACTATTAGGTGTTGGTTGTCAGTCAGAGTACCAGTAGACTAACATGTTTCTTTTTCTTCAACCAGATTCTTGTTTGGGTAAAACTGAACCCAAATAAGCAACTGCCAGAATCTGCGTGATTCTTCTCAGTGGTTTGGCCCACTCTTTTGGTTTGCTCCTGAGAACAGTGTGTGTAAAGCAGGCAAACCAAATGAAGGTGAAGATTTGATCAACATTCCCCCAACTATTCAGACTGAGTCCATGGGGCTGACCCAGTGTGAAAGAAACCTAAGTCACACGTTCTGCTGCTGTCAGAGACTCCAAACTGATACCACTCTTCAAATTAGCAGCGCTGTTGTCCCACGACACCCGCACAATGAATTTAAAGGACTAATGGGGGGGGGGTTGTGATGGATCACTAATGAGCAACGTCACGAATCAAAGAGGGGAGTATGATGGTAAAGAGCCCCCTCCACCTACATCACTTCTTTTACATGGAAATCAGATGTGGTTGATATGGACTCATCAAATTCATTTACTTTAGCATTTCCTTTTTTTCTCTTTTCCTGCCAGTCCAGAAAGCTGCCAGGCATTCCACCAGAACTGCTTTCTCTGCATACATGAATTCGATCCTCATCTACCAAACCATGCTCTTTTTTTCCAAGAGGGGCGGTTTTTTCTTCCTCCATCATTACCTAGGCAACCTCATTCACAGCGAGTATAATGGGAAAGAAAGGGGAAGACTGGACAGAGGGCTGGAAGAAATAATGAAGTTTGTCCATATTCAGGCAAGCTGAAAGGTCTCCTCACTCTCTCAACTGCTCCCTCCTTTCTCTTCACACTGTCCGGCCTGGCTTTCCCACCCCCCCACCCCATGAAAAAGGCTTATTCCCCTGGCAGAGTGGTGGAAGGAGTGGGGGCTGCACTTGGAGATGGTCTGCTTCCAATTTGTGTCAGTGAGTGGAAAGCGTAAGGAACAAATGATTTCAATTTTGGGTTTGGCCTCGGGTCCCACCACCAGCTCTCTGCTCACAAAAAGGTAACGAGTGCAAGGAAGGAAAAAAAAACCCACGCGAAAGTCATCGACCCAACTCTTTTGGCGCCCAAACACAGGTACTCTCATGGAGGAAATCGGCTAACACATGACCCTCATTTATGAAGGGCTGATCTTTGTGTTCCTCGGGGCTTACACAATGAGGGAGAGGACACTGATGAGCGTTGAGGCTGGAAGTGAAAACAAGAGAGGCGGATAGCAGGAGTGTGCTGACAGAAACAGGAGCAAGCTTTAATCTGTTTCACAGGGGCACTTTGAAATATCTTCAAGGCCCCCAGCTCCCAAATGTAAAGCCCATCCAGCTGGAGCCCTGCCTGATGATCCTGCAGCATAAGTCATTATGGATCGCTTTTTAACAAATGACTGTCTCTCTTCCTCTCCTCAGATTGTGACTCTTACTGCAAAGCTTCTAAGGGAAAAATGAAGATTACCATGAAGAAGTACTGCAAAAAAGATTACGGTAAGTGAGTCCAGTACACAGGAATGTGTGCAGCAGGATGTCGGCCAGCAGTCAGGAGGTCAAATGTCTCAATTAATCAAATCCCTGCTCCAGCCAGTCCACACCCTTCTTCTTGGTTCCAGTGACAGCTTACTTACACAGCCCCAGGCCATGGCCACCAAGTCAGATTAATCTTAAAAATCCTTACTCTCTGAAGTGGGTTTCTATAAACACAGAGCTAACATTTCCTACTTTTGATTGCAGGGAGTTTTCAAAAACACTTTCTAGAGTGAATAATTTTTTATTAATTTGAAGCAGCAAAATTCTACTTTTGAATGTGTCTAAATGTCAGACAATACTGAACCGCTGTGACTAATGAGCTCTGTTCACACTGCCCTCAGCAACACACGTTCACTTTTTTCATGTCGCTACGGAAGTTTCTACAGCCGTTTTTTGGGCTCAAGATAGGTACGCACAACCATTGAATGCATGTTGCAAGTTAAATCAAGTTGAACCTTAACCAATCAGAGACTCAGATTTGGTAGTGATGTGTGAATTGCGTTCCTTTTAATTCATGGAAATATCAACTGTTAAAAAACTGATCATTAAGGAGAAAATAATCACTGTTTGCGTCCGGCTGGAATTCTATGACACCAAGTCTTTCGTATATCAGAGTTTGAGCTGTGAAAGAAAAAGCTTGGAGCAAGATTCACGAGATTTGCACCACTTCAATATTCACACTTTAGGTGGCAGATATGTGCTTATAAAAAGTAAAAACAAAGAAAAAGAAGAAGAATCTTTACCCTGCTTGTCCGAGGTGAAGACCATGTGAACCATTGGTCAAGAACGCGCTTCTAGCGACTGTAGCTATTCAGTGGTGTCCTGACCTACCGTCTCTGTTAACAAACATTTAAACCTTGTGTGAAATTAACTAAAAATTAAAAGCTTGTCAGTGATGCTTGGATTACGTTTAAGTGAACACATTTCATCCAAATGAGCATTGTTGAAGAGTCCTAATTTTTTTAGGTGCCTATTATAGTCCAGTTGATCGATTTTTTCTCTCATTCAAAGTTAAACCAGCCAAATAAGCAGAAATCAGAATGAAAAAGCAACATATTTAGAAGCACTGCAATAATTGCTGCTGTAGACAAACAAAAAAAATATTAAAAACTTTGACTGTTCATAAATATAGACTAAAGATTTTTTCATGTGACCTATTGTTTTTTTTTTATACCCTATCTGAAGCCAACTTTTCCTCTGATAAGCATAGATAAAAAAAAATGGACCCACCATACAAGTGCCCTCAATGTGCATTCTTAACATAAAAGCTAAAAAAAAAAAATTTGATTATTTTTTATTTAATTGTAAAGTTAGACCAGTTTACACAGAAGTCATCAGATGTGACTTTTTTGTGTACCCTAGTGGTTACTTGGTGAACTTCATCTGATCACAGTCATGTTTTCGATCCAAAATTTTTTCTTATCGTTGCACAAAAAATGAACCCTCAGTATAGTTGTTATGAATAAAATGTTTAATTTAATTCTGTTCAGTTCAAGTTAATCTGAAGCGCTACACAAAATACAAAAGCATCAGACATTTCTTTTTTTCTTAGCAAAAAGTAGTACATTTGAAGTTTACTTTATAAAGTATACTTGAGTGTAAGTATAGCAAGTATACTATAGAACGTGTATGTGTAGTGTAAGAAGTATACTAACTATTTTTTCAGACTAAATTATAAAATTTTAAGTTTACAATAGATAGTGAATAAAAAGTAAACTTCTTGTAAACTGTCTCAGTTTCTCAAGACTAAGAATACTTGCAGTACACTTAAACAGACTACTTTCTGCTTAAGGTTTAGCTGGATGTTATTAGTTACAAGTGACCAACAGATGGAAAAAAATGCTCTAAATTAGGAGGAAACCTCTTGCAGAACCAGAAACAGAAAGGTAACATCTTGGGTAACATTTTTGCTAATTTATTAAAAAAGAAAAACTGAAATATCACATGGTCCACGTATTCAGACCCTTTGCTGTGACACTCATATATTTAACTCAGGTGCTGTCCATTTCTTCTGATCATCCTTGAGATGGTTCTACACCTTCATTTGAGTCCAGCTGTGTTTGATTCTACTGATTGGACTTGATTAGGAAAGCCACACACCTGTCTATATAAGACCTTACAGTTCACAGTGTATGTCAGAGCAAATAAGAATCATGAGGTCAAAGGAACTGCCTGAAGAGCTCAGAGACTGAATTGTGGCAAGGCACAGGTCTGGCCAAGGTTACAAAAAAATATCTGCTGCACTTACGCTTCCTAAGAGCACAGTGGCTCCCATAATCCTTAAATGGAAGATGTTCGGGATGACCAGAAGCCTTCCAAGAGCTGGCCGTCCGGCCAAACTGAGCTATCAGGGGAGAAGAGCCTTGGTGAGAGAGATAAAGAAGAACCCAAAGATCACTGTGGCTGAGCTCAAGAGATGAAGTCGAGAGATGGGAAAAGTTGTACAAAGTCAACCATCACTGCAGCCCTCCACCAAACAGAGCTTTATGGCAGAGTGGCCCGACAGAAGCCTCTCCTCAGTGCAAGACACATGAAACCCGAATGGAGTTTGCTAAAAAAACACCTGAATAGCTCCAAGATGGTGAGAAATAAGATTCTCTGGTCTTATGAGATTAAGAAACAACTTTTTTGGCTTAATTCTAAGCGATATGTGTGGAGAAAACCAGGCACAGCTCATCACCTGTCCAATAGAGTCCCAACACTGAAGCATGGTGGTGGCAGCATCATGTTGTGGGAGTCTTTTTCAGCTGCAGGGACAGCATGACTGGTTGTAATCAAGGAAAAGATGAATGCAGCCAAGTACAGGGATATCCTGGATCAAAACCTTCTCCAGAGTGTTCAGGACCTCAGACTGGGCCGAAGGTTCACCTTCCAGCAAGACGATTTCCCAAAGCACACAGCTAAAATAACCAAGGAGTGGCTTCACAACAACTCTGTGACTGTTCATGAATGGCCCAGCCAGAGCCATGACTTAAACCCAAATGAGCATCTCTGGAGAGACTTGAAAAAGGCTGTCCACCAACACTTACCATCCAACCTGACAGAACTGGAGAGGATCTGCATGGAGGAATGGCAGAGGATCCCCAAATCCAGGTGTGAGAAACTTGTTGCATCTTTCCCAAAAAGACTCCTGGCTGTATTAGATCAAAAGGGTGCTGCAACTAAATCCTGAGCAAAGGGTCTGAATGCTTAGGACCATGTGATATTTCAGTTTTTCTTTTTTAATTAATCTGCAAAAATGTAGTAAATGGCTGCAATATAACATAGTGAAAAATTTAAGGGGGTCTGATATATATATATATATTTGCCCGAGATGCCCCTCAGTCCCATTCACCCATGCACACACACGTTCACACTTTGATGCCTTACACTGGCACAAGCCCCAACCACCAGGAGCAATGTGAGTTTCAGTGTCTTGCCCAAGGGCACTTCAACACATGAGTAGGCATGGCGGTAGCTGAACCTGCAATCCTCTGGTCAACCACTCTACCTCTGCACGTCGGCTGCTTAAAGTATTTCTAATGTGTAAAGTGGGACTAAAGTGAATTGATTAGATTGAAGTTCAAGAACTTCCGTCCCAAACTCAAAGAGCTGCTGCTTTATGCAAACACTGGTTTTAATAATGTTAACATAAGGTTAAAAACAATAGGAATACCACTATGGTTCTCTCCAATAGTGCTGAGCAGGTTATCTGCCAGACCAAAGTATCTGCCTTTTGTTGAGGTATTAGCAGCTGGACATGCTGATTTCACATTTGAATTGTTGCCTTGAGGCTCATTTTCCATCAAGTAAGTAGACTTGTCAGATTTTTAACTGACTGACAACAAAAGTTCAGAAAGAACAGTTTCTTCTGTTTATGCAAAGCTGAGTGAGACTGTGACATTAACTCTCATTAATTGAGCAATCAGAGTTACATATTTATACTGTTTTTACCATGTTTTAGCAGAAGTTTTTTCCTTAACGTCCCTCTGAGCAGTAAAAAAAAAA
>BSAI01000125.1:4569113-4683052 GCA_036245035.1 Adrianichthys oophorus
AAATTAATTAAGTGTAGTTTATCACTTGTGGCGACAACATTTGAACATAAAAGCCCCAAAAAGTTGCCTTGAATGTGGTTTTACCCTTATATCACAAAATAAAAAATAAGTCACCAAGTGTGTCACGCTTTTTAAAATATTTTTCAAATTAAGAGTTTCTAATACTCAAACTACGAAACTAAAATTGTGTCTGAAGACAAATATCTTACATAAACGTGCAAATTTAACCCTAATTTTCCAGTAAAATGCAAGTGATTTACAGCATGTGGAGACATTTGCTGACATTTAGCTTTTGAAAGATTTATTTTTTTCAATAATTTTGAAAGTGGGAGTCCTGTGAGATACTGGCATAACAAGGCTCAAAGACAGTCATAAATAAACTAACGGGTAATTATCCTTTTTGTAACAAACTGGTAATCTCCTGTGTAATATAGTGCAGATTTAGAACATGGATTTTGCTGCAGTCTAGGCTTTGTTGGCTTGGCAATTCCTCATGGTTTACTTTCAAATGAACACTGGTGTTGTTTACCTACAGTGTGATTGTGAATAGACTTTATTTAAAAAGTAAGGGAAGGAGACAAAGTGTGCAAAGCACTTTGCCATCAAAGCAGAAAGAGAAGAAATTTTGAAAGTGTCTCGTGTGCAGACAGAAGTGGTCTGTTTGTAAGGGTAATTGCCAGTATTACCAATATATTTTTAATTCATTTTTATTATTTATTCTTTTTATTATTGTTAGTGCTGTTTTTTTGGGAAAGAAATTAGCAAAACAAAAGTGGAACAAACCAAGTAATGTACATTTGCTACAATCCTGGCCTGAAGAAACCGAGTTGGACACAAACCTCTGGTCTATAGCAGAGTCGGTTAGGTTGATACTTCAGACAAATAGTGAACTTGGTGGTACAGGCACCAAATTTGGCATGGATGTGATTTAGGATCCCTTCTCCCAGAAAAGCATGTTAGCCACAAGAAAAATTAAAAAGAATGGCGGCCATTTGTAAAGATGGTGGCCATACACTCACTTGTTACAAAAATAATTAATGTCTATTTGTAGCAGTCTCAGTCATTTGGGCTGTTCAAGCTCAAAATGCAGTCTTAAACTTGAGAGGTACCTACAGAATACTATTCTATGTAAATTACGTCTATTTTCAAATCTAGGATTTTCTTGTGGTTAGCGAGCTTGCTTTTTTGAAAGAGGGGATCCTATGGTACATTAATGCCAAATGTGGTGCTTGTACCACAAAATGCACAATTATTTTAATAACTGACTCACTACTAAAGATGCCCTAAGACTTAATAGTTACCTGGTAAAGAACTTGCTCACTAATCAAGATACCATAAAATGACAAACGTGAATTGGGCCTACACAAGGTAATTTGAAGGCAGTTTGGACTTTGGTGGACCTTAAGGGGTTTCAAGGCTTTTTCTAATAACATAACTTCATAAATGTGTAGTAAAATGTTTGTACCTTTTTACAAAAAGGTACAATAAGTCATATGTTTACGTAGTTCAGCTGCTGCACATTATGGTAGAACTTTATTCAATCGTCTTTTATGTACTTCATCTGGTTAGGTTTTAACAAAATCTGCCAGATTTCACAAAAAGGGCTAATCAGCTCTTTAAGGGCCTATATCATGGTATTGTTAAGCCTTTCAGAATAAACTACATCCATATTTGTTGTACAGCTTTCAGCTTGGCCCGGGTTGCCGTGCTGAATCAGCTTTCAATGATTTGAACAGGTGGTGAGGCAGGATTTTTATGTCAGGTGCCCTTCCTGACACAACCCTGTATTTTCAAGTCACAAGGAGACCCAGTTACACAGCAGCATGAAGGGTTTTGCCTAAAGACCTATACTGGATTAAGCTCATTGCACGCCCTGGGAAGTCAACGCAAGTTTCCTATGTGCTAATAGTGAGCATGACATTTACACTTCCTTTGACTGGATAAGGACTAACAATAGCTGATGAATCTAACATATGCCTTTGAAATAAAAGTTGAGTAAAAAGTCACAGTTTCATGCAAGGTTTGTTTTATTTGTTCTGTTTTTAGAGTGGTGTCAATTAAACATTGCTGCGCAAAACAATTGAGGATTTTGTGCACAGGAATTAAGTGATGAGCTGCTCACCACTGCAGAATTGATGTTATTGTCTGAGTCAAAGACAAATCCATGAGTCAGTCAGACTTTATTACTGCATTCACAGTAACTCTAGAACTTGTTTGTAGCATACATTAGCCACGTTAGCATATTTACAATACCTGTAACTACCAACCGTGTTTGCAACACGTACGTAAAATAACAGAGTGGTACAGCTAAAACAAACATTACTGGGACTACACTAACTACCAACCCTGTTAGTTACACGAAAAAAATAAATAAAACAGTTCAACAGTGGCACACATTAGCCACTTTAGCATATTCACAATAGCTCCCAAACACTTTGACAGAGCACCGTTCACCTCAAAATGCAACAGGGGCCACGCAAATCGCGCTTGGTGTGAATGCACCTTTAAGCTTTATTTAAATGTTGAGCTTTTTTTAAAAGCTGAGCCAATGAACAGCCTCAAATCTAATGAAGCGCAAAGTGAGACAGCACTGACATTTGAAGCTTTGGACATCAATAGTCACATGACACCTATGTTTTGATAGAAGCTCGAAAGCCTTAGCATCATTTGCCCATCACTAGCGTGAGGTCAAAATTGTGTTTTGCAGTAACTAAAAGATGTTTGTCTCCTTCTGCTATGCTGGAACACCTCACCTTCTGCCAAACTGAATCCTTTTCAGAGTTTGAACCAGAGGAAATATCAAACTATATATATATTTTTTGTAATCCAATTGCAATTTAGGCTCCTTACAGTTGAGTTGACAGTGATTTGGGCCATTTCTAATACTTGGCTATGAAGTCATATGCAGCCATTATTCATATCTGCATGGGCTGAGACCTTAATCATTAGGCCTGAAACCAGAAATGCAACATTAAAACAGCTGGGTCTGATTTGATGGACGTATGCCTTTACTATTCAAACAGATATTTCATTGCGAGCCATGCCGAGGCGTTGTGGCAGACATCAAGGCCGAGCATGCATTCCTTTTGCTGCGGTTCTAATTCATTTCTCAGGCCTGTCGTCATGCTTTTGTAGGGCTTCAGAGACTTCTTTCCCCTCTATTTTGGGGATACAACCCCCCCACCCCCCACATGAGTGGTGATGCAGGCCCCCTGGGGTCACGGGAAGGGGCTCTCTGTTTAAACACAGTTGTGTGTCTCCGCCGGCACAGAGCATTCCTGGTTGCACAAACAGGTGGTAAATTAAGCAGACGGTGACGGATTGCAAACCCCCCCCCCCCAAGAAAAAGAAATATGTTTTGTTTATTCAATTTTTGTTTTTCATCACTGCCGTAGCTACGGAGACGCCCAACACAAAGGGATTATATCCTCGCCCGACACCCTACTCTGCACACACTCCCTCTCCCCGCTGTGAGGGAGACAATGAATCAAAGGGCCGTGTGTTTACCGATGCTCCGGGATGGTGCTCAAAGGCAAGGCCTCCCAGCCTCTCTGTGCGCACCCGAGGGTAACAGATCCCTGATCATTTACTCAGCTGATAACCAGGGGGGCAGGGGCCCCTGCCTGGTCATTAAGCGAGTTCTAATTTCATTAGCCCATCCCCGTTGGTGGCTCGCAGTGTCAAGTCGCAGCACACCCAAAGAGGATCAACACAGTGGGACGTTAGGCTGTGAGCACGACCCAGCTGGCAGCCAACTTGGAAGCGGGTCGGTCTCACATTTGTCCTCTTGCGGCCCATCAGTCGCTTGACCTTGCCCTCCAAATGTCTTGCTGGTCTTTGCTCAAATAAAATCTAGAGGAAGAAGGTGTTTGGGTGTTTCAACGCAACAAATGAAAACACACTTGAGGGGAAAAACTCTGGCACTGAAACGGTGTTCGGCGTTCATCGCTCTGGTTGGAGAGCTCTGGATTCTCACGCTGTGACTCTGGGAGCAGAACCCGGACGACTCATGAGGTCGGAATCACATCCCAATTCTCCTGGAGCTTTTTCTGCCGCTGTGAAGGCAAACAGTGGCCCCTCCTTCCACCCCCTGTTTTCCTGGCACACCCTTTATGTTTCTGGGTGAAGGGGAGTGAATGGTGGGGCTGTGAGAGCTCACTCCACTCAGCCCAACAAACCGTCTTTCTTTTTTGAAATCTTGTGCAATTTGCTCTCACCACGCACCGACACACACACTAAAACACCCTGTTCCTTTGGCTCTGGGGGGGCTCTGATAAAGAGTGTTCATGTTACCAAGGCAAGCAAGACTAATTTACTTTAGGGCATAATAAAAAGGGAAAAGCTAAACTTTCCACATTCAAGTCATAATTTAAAAAAATTAAAAATGCATTCATTACATCAAATATAGATGTCTCTAAATTGTGATGGATTGAGAGTATAAGGTGCCCTCCCCCTGTATTTGAGATCACATTCTTTGCAAAAGCTCTCCACTTTGTGCAGTTGTTTGCTTCTCGCTGCAATCACAGTGACATGGTAATGGGTGTTTAGCTGGACAGAAAATCTGTGCAGGAGAGCTTCTGCGAAGAGATTTGCTCATTTCCTGGTTTTGGAAAATATCGGCCACAGGTGGTGCCCTAATAGTTACCAAGCTCAATGTGACGGTGCCTGCAGTTGACTGTCTTCAGATGTTTCACACCTGACGGACTAACTGGAACGTTTTAGCAGGGGGTTGCATGGTGGCGGGGTTGTTAGCTGTCCTGCCTCACAGCGTGGGGTATGACATACCGTGTTCTCAGTGCATGTGTGGCCATCTTGCTGAAGTGCATAACATACATGTGACACACATCTGCATTTAGTGGCTGCGTCTACATTCCTTTATTACTCCCTACTTAGTGCCCCATATGTATATCCGTTTAAACAGGGTGCTGAGATCCACAATTCCAAAATCCAATGCCTTTCCCAGAAGTCTTTGCTAAAAATCAGTGTGCATCAATGCTCCCTAGATTGGAGAATATAGACCATGATGCATTAAAGTGTTTGTCATATGAAAAAATTGATGTAAAAATATTTCCTTTTATAAATTATCCATAAAAAATAAATGTATCCGTAAAGTTTATTTGTGCAGAAACAAGCTGTCAAGGAAACAGGAGAAGACCCTTTGACTTCAAAGGAAAAGAAATCTGCGTTTAACACGAGTCTTTCTTGAGAAGGTGGATTTATTGCAATAACATGCAGCCACAGACTCCATAATGTTACAACTCTGAATAAAGTTGCAATCACATTAGTATTTCTTTTTAGTTTAGTTTATTTCCTCCTTAAAAGTCAGATGAGGCTGAAGTTGGCGTCTGTTTTTCTTAGCTTCTGCTCTGACTGTAAAGTTGAGGAAAAACTTATATCAAATTTTAATGATTCCCACTCAGGGGTTCCCATATTACGGCCCGCGGGCCGAATCCAGCCCACCTTCATATTTAGCCCGGCCCCCTGAACAATATCAGAAACACACAAGCTTTTTTTCTTCTATCTGGCCACGGGATTGAGACCCGCGTAGACCATTCAATTTTAGTCTGTGCCTGTGTATGAAACCCCTGCAAAAATCCATGTCAAATAGAAGAAAATGCAGTGTTCACATTTTGCAGTTTGACTCATTCTTTAAGAGCGCATCCTGTTCTATGTCTTGATAGGCTGGAGAGCTTGTCAATCAATCTCTTCTGTGCCATGTCTCATATACAAATACACACAGCTTTCATCACTATCAGACCCTTGTTTTCTTTTTGACAATCCTGGACTTATTTTTCTATGAAGGTTTGAACTTTGAGAGTTTAAACAAATGAGAAAAGTGTGAAAATGTTCATGTCTGTCTGAGAAAAGTGGATAAAGTGGGTAGCGAGGAGTTTTACTGCAATAAAACATCTGTATTCCTACTTTGTGGATTTCACCCGCACTGGTTGTTTTTAGAACGTAACTCGTTCTATAAATGAGGGAACGACGTACTGGTGAAAAGGTAATGCATAGATCTGCCCAGCTGCAGCAGAAGACAAAGAATTTGACTTTCTGTCATTTTCACTGGATAGGAGCACAGACGTTCAGGACACTGCTGCACAGCTGTTCAGTTTTATTCTGAATTTTAGCACAAACTGTGAGATGTGCTAAAATTTGATAAAATGTAAGATGTGATTAAATAAAAATTAAAAAATAAGTTTAAAATTAGGCAAATTAAAACAAAAAGAAAAAACAAAAAAAAAAGGAAATGAAAAAAAATCAATAAAATTAATGAAAAGACAAATAAGAATGCAATGAAACAAATAAATGAAAATAAATTGCCACATACTACAGAGTATTAAAAGCTATTCTAAAACATTAAGTTTTAGTGGACTTTTGAAACTTTTAAGGTCAGATATCATGCACAGCTCTGCAGGAATGTAATTCCATAACTGAGGAAAAGCACGGTCACCCCAGTGTTTCTGTGGTGACCTGGGTACATGAAGCAAATGTTGGTTAGCATTCATTCATTCATTCATTTTCCAAGCCGCTTTATCCCTTTCGGGGTCACGGGGTTGCCGGAGCCTAACCCGGCTACTCATGGGCGAAGGCAGGGTACACCCCTGGACTGGTCGCCAGTCTGTCGCAGGGGCCACAATCACACACCCACACACACACACTCACATTCACACCTAGGGACAATTTCAAGTAACCAATTAACCTATGAAGCATGTTTTTGGACGGTGGGAGGAAGCCGGAGTACCCGGAGAAAACCCATGCATGCACGGGGAGAACATGCAAACTCCACACAGAAAGGTCCCTCAGCCAGGACTTGAACCGGGAACCTTCTTGCTGTGAGGCAGGAGCGCTAACCACTGCGCCACCGTGCAGCCCTGTTGGTTAGCAGACCTTAAAAATCTAGAAAAGCTGCAAACAGTTAACAACTTAGTTAAGTAAACTGAACGAGACCATGAAGAGCTTTAAGAACAAAATGAACAGGGAGCCAGTGACGTATTTATTTCATGATTTTTTTTTTATCCCAGAAAGGATTATTAATATTTGATTATGTGTGGCTTTGTGAAAAACCATAATTAGTTATTTGCAGCATACCTCCATTTTCAAACTGTCTTAAAACTACAGTTTATTTAGAACTCTTTTAAAGTCTTAAAATACCCCCCCCCAAATGGATCAACTTCAGCCTTGTCTGTAAAAACATTGTCTGACATTAAACTGGTGGTCTGTGGCCCAAACAAAGGTGGCGGAATCACTGATTTCTGTCTTA
This sequence comes from Adrianichthys oophorus, assembly GCA_036245035.1. Taxonomy (NCBI): domain Eukaryota; kingdom Metazoa; phylum Chordata; class Actinopteri; order Beloniformes; family Adrianichthyidae; genus Adrianichthys; species Adrianichthys oophorus. Next base: position 4,576,375 of record BSAI01000125.1, read on the forward strand.
AATGGAAAAAATCTTCAACAGAATGCTCCAGTATAGTGAACTACTTGTTGCATTGCCTGCTCTCCTGGTGCTAAATTTACCCCATTTTCTTAATTTTGTTCAATGAAACATCTTTAATAATTTTTTTTCCTGTCCAATCAGCGGTCCAAGTGCACGTCTTAAAGGGAGACAAAGCGGGCGAGTGGTGGAAGTTCACCGTCAACATCATTTCCGTCTACAAACAAGGCCGTCACCGCATCCGTCGCGGGGACCAGCTACTGTGGGTTCGTGCCAAGGATGTTGCCTGCAGGTGCCCCAAGATCAAGCCTGGTAGGAAGTACTTGCTTCTGGGCACAGACGACGACTCCCCCGGACACAGCGGCGTTGTCGCTGACAAAGGAAGCCTGCTCATTCCCTGGAAGGACCTGTGGGGACGCAGGCTGAGGAAGTTTCAGCAGCGCGACAAGAGGGGAAAGTGCTAGAAGAAGCTACTAGAAATAGTTTTTGTCATGGTTATAAGCGAGAAAGAGGAAAGGTTGGATGAGAAAAATAAACTGGAAGATGTAAAACTATAGGGACCCAAGTGAAGAGTAGGAGAAATCGGGGAAAGACTGAGTGCTGCTGCTCTGAACTGGAGCAAAGAGATTAGAGTTTTTTAGAAACTTTTGTGAAGAAGCTCTTTTTACCGTTGTTTTACTGCTTTGTCTTTCAAGTCGTCTTTGGTTGTGTAATTGCAGAGTTTGCACCTAAAGTCACAGATGTATTTCATCCTGATCATTTTTACCCACGATGCCGTTGTTCATCGCCGCAATGACTCATCTGTATCAGAATTTTGCATAAAGGATCTGTTTTCAACTGTCTTGTGAGAAGTTTATCACAGTTTTTACACTGCAAATGAGGGAAGGTGCTTTTTGCAATCTGCCAAACTTTAAATGATGCAATTTCTCCTGCGATTACCTCATCAACCAAACTGCCATTAAGATTCTGTCCTTTCTCCTGAAAAAAGATGGCAGCCTTTGATCTGCACTAATCTCAAACATGTCATGACCTCTGACCTCTGCATTGTACAGTAACCACATGTGTAAACTCTTTTTTTAATTATTTTGTAGATGATGCATCATCTAGATGCAGAGTAGATGTGTCAACCATGCACTTATTTTTTTTTACTAGTCTGTGAACATATAAGATATGCTCACATCTGTAGAGTGACGTCCAAAAGAAAAAAAAACTGTAATTTCATTTTTTTTTCCTTTTTTGGTTGAAAATGATATTTGATTTTATCACGGCAACACAGACTCTTCTAACAAAGGACTCAATGCTAGGCGGACCTCCCAAATCTTTGCCGATGAGAGAGGTGAGAACAAGACTGCCTCATTCACTTAATGCCGAACCACGAGTCAACCCTGGTTCCACCTGCTTGCTTCTATTTGCTGTGGCTGACTGGCTGGTAATGATTGTGAATAATGCACATTTAATTTGTACGCAGTATTCCTTGTTGTGGTAAAATAACCTGTGGAGTGATAAAACATCACATGTTGATTTCTGCAGTGTGTTCAGCACAATGTGTCAAATGTCTGTCACTTTGGGGTGACTCCTGTTATTGATGGTACTCGACAAAAAAGGCATGATTGAGTGTCTATATGTTTTATAGCTGTATAGTTTTACTTTTAAAAACTCCGCTTGAATATTAACCTGATTTATGTACAACTTAACCACCCTTTTAAATACAAGAAGCGTCACAAGCAGAGAAACGAATTCCTCGTGTCTTCCCGCGGATCACAAACATCTACAGCATCAGGCCACATGTGGACTGAAAGAGTTACACCTCGGTAATCTGTGCAGCACCACACTGGTTTCAAGGTTTCTGTGAGCAGCACTTCACCCAAACACAAAAGGTACTGCATCAGACTTTCAACGCCCACAAGAATACCAAGTTTTCTGCTCGTCTTCTTATAAAAATGGCTTGTAAATGTTGCATTTTAGGAGTGTCCTTGCAAATGTCACGTAATGTCTTGTAATACTAATATATTATGTTTATCACAAATGAATATATTTAATGACACATTAAATAATGTGGCTTTTGTGGCGTTTGTTGTTTACTTTCTTTTATTTTTGCTAATGAAACTCATGGTTAGGAAAAAGAGCTTTTAAAAATAACTAGATTGAGTTGTGTCAAGTGTAAAAAAAGAATGACAGCAACTCAGAGTGTGACACCAAAGCTTCAGAAACACATTGACCACAAAAACTTAATTCAAACAATTTAATTATTTTAAGTAGCTTCATGAAAAACAAATGAAGAAACTTTTGGATTATGAATCGGTTTATTTAAGGCAAGGAAAACAAAAAAATACTAAAGAAGACAAAAGAAGTATATATATCTATACTCCGATACCTCAAACTTTGGATGTAACTTCGGAGTAGGCATGACTTCAAAAAGAGTTTAATTATTTCATTGCAATGGAGTGAGAGGAAGCCAATTTATGTAATCCCACAAAATGTAATCTCTGTCTTCACACCTCTATGGATATCTTAAAGCAATCTTAAAGCTGATCAAAACTAGTGTTGACACCCCAAAAGTATGGAGTTTTAATGTGCAATAATAAGCCAGTGTGCTCATATTAGCAAACCAAAGGGAATCAGTTATTATTATCACAATTATTTTTAAATAATGACATTCATGTGTTGGTCTTTGTGCATTTCATGTCACTAAATACTTATATGATCCTAGTTGTATGTTAAAAAGTCTCGGCTGCAGAACAGCTCCAAGAGCACAGCAGAGGTTATACAAACCTGCCAGAAGAACAGTTGTTGTTTTGAGAACTTTTCACTCAATGACCCCTATTTTTCCCTTTTGGCAACCGTTCATTAACACTGAGGAAAACTTCTAACTTTATATTATGTCAAAAAAAGAGCTAAATTTACAGATGTGGTTTTAAAACAATGAACTGAATACCTAGAAGAAAACTAGAGGTTCAGTTTACTTTAAAAATGTTTTAAGGTTAAAGCTGCAAAACAGCAATGGAGAATAGAGTCGGTGGTTTAGCATGAGTTTTTCTTTTTTTTTCCAGTTCAATCATTTCATGTTTTTCTACATATTTGCAAGATTGTGGAGTACAGAAATAGTCAGCAAGAACATTGCAGCCCACTTTCGGGTTTTATTGCACACCACTCCAGGTGTGCATTGGGTGAAAAAGGACGCCAATGACTTCTGGTTTTGAGCATTGATTGTATAAAAGAACTGGATTCAGTAACCCCCCCCCCCGGCGTTCCAAACAGAAAGTACCCGCTGGCTCTAAGAAGCCAAAATCCTATAGACTTCTATAGAGAAATAAACAGTTATTACTTATTCTATTTGTCAGAATAACCATTCTTTCTCTGATACTGTTTTTAACATGTTCTTTATGATTATCCTCTTTTTAATGATATTTTTTCTTTTTTGCAAGTTATAACCTGATCAATTAGATGTCTCAGTAAAAGCATGTGGTGCCTACAGGTCCCCACCTCAAATATTCAAAATGTTTGATTGACAGATTCTCCCGAACCCACTTTCAGTGGAAGGGATGTGGACTCCTGATTAGTGACAGTAGTTGCCATGAGACATTGACTCAGAGTGGCTTGGATCAATCACCGCTTACTAACCTTGTCTGACTCCAAATGACAGTGTTCATTAATGAAATGTCCATCAGAAATGGTAACTGACTTGACTTGATTTAGCTGGAACCTGAAGTAAGGAATTTTCTATGGATGACATCACATTCACTCTATCCTGTTCTCATATACAGTCAGTAGTTTTGAGTCTTTTGAGGTACAACAAATTAAAACAAGTCTTAAAACAAAATGCCTTTGCTTAGCCCAAGGTCCAGACTATAAACTCTATTAAACCACATTTAGCCTGTAGAGTACAGAAATTAATGAGCAGAGGAGATGCTCTTTAAATAATTTAGAATTTTTCTTAGCCAAAATTTATCAAGAAAATTTTGGGAAAAAAAAAAAATAATATATATATATATATATATATATATAAAAGCTTTGAAATCAAAGAAAGTCAAGATGACTTTGAGAAATCTGCAACAAAAGTAAGTATCAGAGATATTATTTCTCCTGATTTAGTTTTGTTGTGTGTTGAAAACATTATGAAACCACATGACACGGTATGGGCACACCCGAACAAATCCTGCATTAAATTTGTCCCCAGTAAATACACTGCTCAAAAAAATAAAATAAAAACCTAAATAACTCAATGTTACCCCAAGTCAATCACACGTCTGTGTGACCCACTGTCCAATTAGGAACCAACACTGACAATGTTGTCCTTCCAGCTGCATCATGAGACGGCGTCTACAATATAAGTGGTCTAGTGGTCAACCCTGCATCAGGACCACTACCTCCTCCTTTGCGCAAAGAGAAACAGGAGGAGCACTGCCAGAGCCCTGCAAAATGACCTCCAGCAGGCCACAAATGTGCACGTCTGCTCAAACTATTAGAAACAGACTCCACGAGGTGGTGTGAGGACCTGATGTCCACAGGTCGGAGTTGAGCTTACAGCCCAGCACCAAGCAAGATGTTAGGCATTTGCTAGGGAACACCAAGATGGGCAAATTCACCACTGGCGTCCTGTGCTCTTCACAGATGAAAGCAGGTTCACACTGAGCACGTGTGATAGATGTGGTCCAGGGTTAGGTTGGCCTTAGGGTAAGGTGATTGGCCCTGTGTTTCTCTTAATGCAAGACAATGGTAAACCTCATGTGGCTGTAGTGTGTCAGCAGTTTCTGTTTTGACAAAGATATCAGTGTAATAGGCTGGCTCACCCGCTCCCCAGACCTGAATCTAATCATCTGGGACATCCTGCCTCGGTCCATCCACGAACTCCAGGTTGCACCACAGACTGTCCAGGAGTTGGCAGATGCTTTGGTCCAGGTGTGGGAGGAGATCCCCCAGGAGACCTCATCAAAACCATACCCAGGAGTTGCAGGGAAGTCATACGGGCGTGTGGAGGCTACGCCCACTATTCCAGCCTCATTCTGACTTGTTTCAAAGGCATTACATCCAAGTTGGATCAGCCTGTAGTGTGTTTTACTAGTGCTGTCAATCGATAAAAAAAATATTCAAATTAATCACACTTTTGGTTTGTAATCAATCACAATGTTTTACTAAGTATTTTTTTTATGACAATATGCAGCTTTTGAACAAAAAAAAAAGGACAGAGAACATTTTTCCTTAATTTTTACTGTCTGAAATGTTTTAATTTGTAAAGTGTAAACTCAGTAATCCCAGAAATGTAATTTCTGTGCACACAACACATCAACAGTAAGATAAGCAGAATTCTAGAGACTTTTATGTCTGCAGTATTACTCCAAGAAAACAAAGATGCTGATCTACAGCCATAAGAAACAAGCACTGTGTTTCTGCACTTTAAATGGTCTGGGTGAATGCTCAAATCTGATTGGCTGCTGGGTGTTGATGCACACCTAAAAAAGAAGTTCTTGTCACAAAGCCTAAATGATTATATCACAGCGCAGGCTTCTTTAAAAACAAACTTCTACTTCATCTTCTGGAAAAAAAACAAGCGGTAAGAGATTAACTTTCTCTCTGAACTGATACTTTATTGAATCTACCACGACAATCAGCACATATACCGCTTTCCTTTGCCACTGCAGTCAAGGTCTGCCAGCCCAGCGACGTGTTCTTGTGTTACCGTGACAATGAGCTAATCTAATCTAATAGTCAGTTTTTTTTGTGAAAAAGCGATCTAAACTAAAAAAAATAACAAGAATAAAGCACTAAAAATCTATTAAATATGTGTTTCTTGTGTAAGTGACCATGTTATAAACAAGATGGTGCCTGACAATGGTCCATTTTCAGAAATTTTGTTTCACACATGAACAACTATGAGCCACACAGTCTTCAATATCTAGCTACATGTAAGGCCAAAAAAAAAGTTTTCTTACAAGTGATGTAGTTCGGTGATGTTGAGAGATGTTGATGATCTGGCTTACTGATTTCACTGACAGTGCCATGGACCACAATGCATTAGAATCCAAGTCTTCAACTGCCTGCACGACTGCTCGAACTGAACGAGATGAAATTTCTTCAGTACAGCATTTCGTCATGGTATCCAAATCCACTGGCAGCCTTGACAGAACGTCAGCATCAGTGTTCTCTTTTCCAGGTCGGTATCGTATGATGAGGTGGAAATCTGCCAATTCAGCAATCCAGTTGCATTTAACTTTGCTGTTGACAAAACATAGGTAAGCAGATTGTTATCTGTATACACGGTGCAGGATGAGCCTATCAAATAGTCTCTAAACTTTTTACAAACCCATCAGGAACATCAGCGAGGAACTTCAATTTTCCTGGTAGTTCTTCTCAGACTCAGTAAGGGTTCAAGATGCATACGCGATTACACGTATTTTTCCTTCCTGTTCCTGATACAGGACTTCTCCCAAGCCCAGGTTGGATATGACTGTGTGTAGAACAAAAGGTTTGTTAAAGTCAGATAAGGCAAGAATTGGTGGTTCCACTAGATGATCCAAGAGCTCCTCCAGTAAGCTGTCTTTCTGTCCATACGATGGGCTGGTTGAAAGACACCCACTTTGTTTTCTTTCATTCTGTTTTGTCCCTGTGCATGCTTATTTCTTCCAGGATCATCAGGAGCTCTCATGAGGTTGTAGAGGGGAGCTGCAATTCGAGAAATATCTCGGATATGCGACAATTGTAACTCAGAAGACCCATGATGGCTCTTAATTCTCCCACAGTGGCTGGTCGCTTGTCTTTTAGGGCTCTGACAGTTAAACTATCAGCAGGGTTAATTTTACTGCCCTCTGATGAAATAAACCCCACCCCCCAACCCCACCCCAAGATAGCAGACCTCTCGTTTAAATTTTTCACACTTAGCTGTCTTTAACTTTATGCCATACATTCTTAATTGTCTCAGCACAGTTCTGACGTGTTCAACGTGGTTCTCAAATGACTTACTGAACACAAATACGCCATCGAGATGAGGAATGCAAATTTCAACTCCGAGCCCCTCCAGACATTCTTCCATGCATCACTGAAAGTGCGTTCATTAAGCCAAATGGTTTTCTGATCCACTCATAAAGACCCCAGGGAATTACAAAAGCAGTGAGAGGTCAGCTTTCTTCTACCACTGATGGTAAGCCTTTCCTTGATCCAACAGTGAAAACCATGAGTTACCTCCCAGGCCATCCATGATGTCCTCCATCGTCTTTTTTTCTAGGTCGAGCAAGACTGTTACCTTTAATCACCAAGCTGGGAACAACAACTTCTGATGTGGGGACTCCTTCACCTGCAGCTAATTTAAATGTAGCCTCTGTCCACCCAATGTATGGAAGATCTTCACCATTAGCTGCAATGAGGCTTAAAGTGTCACTGGTTTCCATATTTTCATATACGTCTCTCACTATTAAACCTGGTATGTGGTCTGTTTTTCATTGCTCACTAATTACTTGCGACCCATTGAAAGGAGCCCTTATGACTTGACCTGATCTTCCCATGTAGCCAACCATATGCAGTCACTTGAGAAGTGTTTCATACGCACATGCAATGTTTAAGTCTTTCAAACAGGAGTTCATCAGAGACACCCGCTTTCTCTAGAAATGGCTGAATGTCACTTTTATGTTATCACTCTGCAGTCCAGTCATAGGTGTATGAAGAAACATGTTCTTCACTAACACTGGGTCGTATCAGAGACCTGACTCTGACTCTTGTGAGGCAAACAGAACCTTGACCTTTATTGAGAGATTTTTATGGCTCATTTACATGAACAGTCATTGTCTCAATTTGGAGCTCAGTTATTTTATATTTAAGGCTTAGGAGGGTTGTCATTCCCCTATCCTCAAGTTTCTGTGACTCTTCACTTATCATAAAGATGAGTGATGTTCTGGTCTTTCTTTCAACATGTTGTAATTCAGCACCAGCAATAAGGAGAAAGTCACACAGTTCTTTTAGGCTCTCAATTGGCATTGTGCACAAGCATCCTATCTCTAACTGCAATTGCTCCACTTCGGTTGACTCAATTTTTCTTGCAGTAACAACTTGTTGTCCTGTAGCAGCAATAACGTGTTATTGCTGCTATTTAGGGACAGTTATGAAGCTACTAAATTCGCTCAATGGAAACACCAAAGTTTCGAAAAAACTGACATTAACCAAGAAAAATGTTTTGCGCCTGGATTGGATGTGTCTTGGATGGAAAGATCTGTGCTGAGCGCTGCACAGCGGGCGCTACAGGAGCTCCCGCAGCGTCACCGCTTATTAAAAGTTGCGTGTCAAACGGAATTGTTAGAGTCACAGCTCCTCTGTAAAATCACCAACCAAGATTTCCTTAAAATGGCTTCATCCATGGCCCCTCCCACCCGGGAGGAGTGGTTACGCTTGCAGCTACATGGTCAGCGCAGACGTCTCCTTTGACAGATGAAGAAACCTGAATGGATCTTATGTTATCAAACAGAAAAAATGGTCCAAGTGCTTACTCGTTTAAAGGATTTTTTAAAACAGCTGAACATCATGCTCTGCATCTGTGTCTGGCTCATTTACATTTATTTCGATTATCAATGCTCTAGCTACAATGCACATGCGCCCCAGAAGCCGTGACATCACCCAAATACTCCCTTTTTGTGAATCCTCTTAAAACAATACTTGTACTCATTCATGCCCGTAGTTTTGAACGACTTATCGCGTGAGTTCGTTTGTGATTATTCGCATAATTATGATTTAATTGAAACAGTGTGTTTTTTCAATATTCCTAGAATGTTGTTAAAGTTTTGCGCATCTGTGTAATGAAAACGCAGGTAGTGTCAGGAGTTGGAGCGATGTGTCCACCCCAGGTGACCGGTGGGAGCCAGAGTACTAAACTCACGACATCTCCCAGCAGCCCCAGCCCCCGGATGCTGCTCACCAGACTCAGATCTGACAATCACCCACCTGTCTCTAAGCAGCACACACAGCCTCGCTCAGTGCAAAGTATTGTTTTGTGCCGCCCTGCCTGTATTACTGATCTTCTGTTCCTGACCAGGCTTATTCTCTGATTACCTGCCGCCTGCCGTGACCTCTGCCTGTCGGACTCTGATTTAGCTTTGTGGACTTTTAGCTGTGCTTGGTTTCTGTCTGAACTAATAAACCTGCTGCAAGTGGAACCAGCTGTCTGCCTGTTTGTGACAGTGAGTATGGTTCCTTCCTCCACACGAGTGTAGAAACTCAAAGAAGAAAACAGAGCAAAACTTTAGATTACTTCTATTAAATCTATTAATTCTAGTTTAGTGGAGATCTTGTTTTTTTTTTTTTTTTTTTCTAAAAAATAAGATCTTAGTATAAGATCTTGAAATGGGTGGAGAATTCCAATCAGAAGAACAAGCTCGCAGTAGTGGTGACAACAAAAAGCCAGCAGGAGCAAATGGAGGGTGTTTCTTTAATGTAAAAAAAGTTGATTTCCCTCACAGCTTGACTCTTCTCCAATTTTTTTCACCCATTTGTTTGATTAACTGAAGGTCAAATAACACGAACGAGGTCCGAGGCAGAGAAACATCCATGTAGCCATATTATCCAGAACACCAGAAAACAAAATCACGGAGGTCAGAAATACCCACTGATTGCTCGTGCCGCAGTTCAGAGTGGGGGCGGCAACTTTGAGACTTGGCATGAATGATCGTAAAGAAAAGCGTTGGACCGTGATGGAGGACAACAACAATACGGGCAATTACAACAACAATGTGTCCAGGTGAAAATGCCTCAACATTCATACTGGCTGATGGAGGTTTGTAAAACGTTGAAAATTGTGTTTTTAACATGTTCTTGTAACAAAATGGCACACGCCATTTTTGTTTTATTTTGAGAGAGTAAAATAATGGAAATAAAAAATAATTTATTTGGACGTATTATAACAATGTCTCATCTGTAAACTGATGGCTTTAGAAGATTTTTCAGTCTGTCCTTGGGTTCTTTATGCACAATAATATAACAGATTACCTGGGGTGGTCAAACTTTCCATCTCCACTGTAGGTACGTGACAGCTAATGGAACTTTAAGTTTAAATAACTGCATCTAATAACATTTAGCCTTGGACATACTGAAGATATGTGTGGGTAATGCATCAACGTGCATCTCAAGTACTTGTATTACAAGTGGCCAACGTGAATTTCATTCATTTTCCAATCCGCTTTATCCCTTTCGGGGTCACGGGGTTGCCGGAGCCTAACCCAGCTACTCATGGGCGAAGGCAGGGGACACCCCTGGACTGGTCGCCAGTCTGTCACAGGGGCCACAATCACACACCCAGGGACACCCTAGGGACAATGTAGAGTAACCAATTAACCTATGAAGCATGTTTTTGGACGGTGGGAGGAAGCCGGAGTACCCGGAGAAAACCCACGCATGCACGGGGAGAACATGCAAACTCCACACAGAAAGGTCCCCCAGCCAGGACTTGAACCGGGAACCTTCTTGCTGTGAGGCAGGAGCGCTAACCACTGCGCCACCGTGCAGCCTCCAACGTGCATTTGCACAAGTAAAAATACAATCTAGACAGAAATGAGCAGTAGAAATATGATGTCATGTGAGTAAATGTGTTTCGGTTTACTGCATGTATCTTTTTTTAGGAGGCTGGAATAACAACCCCAATGCAGGGTAGTTCCAGGGCATTTACAATTGTGTGATGGTTGGCTTTGAGGTCTCACCAAGTGGATCAGGAAAAGTGCAGCTGTTAGGTTCAAAACCCAAACATTAGTAAATCTGCAAAGAAACACAAGAGAGTTGAGTATGGCTTTCACCTGCAGGGAGAGTGCCAGAGATCGCTCTGTTACAAGCTCCTCCAAACACTCTGTCCGATCTTAGCCTCCCCCTGCTATTTATTAAAGGGAACACCCTAGTTACATGCTGGTTCAGCCACTAAGGGAGGGGAAAAAGGGGGCTGGCTGAAGCAGTTTGTAGATAATGAGAGAAAAGGAGGGGTAAACCGTGCCCCTTCCTGAGATAGGGGTCACACAACAAGACTTTGAGGTTTGATAGTGTGCAGCTCTGGTATGTAAGACTTTGAGGTTTGATAGTGTGCAGCTCTGGTATGTCAAAACAAGAAGCAAGAGTAACTGAAGAAAACAGAATAATAAGAATCATAAAATCTCTAACAGCAGCCCAAGATGAGACTGTCTCCCCATCAACTGCAGACATGTACTCCACTTTGATATCAGAGGAACATCTCCCATCCCTATTTGAATGTATTCTAGGATTCATGTGATCACAGCTACCTGTCCCACCTACCCATCTGCAAAGTAATAATTAAAATGAATTGTCATACCAGTTTTGCCTATTAAATCGATTCCTCTTTTATTAACATGCTAATACATATGTCAGATTATGTAAAAAATATATATATTTTTTTCAAGATGGCGGCAATAGGTGGCGACAGTCAATGAAGCGTCTACCTATTTTGTCTACGGAAAATACAGGCTCTTATTGAATAAACTTTATTAGTAAGAAAAGAACAACCGCATACTCAGGAGCGCCCTCTTTGTTGAGACATTGCTACTGCATGCCTCTCCTAATGTCTTTTCAGTTTGGTTTTATGTCACATTTGAACACAAAATAAATATAAGACAAACGTGAAAAATGTTAAATGGAAAGCGATGATATGCAATGAAATTGTGCATAATGATTTTTTTAACAAATTATTAGATTTAGGCCTTTATAAATTTGGGGTTGTTTTGCCAAATTTTGCAGTTGCTATAGCAACCCCTAGCTACCCCTTGACGCTGCCCCTGGTTTACAACCCTGCTCCTAGAGAAATACTGCTCTGCTCCATTTCCGGGTAACCCTGCAGGACGCAGGGCAAGGAGAAGAAGGCTTTTGGTAACAAGGGTTGGAAACTACTGCTTTAAGGGTTTTATGCAGAACCAGAAGAAAATGTTCATACGATCCTAAAAATCCTAAAAATTTACCACATTGATTGTTTTCTAGACATCAATGCCTTTTTTGCTGATTAGCTGTATGGAAAGTATACAGGCAGTTGTAATCTGAATTCACCTCCTACAGCCAATAATCTGTATTTGGGGAAAGAAAAGCAAGAATGTTTGGAGGCTGGCTATTATATTAGGTTATTCTGCTATTGTGCTCTTATTTTGTAACAAAAAAATGTGCCTTTACAATCCCTTGCAATCCACAGAACTGGATGTGAGGTATTACAGTTCAATTTTTCACAACATTTTAAAAAAGGCTTTCTGTGTTTATTTTTGCTGATTTTTTATGATAATCTAAAACACATTTTCTTGTCTGGCAGGCTTAGTCATAGTCACACATCTGCATGTTTAAGGAGTTCTTTATTCAATTTCAGCCAAAAAAGTAATAAAATAAACTCATAATAACATTTACCATAATAAAACAAGCTCTCATTATTTTTTGCCAGTAGTAATGTTGATTCTTTCCTCAAATCAAAGATTTGCGATTTTGGTTGGAAAATCCATGACTCAGAAAAAATGGGATTATTAGGAAAACATCAGATGAGTTCAAATAAAAGCCAGTACCCGATCATCTTTATCCTCTTCTTCATCACTTTTTCTGCTGGATCTACTGCTTCAATAAACTTCCAAGACAATAAGGAGTGACAGTAAGATTGGTTTAATGCTGGCATATTACTAAAAGAGTGATATCACTGATTTGCCTAATCCAAACCGCAGATGTTGCTGAGAGGGTTCTGGCATCGGTGGAAACCCTTAACCTAATCCTGAGGGAGTTCTCCACAAAAACAGACAGCTCTGAAGCCACTACAAATGAAAGTCCATCTGTTTTGGCTTGTGGATGGGATGTTGATATACTGCTCCTGCTGTGCCCAGACCAAATCAGTCTAAAGGGGCCAACCAACGTCTCAGTCAGTGCTGAAAACCCGAGCTTTGCTGTCCAATAACAAACCCCGCCAGGATCAGGACCCGAAAAACTGCTTTAGCCAGAAATGAAAAGCAAGGAGAGAACGAGGAGATCAGTGAAGGGCTGAGGTTTTGTGGTTCAGGTGCTTTTAATGTGGCATTACCTACTTTGATTTTCAGTTAGCAAATCCATAAGGGAGTGACAGACATAACGAACATGACTGCAGGGATCTGAGCTTGAGTTGCTCAACATTGACACTGGAAAATAGTTCCTTCTCATGATCTGGGAGGGGGTGGGCAGCTGAAAAGAGATCTGGGTGTGTGTTTGCACTGATGAAGCTGGAACAACAAACACATCGTGATAGCTTTTGGGGTTCTTGTTACTCAAAGCAGTAAGGTTGGGGTCGGGCTCCCGGCAGCAACATCGGCTTGGAACTTTCCAGACGAGCCGCGCTGCCGCAGTCGTCCTCCTTGGAAAACAGAGCGGGGAAGGGCGGGTCTGTTGGTGCAACATGCTGAGGCTATCCTGGTGTGGTGGCAGGGTCGCTCCCACTTGTGTGCTGCAATGACAGCTGGCAGGAAACAGCCCCAACTCCCCTGACATAAACTCAGTGTCTGCTGGTAATGTTGAGATGGAAAAGATCCTGATTTCTTTGTCAGATTGAGTCCATAAAAACACACACGTGGGATTAGTGGCATTTTCCGTTTTGGTACTTGCCCTGTCGCTCTCTCTTAACTAGTAAGTAAGTAAGCTTTAATTGTATAGCACTGTTCACAGACAGCGTCACAAAGTGCTTCACTGAGTAAAACAAGAACAATGCAATATAAATCAACAAATAAAGTAAAAAGCAATTTGATTTTTAAAAAGGAGCGTCTTCAACTGTTTCTTGAAAGATTCAACTGAAGCGGCCCCTGAAGAGAGAAGGAGAGGGAATTCCGGAGTCTCGGGGCTACTGCCTGAAAGGCAATGTCCCCCCCGAGTTTTATAGTGGGTCTTGGGGACCCTAAGTAAGTTCAAGTTTGAGGAACGAAGGGGGTGGCTAGGGGTGCAGGGAACCAACAGTTGAGAGATGTAACCAGGAGCCTGTCTGTTAAGAACTCTAAAAGTCAAAACTAAAATTTAAAAATCAATTTTATAATTGACAGGGAGCCAGTGTAGGGCAGATAAGTTTTTGACCAAGTGAGTTGAATGCTTTTCCAGGGACATTGACCGGTCAAAAAGAACACCAAGGGTTCTGAGGGAAGACTTGCACCTGAGGCACAGGGAACCAAGGTGTGGTTTGACATTGGAAACTATGTGTTCGGGGGAAATGATTAAAGTTTCAGTCTGTGCACTTCAAGCTTCGTAAACTTCCGAAGATGTGCTGCCTTATGACATGTTCTCCTAAATTCCATAATATTTTGATTAAGCCAGGGGCAAGGATTATTATGGGAAAAAGTTATGGGTCGGACAATCTCATTTAAAACAGACAGGCAATGATTATGAAAAGACCAAACATAAGAATCAAGGTCAGTGAAGCCATCACAATAACTGGACGCAAATACTTGAGAGAATTTCTCAACAGCAAGTTGATTTCAAATACGCCTATTGGGTTTCACTGTGTGGATGCTTTAAAAAAGACAAATGAAAAAACATACACAACTATAGTCCGAAACATGAACGTTCACAACTCTGAGCTGGTCCACATTCAGACCGACAGAGACTACAAGGTCCGAGGTTTTTTGTGTGTGGGACCAGTTACATGTTGATTAAAATTAAAGGACTCTGAGTGAAGCAGCAACTGAGAAGCAGCACTGCAAGAAGGGTCATCAATGTGGAAGTTAAAATCCCTAAGAAATGAAATTCTCTCAAGCCTAATAACAGATGTTAATTCTTGATCACGCTGCCATGTCTCTGTAAGGAACATAAAATCCAAATCGAAACATGCATGTAGTTTTGTTTCATAACTGTTTATGATGCTCATTGTTGGATGGTGGCAAAATTAACCTAAAAAACAGTGGCAAACCCAGATTGTACAGCCCTTGGAGCGCCGGGGTTTGACAGGACGGTCTCTGAACCCTTTCACCACAAAAATGACAGAAATACTTGTGATATTTGGTCTTTTTTTTTCTTGGGACCTGAGCAGGCTGCTGCTGTGACTCCGCCCATTTACCTGAGGATTCTGTAGAGCAGTCACAGCTGTCTGTACATTACTTTTAATCATTCCTGAATTTACAGATCCTTATGTTCTTTTGATGGTTCTTCATGTCTCTGAAAGACTTTTGAGTTTACTTTTTGTTTTACCTTGAGCTTTCCCACGATGTGTGGCAAGTTATTTTCTGTTATTGCGTGCGGCGAATGAGCAAAACAGGAAAAGTGAAGCAAGCATGCTAACCACTGCATCAACGTGCTGCCTTTTTCTTGTCATAAATTTCCAGAATGTAATGTAATCTCTCAATCTCGTTCCATGAGATTTATTTCTAAAACAGTAATAGCTAATTTTATATCCTAATTATTTAAAAGTTGGTGACCCATAAAAAGCCAAAACACTCTTGTTTAGGATGCCTTATATTCGCAGAGATATTTTGAGTGGTTTTAGTTATCGTTTCAGCAAGTGTCAGGCCCATTTGTTAAAATCCTTCTGCCAGCACGTCAAAAACAGAATAAAAACTAGACTTGAATCTATAAACATGGACAGGTTGCACGCTCACATCTTTCATTCATCTCTTTCACATAGTGAATGCATAACAAAAAATTTGGAGTCCTTAAAAACATGTTGACCATTACTGACAAGGACAGGAATTTATAGAAATACCGGATCCTCTTTGGCTGGCATGCTCTCAGACAGAAAAACAATCTGTTTACCGAGAAGCTGAACCAACAAAACTTTGATTGACTTCAGTGCGAGTTAACAATATTTTAATGACTAATTGTTCTTTCATTGCACAGCATGAAAGAAAACAAATTATTGACATCTTCCAAAGCAAGATGATTTGCTTCCTGCCTTCAGTTACAAACATTCAACGTCATAATTTCTGTTTTCTATTCAGACACAAGCTCAGCACCTATGGGGAGACCTCATGGCAGCCGGCACAGTTCGCAGGCTCAATCATCCTAATCAAGTCAGATTTTATGCATGAGATCAGCACAACCCCTCTCTGATCTGGAAAACTATTAGCAATCACAGAGTTTTGTTCCGCAGAAACCCACTTGGCCTCTGTCTTCTTCACCCCTCATAAACTGGAGCTGCAGCACAGATGCTGTTTTGTTTGCTCCCAGGCACCCAGCTAACCAGAGAACAATCTAACACAGTGTTTTCTCAGCTGAATAAATGTATTTGGAAGCCCTGTTTGCTCTGCGTTCTCCCAAAGACAGCAAAACAATCATATATTTAACAGACAAAACAAAACTCGGAACCATAACTCCGCAAATTAGCTGGAAGACAAACACATCATGCTAAGTCAACAATCAGAACTGGTCAAATGCAGCTCTGGAATGTGGCTTGTTTTTGTGAATATGCTTTGCAGCTAAACGGCTTTTAACTTGTCACTCATTTGACTGCCGCTCCTGCAGCCAGGTGGCATGCCGCATTCCCACTCATTCACTTTGTAGCCCTTATTCACATGGAGACCTTTGCAGAATGGAGGAATGAGGCTCCACGAAACAAAGAATTAAGCACCTTTGGAGATGGAAAGGCTTAGAGAAGCACTTCATATCGATGTGTGTGACCGGCGCATATATATACAGAAAAAAAGGTCATACGTATGCACACAATGCATCATTGCCTTTGACGCGAACACCTCAACGCATTCCCCTCTTCCCCCCCTTCTTCCTTCCACTCACTCTTTCACTCACGCCAACACTGCCTCTCCATTTCTGTCTTTTTTTCCTCAGTGTGCGTGGTTCAAAAGCTGCATTTCTGGCTTACCACATCGGAGCACAAAGCCTTTTTTATCATGCATCCTTGAGAAGCCCCACAAGAGAGGCCTCCATGCCATCCAGGACAGGAGAGGGCACACAGACACAGTTAATTCTCCTTTTTTCTAATTACCATTTCCATACAGGATTAAGCCACTTGGCTTTTGGATGCTGTTTTAAATTTTTCACCCATCATACCCTGCCCCCCTCTGCGTCCTTGAGGTCCAAGTTAAATGATCAGTATATAGTCCTTTAATTGGATGCCTAAAACATTTTTCCAAAGCTGCACTTGGCAACTCAAATTATGACTCTTTACTTTAGAGAATTGCTTTTTACATGCATGAAGGACCTGTACATTTGCAGGAGTCAGATGGAGCACAAATATAACTTTTCCATCGGATTTAAACACTCCATGAAATGTGGAAAAAAAACTATTGTTAAAAATCTGGTTTTCCTCTTTGCTGCTGGGCTGCATCCCCTCTTCCTTCCTCTCCTCCTGCCTGCCTTCCTTCTCTGAATACTCTGATATCTGAAAGATCTGGCTCGGAACAAAAAAAATAGTCGTGAACTAAACAAAGTGCAAAGTGACTTCAGGCTCTGGGATCTTCAAACAAACCCTGCTTGGGTGTCATGGGGACCAGGAAGTGGAATTAACTGCTATATTATCTGACCTTCATCTCCTTGTTTGTCCCAACCTGCCTGGCTGGGCCCACGGCTGGCCCGTAACCACGGCCTCCCGGCCCAACAATGCCGGCATTTCCCTCGGCAAGAAAACACAGAGCTCGGGGGTTTACTGAGCAAACAAGATGAGCGCTGCCAACGCTCTTCGCTCCCACATTTCACAACCGTTTTCTATATCACCAATTCTCCCTCTTGTCCGTTGCCCATCCATAGGGAACCCAAGGCAGCTCTGGGTCAAGAGCGAGACAGAAGTTAAGGAAAATGTGTGACCTTTGTTTGGATTTAGAGTTTTGAAAGCTGCTCATGTTGACGAGGTCCAAGTCATCACGCTTCAGTTTCCAGAAAAGTGCAGGGTTCAACTTCTTCTCACATAAAAGATTGCTCATTTACGGTGTTAAACTCAGAGTTCCCTTCAAGAAAACTTTGCCAAAAACTTTTACTATGAGAAATTTCTATAATTCTATACTTTGACGTTGCCAAAAATAAGAAAGTTGAATGCAAATGGCCTAAAAGTCACAGTCTGCCCCTGGTTTTTATACATCATTTTTAAGAGTTTATCATCTAACAATAAAGAAAAAAGGTCCAGATGGTGTAAAAGCTTCCAAAGTTGTCTGGTTTGTCAAACTTTAGCTTAAAACCAGGGCTGAAAGTAAGCCGGTACGATACGGTCCTGCGCACTGGTTTAAGAACTGGCAGAGGTGTGCAGTGCCGGCTGGAAGATCAGTTGTGTGTCCTATCTTTGCTGCTTTAACACAAATTCAAAAGCAGCCAGCGGGCTGCACAGTTACAACTGTGAACCAGGCAGCACTTCATCTGATCATTTTAGTGTTTTTGTGGTTTTTAGTGTCTTATCATCACTACAAAATGTGATTTACCGTATATGCCTCTCTCCCCTCCGCTAATTCTCTCACTTCCTTAAAGAAAACATTGAGTATGAGTGTCTTACAAGGTACGTTTAATTTGCTGTCCAGGGACCCTCAATTCATTCACGGTCAAGTCAAATATGGTAAGCATAGTTCTATGCAAGTTGATAGTTTGCAACGAGACAAGAAAAACAATAAAGGATTTATACATTTTTCTGAACACTTTTGTGATTGGTAGTTCAAGATAAAACCCAATGAAATGGTAGAAGTGAGACATGGAACAAAAAACTATATTTAAAACATTAATTGAAAAAAGAAAAATGCAGGAAAGATTGTTCAAGAGGAAGATCGTAAGTGAGGATGAAGATGTGCAAGCAAAAATGAAAAGGAGAAGAGAATGAGAAAGCATTTATCAAGTTCATTAGTACAATAACCAATTAAAAAATGTGTTCCACAAAGCCTTGTCTACATTTTTATTCAAATTCATGTTTTATTCTCAACTGCATTTCTAATAGTGCTGCAATGATTCATTTTAACAATAATTCGATTCATATCATAATTTTGCAGTTGCTGATCTGATTCATAGTTGATATTAGTTCATTTTGAACAATCAGATTCACTGAAACATTTGAAATGTTTCAAATGTTTGAAACGTAGAAATCCACCAGTGTGACTCAGAGATAAATACCTGGTGCTGAGTTTTTTTTTTTTTTTATCTTGTGTGTTGTCCGCTGTGATGGACCTTGGTCGTTTTTACGTTAAGGTAAAAAATAAAAATTACTGTAATACTCAATACAAATAGCATTTTCCAACATTGAAATAATATCCATTTATTTCTTTTTGAAACGATTCTATAATGGTATAGTTCGATTTGATTGTATTATCAACTTGCCTCAGACAGATCAGCTTTTTGAAGCTTTTGAAGGTATTAGCTGCTTTTGCCATTAGTCAGAATGTTGTTCAATTTCACAGAACCAGACATAAAAAGCAGAGTTTAAAAGAAAGTGGTCCTGTGGTGCCTGTAAATCAGATCGCATTTGTGCCTGAATACATTTAGGAGAACATGAAACAGAAATTATGCATAAAAACTTTAGCAGAAGGAAAAAAATTGGTATTTTAAACATTTTATGGCATAAAACTGTTTTTTTGAATCTGTGTCAGTGGGACTAAAAGGGTTTAAGGTGGAAAATCTTTGTAGGATTTGAGAGTCCTGGTCTAAATTCTTCCTCAAAAAGTGTGGTTGTGAAATGCTGATGTTCAGATGTGACACTTTGTGGAAGTTTTTGTTCAGTTGTGTGAACTTCCGCCTGTGTGTTTCACAGAGACTGGTGAGATTCATTCTTCTTGCGGCATCAAAGTGAGGCATCAAAAGACCATCATCAGCAGTGAGATCAAACACATCTAAGTCACAGTCTTCATCCTCAAGGTCATGGAAAGAGGAGGAGGCAAAAAAAGTGAAAATACATTTTTAGAAACATGTTTTTTAAGAAGCACGGTTTCTTAAAATCTTTCAATTGATTTGTTTTGTCCTTTCATCCAAATTTTTGGTTTCATAAATGTGCTAAAAGTATTTTGTAGTAAAAAAAAACATGGACATGCACGTCCTGACTGAAGCACAGAAATGAATGCTGTGAAACAGATTTCAATTAGCTTTGTCAATCAAATTGTTAGATGCACCCACGTACCATCCCAGTCCGGCCTTCAAAGTTGCTGCCGAAAGCAGGCTGGAAGATCCTGAGCACAAAGCGTACTTTTATTCCAGAAAAAGATCTGGAGTGGCGATTTTTCGGACCACAATACACAGTATTGTAGCCGCAGACAAAGACTTCCAAAAGTAATCCCTTGCTGATGAGGAAACATCAGCTAATGGTGAATGACAGTTCTTGATGCAGCACCGTCTGACGGGTCAGAGGTCACAGGTGTCCAGCGAAGGCATTCAGCCCTGGCTTTTACACATGGAAATTTCCCATATAGTTTATCTTTTTTTCTGAACATGATGAAAAAAAAGGGAAAAAACATTGAATTAAAAATCGTCTGAAGTCTGTTTCCAGCTCCAGAAAAATGTGGGAACTTTTTAAACAATAAACATCCACTCCTTCACGTTTGTAATGTTTGCAGTTCAGTTTAAGTTTCGGTTAAAAATAACTGTTCATCAGAGTTTTGGGGCATGTTTGTTGTGGAATTAATGTAAAACTTGAGAATTGCAGGTTCTTACTGGTGGAGAATGTCTTCAACAGTGTTTTCAAGGTAAATAGAAAGACATTTTTCTCCACAAAATCTTTTCTGTGCAGATGATTTCTCCTGTTTCATTATAGAACAGAACCTATTTGCCAGGCTGAAAAAAAAAAAACAAAAAAACAAAACTCTTCCAGGGTTATCAGATACAGCAGCGCAGGGCAGTCGTGACTAATGTGAAACTCACATGTGCATGCACAAAAGAGCTGGCCATGCCTGTAAACCAACAGGTCGGACGATTGTGTGGCGAGCAAACCGGCACTTCAGAGTCAAACTAATTTCACAGCTGAGCCTTCTTTGTGTGGCGAGGAGAAACGTTGATAAAGCGAACACTTCTAACGACACGAACCCATTACCAAAGTGTGTCAGTGCATCCAAATGCTTGCACTTGTCTCAGAAGCAGGTGTGAATATTTTTGCACCTTAAAAAGCAGCCCCCACGTGTCCTGCAAATTAAATACACTGGATGAATTCTGGATGAAGGGAGCTTTTGCATATTTCTGCAAAACAAAGCAACATGAAATGAAGTGTTTTGATCACACCACCTGTTGAGATTAAAGCAGGATTATTTTTGTTCACTTTCATCAAGTTTACCTCAGACAGCTTGACTATGTAGCTGCCTGGATTCAAGATATTTTCCCTTTCTTTTGTATCTGCTTTTGTTCTCCAGCATAATTAGAATTGCCTCTGATTTGTTTTTACTCATCTCTCTTTGTGCCAAAACGCCATCACCGGCTGAACTTTAGACCAGCCTGCTTGGAAAACAGCCTGCAAACAGGCCCTTCCCGGGTTTTAGAGAGGAAGTGTGCGATCCACCCCCAGTCTGATGCAGATGCAGATGGAGCTGGAGGATGTCAGACAGGAGAAAGGAAAAGGGTAGTGTCGCAGGATTCTCTGGATCGTGCCAGTTTTCTGGCTGGGAGTGGATGAGGACTGCTGACAGACACATTCCCCTTCAGATTCTTTCTCACAGTACAGCCTCTCAGCACAAACTGAAATACAGTCAGCAGTATCAAATACTCTTGTTTAACAGCAATTTGTATCACTATTGAACAGTGGAAGAAAAAGGCATTAGATTCCTTGCTGAATTTGTAGGTTTACCCACTTAAGAAACTGACAATGTCATCCTAATAGTATGTTTATTTGAACAGTGAGAGATGGAAAGAAAATCAAGAAATCCACTTTATAGAATTTATATAAATGTATTTGCATTTTAATTAGGGTAATAAGTATTTGAACCCTCTTGCCCAAAACAAAGTAGTATTTTGTGGCAAACCCTTACTCTCAAGCACAGCAGTTTATTGTAGATGATCAGGTTTCTGCACATACCAGGAGGAATTTTGCTCCACTCTTCTTTACAAATGACTTCTAAATCATTCAGATTTGGTGGCTGTTGCTTAGCAACTCTGAGCTTCAGCTCTCTCCATATGTTTTCTTTAGGATTGAGGTCCAGAGACTGGCTGGACGACTCCATGACCTTGATATGGCTCTTCTTCAGCCATTCTTTCTTTGTCTTGGATGTATGTTTTGACCCATGACCCATTTTAAGCCTCCTGGTGGAGGGAAGGAGGTTCTCACTCAGGATTTGATGGGACATGGGTCCACCCATCCTCCCATCCACACGGTGAAGTAGCCCGATGCAAAACACCCTCGTAAAGCATAATGCTTCCACCTCCATGCTTGACAGTGGGAATGGTGTTCTTGGGGTCATAGGCAGCATTTCTATTCCACCAGACACAAGGAGTTGAGTTGATGCCAATGAGATCCGTTTTGGTCTGATCTGACCATAACATCTTCTTGCAATCACTTTCTAAATCACGAAGGTGTTCTTTGGCAAACATCAGGCGGGTCTGCACATGTGCCTTCTTAAGCAGAGATGCTTTGCTAGGACCTCTAGATGTTGAAGCATTGCAGTGTATAGGATTACCAATGTGTCAGGCCACAGCCGGCTGATTCCACCTCCAACCACCAGAGGGAGCCCTCTCCTGAGTACTGATCCCCCACGTTTCCAGCAGCTGTCTCTCATTACACTCATCAGCCTCACCATAAATATATGCCCTGTTTTGACTCTGCTCCTTGCACAGTATTGTTTTGGTGTTACAAGCAATTCTGAGCATTCTCTCTTGTGTATTGCCTCCTCATGTTTGACCTTAGCCTGTCTTCTCGACTCCCTGTCTCGTTTCATGCCTATTGACTCCTGCTTGGATTTTGACTACATCCTGTTTTGCCCTTGCTTGTTTTGTTTGTTATTAAACTTACCTGACTTCACGTGGATCCACATGCCTCCGCGTCTTTGTTGCACAATGGTTTTCTTAGTGACTGGTCATTCCTCCTATTCATCGTTACATAGCACGTCTAAAGAAGTTACTATTCTGATTCATAAATCTGTTTCCTTCACATGTAATAATGTGAATTCTGACCCAGGAGGCAGATTCTTTTTCCATTAGAAGCAAAATATTATACACCCCAGTCCTACTGGTAAATATGTATAGTCCAAATTGGGATGGGATTATCCCAATTAGGACGTAAAAACATAAACAAATTGTGGAAAAAGAAAAAGAAATTCAACTCTGAGTTGTAGGCGGGACTGTTAGCGTGGAGTAAGCCTGCCTTTATATCCCATCATCCTTTTGTAAACACTCTCTCCATGAAGCTGACAGCCTTTAACAAAAAAAATGTTGAGCAAGATTGCAGCTATCCTGCTGTACAGTTTTAATCCAGATTCCAACACCAAAATCACCATTTTCATTTGAGTGGAATGGCAAAACTGAAATATCAAGAAATTGAAATGGCATTCATAAATCTTCGTTTATGTTGAGTCATTGGGCTTAAGCTAAAGGAGACCTTTGGGGTGCAGGACGAGACAAGGGTAACCCATACTGTTGCACAGTAAAAAAAAAAATAAAAATAATGATCATCTGAGGTTGTAAATCTTGGATCTTCCCAGACTAAACTCCAGCAACAAATAGCTTCTGACTCATGCTTTAACATATGCATGACACAATCACCATGTGCTTAACTAAACTCATAAGTCTAAATAAAATCTACGGGCAAGAATTTTTGTTTTTAAAACCAAGACTAAAAAGAAAAATCATCATTAAAAACAAAAGAGTTGAATTGTTTTTGCCTCACATGCTTAAACGTTTTACAAGCTTGAAGGGATGATGTCAATTTCCTTCTCAAACCTCCATTAACTAAATTAAAGGACTGATGCAGCTTTATAGTCTGTCAGCAGAAATAGATTGTAACAATATTATCAGCATTAATGCATCTGTTTTATCGGTCATTTTGATAACTGTGATGCCAAATAGATTTTGAAGCTCATGGATTGCCCCGCTGCCACGAGTAGCAAAAGAAAAAAAACCAAAATTTTTGCAACACAAGACTGACACAGATGTATTTAGAACCTGCGGATTATTGTTTTTTAAATGAAATCGTGTTTGCTTTAGTAGTTTGAAATTATCTTATTTGCAGAAGCTGTAAAGCATGTACTTTTCTGTGGTATGTTTGCATATTTTGGAGTAATTGCATGGGGTTTCATTAATTTTTTAAATGCTTAATACAGCCTTTTAGCTGAGTTTCTCCTCCGCGTTTTAATCTGCTGGACAATAGGATTGGATCGTAGGAAACCTCCAAAATAGTCTTCTAAAGTAATAACACATACATGTTTACGAGAAGGCTGTGACACAACAAGAAATAATCAATGACCTTTGACTTTTTATCTATTTTCTCACCTTATAATGTTGCAATTAAATCTAATCCATGAAATCCACTGGTAACCACTTTTAAAATAGAATTCTTGAAGGCACAATGAGTACATCTGCATCCACACCTTTAACCCTGTTTTTTTTTTCTAAGTCTCTTACTGGGCTGCACTTTTTCACATCCTAAATCCTTGTCCTGCCTGTGATATGTTGAGGATATTACATGGGGTTTGAAAGGTGAGAGAATGACTCATGCCTGAGCTCATTTGGGTAAATGGAGGAGGTCAAAACAACGTCTAGTCCCTGACATTCAGAGACACAATCCCAAAAGTCTGAAGGGGGAGGTGAGGATTTCCACTGCAACAGCTGAAACACATTGAAAAATGGTAATCATTAACCCCTTTCAATGAGACGTCACATTGCAGGAGTCAAGGCTGCATCAGTAATGTAGTGAAGTGAGGCGTAAACGTGACTTCTGCTGGAGATGGTAGGTCATATGGAAAAGATAGATGTGAGTCCTGGACCCCAGTCATTGCTTTCTTTTACCTCGCGTGTGGGGTCGAAAACACGGTCTCTGTGTAGACTCAACAATCAAAAGCTGTTCATATGTGTGGCTGCTACAAAAACCTCATGCCTGAATAAAAATGAACGTGGTTGTGTCTGTAGACACTCCTTTTTGTGTCTGATTTGCGTGCGATCCCTGGAAAGGAATCCTTCTCTTCAGGGGAGGAGAAGTGAGAAGCTGGATGGACATCTCTCTGCTCAGCATCTGGCTTTTGGAAGTGTCTGAGAACACATTGGCTCATTAGTTCCACCTCTGAGTGGACTCCTGCCCGATCCAGGCTGATGTGATCTCACAGGGTCTGGGCCAACACTCCCCGGGGATCTATAACCACCTGGGCTCCAGAGCGAATATCTAAGGGCTTACTAACACTTCTTTATGGCAGGGGATTCTTTGACCCGTTGCTACAACAGGGAACGACTTCAAAGTCTCACACTTTTGTTTCACCTTTGACATGTTCATCCTCAACCTACCTCAAAGTTCAATCTTTCTCCTTAAGGCAAGTAAAATTAAGGTCCCTGACTGTTCCTTTTTGAGGGATCTGGATAAAGAAATCCAGGTGGGATCATTTAAAAGGTATGTGCTAGATTCTGACTTGTTGCTTTAAGTTTAAGAAAAGTACGTCAGTCAGGAGAAACAAAGTGTAAAGAAAAGGTTATGACTCAACTTTAGATTTCCTAATACAGAAAACTTTCCTCAGTCACAAAGGTGAAGATGTTAAGTCTTTGTCTCATGCACCTGTAGGAAGGAGCTCACTAGCTTGCTACGTTGTCCACTGGATGGCTGGCTAGTGTAGTGGGCTCGAACGCTCCAGCGCAACAGGCTCTGCGACAGGCTGACAACCTGACCAGGGTGTATCCTTCGTTTGCCTAACAGCAGCCGGGACAGTCTTCGGCAATCCCGCGGCCACAGCAGGTTAAGAAAATTGAAGGAAGTTTAGGACAAAAACCCTTGCGTTGAGCGGCCATATTGAATTATTTTTCCTACCTGCTGATCGAGCCAATGAAAAAGTCATGTGCCCAATGATGAGTCCCTGTTTGGTTGATGCGCCTCGCCAAACTGAAGTCTTGACACATCGTGTCTGCTGCCCAAACCGCACCACACTGCTCAGATCGCATTGCAGCTGGACTGATGCGGCGCAGGACCTCACATCACCCCTGTACATTAACTTAACATTGAAATTTGACGCCCCTGCCCCACAAACCGTGTCGGTGTGAATGCAGCATTAGTTGCATGCACTTATGACGTACAGATATTGCTTTTGTACAATGTCCCTACACTACGCTCTAGTCTAGTACTGAATTTTTTATTAAAGCCACATGAATGCTGCACGCATGGAGTGTCATAAACTACCCTCAGATTGTCTAATTTCCTAATTTCTAACAGAAAGGCTGCATGAAAGGAACACACACTTTTCACATGAACTGTACTTATGGGCCCCTTCCAAAGTCCATAAGATTTGGGAAGGGGTTGAAAAAATGTTACATCTGTACCACACACCTTTGTCTCAGCCTCACTTACACTTGCGAGTTGTTCAAGTGGTACAGTTCCATGACCTATTGAACAAAATGGTCATGAACCTTTTCTTTTCACGGCGCGACCATCTGAGCGCCCCAAACAAGTTTGTTCATTTTATTGCCCGCAGACATTATCTAACCGTAGGCAGTTGTGACAAAAACTTAAGGGAGTTGGTATGATCCACTCTGGGAGAATTTGGGTCCCCATGAGAGGGTGGAGTAAAGGAGGAGCTCTGTGCTGTCAGTTTAATGAATGCATATTCAAACTTAACAGCTCATAGGTGGCTGGCTTAGAAAAAAGTGGTTGAAAGCAAGCTGATGATATAAACGGACAGATGATTAGGAATCAATGATGTGCAAAACTCTAATTCTCGACTGAATGTTAGCAAAGCTTTATTTCAAGAAAATATGAGGAAATTACTATGTTCCACAAAGAAAAACGATTGTTGTCTCTGAGCAGCTGACCACAGAGTGTGAAGTCACAGTCATAAACTATCAAACGGTAAATGCAAATTAAAAAAAAAAAATCCTTAGCACAGCTGTTGAGTGTGTTAATTTGCATTTTGTCTTTAAATAAAGTTGCATACATTCCAACATAAACTTTAACATTTGCAGAATCAAAGTACTGACATTTACAGTTTTTTATGTATTATCTTATTCTTGCTGCAATTTGAAAATGCATTGCCATTGCTTGAGTTTCAAGTTTTAAATTTGACTAAAGTTTAAAAACGTAAAATTGCCAATGCAGTTTGTGCCTCTGTCACAACTGCCCTTACGGGTGGATACGGGCTGTCTGTGGGTAAAATGGGTAAAGCAGTAATAACCCCTTAAGGGTTTGCTATGCACCTGTTGTGTGCTCCTTCCATGCAGCCTGACTTTTAGAAATTAAACATTCAAAGTGTAGACTGTGCGGGAATCCTACAGGGACTTGCGTAACACCCGCACACCCTGTGTAAGGAGTCAGAACAAGCACCTCAATAATAACCAGTGTGGTGTGAGGGCACCATATGACAGCATCACCTGTATGTTATAAGTCTGTGCAGCTTACATTGTTCTGACACATACTTTACAATTCACTTAACACATGTAAAACTATGGTATGTTCCATTTTCAAGTCAAGATCACACAAGCCTCAAAGGACCTGGAAGACACACAACACCTACGCCCACTTTCATACATTTATTGGATTATTTTTGGATTCAAAGAATATTTTAAATTTGAAAGTGTTTCCACTTAATGACCTAATAAAACAGAATTAAACATTTCTTCCAGAGTGTGTTCTAAACCCTTCCTGTTAGAAACTTTTTTGACTGTGATTAGACAAGCAGAACACATGGGTCAGGGCAGCAGCACACAGCAGGATTGGCTTTCTCTTGTAATGGCACACCAGATGGGTTGTGGCAGAGTCCACTGGGCTCTTTTGGTAGATTCCCAGAGTGGTCTGCCTTGCAGAGGTGAACCGCATTACTGGCCTCTGGCCTCGAGGAAAAGGTAGTGCACAAAAGCACAAGCTAGGATAGATGTTGGGGCAGCTGTATTGGCGCACGTGTTTGCTGTTGCTGGGCAATGCTAATGATAAGAGTTTATGAGTGAGGCCAAAGACGGTGAGCAATCAAACCCCTATGGTAGTGTTGGAACACCCCAACTGGTGTGCTGTGAGTGGGCCCTCCAAGAGTTCACTTGGTAGAATTTGTAGATGTGTTGGCTGAACTGCTTGAAAAAAAGTAACGCCACATCTACTTAAATTAGTCAAAATATGTCATTTATTCTATTTTATTATGGTTTTCATATCTCTTATTCTAATGTAGGACATAAGGCCAAGGTGGATGCAGTTTATTATTTATGTCGGCAGTGAAATGTTTTTTTCCAAGCTCCAGCTTTGTAAGAAAATGACAGCCTTTAAAATGTGTACATTCTTGAAATGCTTGAATTTTTTAAAGTAGTTTTAAGCAAGGGAAATATGAATATTTTTTTCTTTATTTGAATATTATGAACAAAGAGAGTAAAGTTTTACTCGTTTGTGGGATTCAGCTGAATTTTATGAATTATAATTTACCTTCTGTAGAGGGTATTTACTAAACAAGCAAACACATCCAAAGTTAAGAAAAACAGAAACGAAAGGGAGCATAAGGTTCGAATTACTTTAGGGTAAAAAAAGAAAAGTAGAAATCCTTATTGTGGGTTTGATATTTAAACATTTACTGTGTCAGGGATTGGTGGTGGAGGACCCAAAATGCAGGAGACCAGGCTAGTTATAGAAACTTAAAACATTCAATGAATAAACTGAAACATGACATGGCGAAACAAAAAGGTGGCAAAGCAGCTAATCGCTGGAGGGGAAGGGCGGGTCCGGATCCTGACCATACCCCTTCCGGAACAATTGCCACCAGGCGATCCACCAGGCTGGTTAGGATGTTCCCAATGGAAGGCAGCGATAAGGTCTGGGTCCTGAATAAAAGGAGCGGGCACCCAAAAGCGTTCCTCTGGACCGTATCCCTCCCAGTTCATGAGGTACTGGAAGTCCCTGCCATGACACAGAGATGTGAGCAGGACCTCCATCAATGAACCTAGCGGGTGGAGGCAGACCAGATGGAGGCACCAGCGCACTGTCAACCACCGGCTTGATCTGTGAGAAGTGAAAGGTGGGATGAACCCAAAAGGATCTGGGCAGACGGAGCTGAACAGCATCTTCAATCAGGGAGTTGTGGTGAAGGACCTAAAGTTCAGGAGACCAGGCTAGTGACAGAAACTTAAAAAATTTAATAAATAAACTGAAACACGACACAACCATGGCAAAACAAAAATGTGGCAAAGCAGCTAATTGCTGGAGGGAGAAGGTGGGGCGTATCCCGACAGTACCCCTCCCCAAAGGGCAGATACCAGATGCCCAAAAACAAAAAACACCTGGGAGCAGGGGACCTGGAGGAACAAAAGAAAGACAAGTCCAAGTCACATTTAGGGGTCCTGCAGCCAGACAAATGTGAGGGGTAACAGAACCCCTCCTAAGGAACAGGCATGAAGAGGAACAGTCCCAGCGACTCTCTCCAGGAATAGGACATATGAAGGTGGGCAGCCCCCGCAACCCCACACTGGAACAGGAATTACAGCCAACAGGGATAAGCGGCGACCAACCTCAGGGACAGGGAACATGAAATGTGGCTCCGGTGACCCTCCTCAGGAAAAGACACATGAAGAGGAGCGGCCCCGGTGACCCTCCGGAGGAACAGGAAGGATGGTCCCGACGATCTCCCTCAGGAACGGATTGGGTGAAGATGGCTCGGCATGACATGAGTAAAGCAGCAGGAAAACTCATCTAGTGTGGCATGGTGTGGCCAGCAAATATTGTCCTGCTGGGTCCAAGGTGGTCAGGTCATTCTGTCAAGGAGTGGTGTTGGAGGACCCAAAATGCAGGAGGCCTGGCTAGTGACGGAAACTTAAAACATTTAATGAATAAACTGAAATATGACGAAACCATGGCGAAACAAAAAGGTGGCAAAGCAGCTAATCGCTGGAGGGGAAAGGCAGGGCCGGATCCGAACATACTGAAACATTTAAGGAATTTTAAAACCATCAATACACATTACTGTGATCCAGTAGCTAAATCAATCAAAATGCATATTTATGATCCGTTGAAACCACTTAGAAAAGGACAAAGAAAAAGAGTTTGGACCTGCAGATTAAAATGCCAGAACTGGATCTGATGCCAGATGCTCGTTGTAAGGTAGAACTTGGCAAAGGAATCAAGAACACACAGATCTTTTTTTATCTGTTAATGTCTTTGCCAAACTTTATTCGCAGTACAAAGTTTCAGTCATCCTGCAGTCAAACCTGTTAAAGTTCATTCCTCTCACGTAGCAAAAATGCTTGAATGTGTCTTTTTTTAATCCATAAAGGTGCAGCAGTTTAACCCACAATGGAACGGAACCAGACCACTCCACACTTTCACTAAATATGTGCACAAGTGCACAGGAGAGAGGCAGTGAGCCCAAAGGATTCAGCACCGGATCATAAATCCACCTTCGGACAGGCAGGCTGAGCCGGAACGTTAAGACGCAGTGGCTGTGGGTGATTTATGGATCCAAGTAACCTCTAGGGATTAAAACATAAACAAATCCAAACCTCACCCACAGCTGGAATAAACTGTTAAACCATTCTGGAGAACGGTCAACCCTTTCAACAAAAAAAAAGAGAAATTTGAATCAAACACAATCTTAGATTTGAGTTCTTGCCAAAATTACTGAATAGACCTCACTTGTATAATGCAAGGAGCTTTCATGTGAAATCCTTAATGGAAACAACTAACTGAGAACACTGTACAAAACATCAGCCCCAACAAGGCCCAAAATCCATTTCCTCTGGCCTTTTGTTGGGATTCAGGCCCGCCCTACCGCGACCTCCTCCAGCAACCTCCCCCTATTGCTCCCACCAGCTTCACACTCCAACTAGCACCTGCAGGGTGTGGAAAGAGCCAGATCTCACACTGAGACAGCTCAGGCCTGTCTGGATGAAGGCCCTGCTGCACATTAAGGGTGAATGATATAAAACATCTCGGTGGGCTTCAAGTTTAATGTAGGAAGAAGTTTAAAGGAAATTTTAAAAAAAGTTTCAAGGAGAAAACATTTTTCAGCCTTCATCTGTATCACCTCTCAGATGTATTTTTAGCTGTTTTTTTTCTCACTCTATATGACACCTAATAGCTCAAATTTAACAAAGTAGAAATGCAGATGAATCATGGTTCAGGAAATGTTCACTGAGGAGCTACCTCTTCCCCTCTGACCTCATGCAGCTGTCATCATCTCCATTAACAAGGCTAGGATGCGCTGCTAAACACTAATCATGTCATCGCCGCTCTGGTTTGGAGCGAAAGTCCTACTTAGCCAGACAGCAGCTCGTAATTACCCAGTCTTTGGGGGTTGTGGTGTGCGGTCAGCAGAGACGGTTAAGGAGCTGATTATTGTAGAGTTGCTTTCTTTGGCCACACAGAGCTGCTGCTGCTTTTGCAACAAATTAGTGATGATACATTTCTTGGACGTTAATGACTATTTAGGACTTTTTTTTATTGTGAGAAAAGACAAATTTCAGAGACTGAAGTTCTCTCCAAAAACTGATGTTTACTGGTTTACATATTCTCTTTTAATTGCAAAAACATTTTAGTTTGAATGAACTTTCTTAGTTAATATTCTAGAAGATATGGGTATATGGGAATATATACATTTACCAGATTGTTAGTCAAATGCAAAATTCCTCTCCAATGTCTATACTTACAGCTTAATGTTTTGTTATTTTTGTCATTTTTTTCTTTTATGAAAAATAAATCTGAGTGTGTATGAAAAATGGATGCAAAGCAGATGCTTCTATGGCTACATGGTGAGATTTTTCTAATTAATAACAATTAAAAATAATTTTTTTTTACTCAAAAAATATTGTATATTAAGAAAAATCTTTATTTTTTGTGACAAATAAAGTCTCTTAGTTACATTTTCAGCTGTAAAACAAGGAACTTTTTACACCAATCTGTCTAATTTTTACTCTGACCTCTTAAAAAATCGATTTAACAACATTTCATTATAAACATTTGTTAAAATTATTAAAATGTGTTAGAAAAACATACAATAACTCATTATATACATTTGATATGAATTTGTTTACATTTGATAAAGCATTCTTGTAATCGCATATTGATGGGTTTATGAGGAGCAAAAATTCAAGTTTTAGGGTAAATTCTTGACATTCACTGATAACTTTTTAAAGCTCAAAAACTTAAAAAAGAGCTTTTATTGTCTTTACAGCTGGAAATAAGCTTTGTGGGTTATTTGTAGATCTGTGTGCAAGTCAAACAGGCTTGTTGTCATTTTATACGTTTTAGATATTGCAAACATTTGGTTGCATCAATGCACGCTGAGATTAGAAGCCCTGAAAGCCCTGAAAGATTCTACACTCTCATCCTCAAAAGAATCAAAAATGCACACAGGTATTAGAGTTTTTGTATGTTTTTCCATCAGTTTTTATACATTTTATGCTTTCAGAAAGAACTTAAGTGTCCTCTTGGAGGTAACATCGAACTTAATCCATGTGTTTAAACAGATCAACTGACTCATATTTAGATGTAATTTAATGAATTATTTTATTATTAGTACACTCAAAATTATACAGAAATCTCTTTTGGGACAAAAAGTCACCGTGAACACCAACTTGTTTGCTGCTGCGCCCACAGGGACCTCACTAAAAAAAAGAAAACTAAAAATGTTAAGTAGCTCCTTAACTTTTTTTTTTTTCAAAAATTTCAGAAATATAACGTCGGGTTTTCAAGACAATTTCTGTTTATGAGGATATTAAAGTACATAAAAGGGTATTTTTTTTATTCCTGATTTCTTTAATTTTTCAAAAATAAAGTAAAATGATTATGGTGTGACAGCTGCCAGCTCACCCTCTTTGAGCAGAAGGAAAACCATGTAGAGCCTTAAGACTATAGACAGACTGAGGAGCTGCCAGGTTTAACACAAACGCTGAAATTCCAAACACTGATGCAAAGACTGTCCTTTTCCTCTTTTTCATGGTTTATGGTTTTTCCAAAACTTTGATTCTAAATTATTATTATTTGAATTACAGTAAGAAAGTTTAGCACAATACATTTCTGCAACTTTGTGCAGTAATGAGAAAATAATAATCTTTTTATCTGTGAATAAAACAGATTTTTTCGCCTCTAGAATCATTTTTCTGTTCCTCAAAAGTTAGCCTAAAACAAATATGAAAATGGGTCTTTCATACTTGAGTATTTTTAATTAAAAACTCTTTACCAAACTATGTTAAAATGCAACACCATTCTACGGTCTGAGCTGTTGTGAGCTGCCTGTTTCTCTGACACATACTGCCCCCTTCAGGACTAAAGAGGAACACCTAAGTGAGTGAACGCAAACAAGTGCACTTTTCAATTCATGTGCATAAAGGCGTACAGTCTTTTTGGTCACTCTTTCCTCTGATATGAACATACCATGCATGAAGGTCTTTTGCTTTCAAATGTGCTCATATTTCACGCTGCTCAGAAGCCCCCCAGCTGCAGTCTGAAAGTGCTTTTGCCTGAAGCCCCAGAGGTCATTTACATCTAAAAAAAAGAATTATGAGTATTTCTTTTTCATTTGTCTTGTGCGCTCATGAATGGATCTGCACCCACACAGCTGGGTGGTCCACTCGGCTGAATGTGACCCCAATAAAGACCTTTGGGCCGGGCAGCTCTGAGCTGCGCCTGCCCCTCCATGAACCTCGCTTTTGTCAAAGTGTCGGGAGGGTAATGATTCACAACACATATGCAAAACATAAAAGAAGAAGTGAAGGCTCTGTTTCTGACTGAAACGCAATCACATCAGCTTCTGCTATGCAGCTTATTATTTAGACTTCAAGGAAATGAATCTTTTTTGTCTGCAAAACATTCACACAAATGGGATCATTTTTTCTTTATTCATTCTTTCACATCTAATATTCTTCTTTTTGTAAGTTTTTCCTCACCCGTCAAATTTTTCAAAGTTTTCTCAATTATTTTGAATCGATTTATTATTATTTATTAAAGTAAAAAAGTATGTATACTGTTTATGTTGATTACTTTTTAGACTTCAACTAAACAAAAATTAAGCAGTTTGAGAGCCCTAAAATAACTGGCTTTTTTTTTCACCTTTAAAAATGAGTCAAATGAATCTGAAAGTAGTTTTATAATCTGAAAATCTGAAAATTCGATTCAAAATAAAAAGAAGCATTTGAAGTCTAAATTTTTAGCTCCTCTTTAGTTATTTTATTTATTTATTTTTAGTCAGAAAATAAAAGTATTTAGCTATAATTTAGCAGATTTTTTTTAAACTAAGTTTTACAATCGTTACCAAGGAAACAAAAATATTATCCTCTTTAAATTTAAATGACAACTCATTTGTCCCCTTTTGTTCTGATGTTCTGTATTCCGGTTTTGTTTTGTTTCCTGTTGTGAGGCCAAATCCCACTTACCAGTAATAAATTGTTTTCCCGACACAATCAGTTTTTGATTTTTTATTCTGCTTTGCAAAAGTTTTGCTTTATGTTTGTCAAATCTGGCTGACTTTTTTTTTAAACATCAACCATGTTGCAGCATCGCAAAAACCTGAAAATTAAGTTCTGCAAATTTTCTGAAAGAACTAGCAACACGATGAAGCCCTGTTGACATGGAAACAGCAGATAACTTCCGTTCCCTCATCTGCATCTCCATGATACTGTAAACAAACTCAACAAAATGTTTTTTTTTGCAAAACTAACACTGCATTGCTTATTATTAATTAATTATTAAGACTGAATTGTTTATGTATTAAGTACTTCAGAGGGTTAGTCATATCTCAAAGATTTTTTCTTATATTTTTAGAT
This sequence comes from Adrianichthys oophorus, assembly GCA_036245035.1. Classification (NCBI taxonomy): domain Eukaryota; kingdom Metazoa; phylum Chordata; class Actinopteri; order Beloniformes; family Adrianichthyidae; genus Adrianichthys; species Adrianichthys oophorus. Next base: position 4,611,058 of record BSAI01000125.1, read on the forward strand.
GTCTTAATTGGAAACTTCAGTCTTGCAGAAGCCATCGCCCTCGTGTTGTCGAAATTTAGGAAATTCCGATGAGAGTTTAGAAATCACACAGCATCTTTTTTTTTGTAATCAGGTGAAAAGTGATGTTTGGAATTATTCACTACTGTAAAACTGTACATATCCTCAGTCTATCTGCTGATACATTTAGCTTTAATGTTCTGAAAAGTAACTTTCCAGTAAACGGCTAACTGTATTTAGTATCTACAATCACTGGCCACTTTATTTTTTAGTTTAGTTTAGTTTAGTTTAGTTTAGTTTAGTTTAGTTTAGTTTAGTTGCTGCAGATCTGTCGGCTGAACATCCATGATGTCAATCTCCTGTTTCACCACATAACCAAAGGTGCTCTGTTGGGTTAAGATCTGATGACAGTGGAGTCCTTTTGAGTCCAGCGAACTCATTGCCATGTTCTAGAAACCAGTCTGAGATGGTTCCAGCTTCATGACATCCTGCTGGAAGTAGCATCAGAAGATGGTACACTGTGGTCATAAAGGGATGGACATGGTCAGCAGCGATACTCAGGTAGGCTGTGGTGTTGTAACCATGCTCAACTGGTACTAAGGGGGCCAAAGTGTGACAAGAAAATGTCCCCCACACCATTACACCACCATCACCAGCCCAAACCGTTGCTACAAGGCAGCATGGATCCATCCAAGCAGAAATGGAGACTCATCAGACCAGGCAACGTTTTTCCAATCTTCTGTTGTCCGGTTTTGGTGTCTGTGTGAATTGTAGCCTCAGTTTCCTGTTCTTAGCTGACAGAGTGGTACCCGGTGTGTTCTTCTGCTGATGTATCCCATCTGCCTCGAGGTTGAATGTGTTGCGCGTTCAGAGATGCTCTTCTGCAGACCTCGGTTGTAACCAGTGGTTCTTTGTGTTCCTGTTGCCTTTCTATCAGCTGGAACCAGTCTGGTCAATCTCCTCTGAACTCTGGCATCAACAAGACATTTCTGTCCACAGAACTGCTGCTCAATAGATATTTCCTGACCATTCTCTATAAACCCTAGAGATGGTTGTGGGGTGAAAATCCCAGTCGATCAGCAGTTTCTGAAATACTCAGACCAGCCCGTCTGACACCAAAAACCTTGACTTGTTCAGTCACTTCAATCACACTTCTTCATCATTCTGATGCTCGGTTTGAACTGCAACAGATCGTTGTGACCATGTCTACACATCGCCATGCATTGAGCTGCTGCCGTGTGATTGGCTGATTAGAAATTTGCATTAATGAGCAGTTGGACAGATGTGCCGGTGAGTGCATGTGTAAATGTGTACCGTTTTAAAGTTTCTCAAAGACATTTGCAGATTCTTCTTTAAAGACCCACTCTGATAATCTTGTAAAAGTGTTCCCAGTGTTTTTTTTAGCCCAAAGAAAAAAAAATGTTGTTTTCTCTGCAGATCAGCAGTAGTTCATTAGAAATTCACTTCTAAGTTGGAGGTGTGACTGTTGGTGTTGAAGATTCCTGCCGCTTCCACTCTACGTTGCTGAGACTTCTCTGTTTATATGTTCTCCTGCTAGCTTACAACCTCTCAGAACCCCAGGATGGATCTGTTTGTCTGTAAAGGAATGCATCAGGATGGAGCAGAGCAGGGAGCTTGAGGCCGGTTCAACACATTTACATTACAAATACGCTCTTTTCCAAACCGTGTTGTTTGTTTGCTCCTGATTCACAACAATTTCAATAAAGAAATATTCAGAAATGCAATTTGGAGCTCATTTTCTTAATATTTGTGTCCATCATCAGAAAAATGCCACAAGATCATGTTAAAAACACCAAAAACGTGATTTTCATTGGAGTTGGTCTCAAATAATGATAATGTGGTCAGCAAATGATAATGAAAAAATGGTGCTAGCACAGATGTAAGAACTGTTTCTGTGCACTATCATGACAGGAAATGTCTTCAAGTTCCAGACTGACCTGCAGTGGACCGAGCTGTGTTTACCCAACTGTGGTTCAAATTTGAGAGACATATACTGTATGTATACATATATAAACGCTAGCAGGTATCTGTTTGATACGTGAAAATCTAAACTTGGTGTCCACCATTACATTGGCCTGCCCTGCAGGAAACTGCGCTGCTGTGGCCTTCACGCCTTCCAACATCTAAATGACAAACCACTGAGTTCTAAAGAAAAGTGTCATGCAAAAAGTTCAAAGTTTTAACCTGCAGGCCTGCATCTTCTTACACTCAGAGGACTTAAACAAATCACTTTTTGTCAATTTTTTGTGTTTGTGTGTTCTGCAATATTCCTGACAGTAATCTTTTTTAAAGAAATGTTTATTTTAAAAGTTTTAATTTAAAATATTCAAGAATTTAGGGAAAGAATTGTGGTCAGAACCCAGATTCATTCTTGCAATTGAAATGACTTTAGCCTTCTTGAACAAAGTGCCTGTGTGCAATGTGAGCCTTTTGCCGGTTTGAGTTTTGCTCCTGCACGTGTGAGCGGAGAGGGCCAGGTGGAATGATGCTGCAGAATCTCTGGTGGCCTGTTGGAGTCGGCTTGTCGGAACTTGTTCTTCAGTGTGTGAGAGTTTGATTCCACCAGTAGAGGGCGACATAACAAAACAAATCTAAAGTTGTTTCAGTCTTTTTTTTTTTTTTAGATAAAAATCTATTTTATTACTCCAAATTTCCTTTTGAAAAAATGTAAATATGACTTTGGTGAACTGATTTTTTCCATGAATATTCCTATCCGATTATCCTAACCAGATAATCTAGTTAGATTTTTACAGTTACATTAAGTACAAACATAATAAGCAAATGTTCAACATTTGTTCATTAAAAAACAAAGCTTAGTGAGTCTTCTGCAAAGCAAGAATGTGCTTCCATTTGGAGAAATGTCGATATATTATATTATATTAATTATTGGGCCCCTGGGACAGACTGGCGACCGGTCCAGGGGTGTACCCTGCCTTCGCCCATGAGTAGCCGGGTTAGGCTCCGGCAACCCCGTGACCCCGAAAGGGATAAAGCGGATTGGAAAATGAATGAATGAATGAATTAATTAATTATTGGGATTAATTAGTTGAAAAGCAGAAAAATAAAAGAGGAGATTTACCATGAAGTCTGAATTAATAGGAAATACTGTGATTAGTGCACAGGCTGATCTGTGGAAAGACATGCTTTTTGCTGCGGCTCATAACAGACCAGAACAAGTGAAAATAGGACTGGTGGTGGATGAAATAGGGCATGAATAGAAATAGCTCTGCAGCCTGGCTCCTCGTCTCTCAGGAGGGAGTGCTGTGTCAGTCGTCTCATGCATGCTGTTAAGCCGATGGCCGTCTCTTCTCCGTCCAGGTGCGCTTGTGGTGGATCTGGCCTGTGACTCGCCAGCTTCTGGAGCCGTGCGAAAGCAAAAAAAAAAAAGCCCCTGCCAAAGGCACTGAGATGAAAGACACTCACGAGGAATGTGGAACTGCCAGTTCTCGGGTGGGGCCCACATAATCTGGGACCTGATGGAAGCCAGGACTCACCCACTCACCACCCGCTGTGTTTGCTGAATCCAGCTCACTGATGAAGGAAACCATCTTTGTCAGACCTTGAAAAACTTCCAGAGCACTGTATTTAGTCAGCACTATAAAACTCCACCACATTAGGCTTTATTGATTTCCTCCTGGGGCTCTCTGTTTAATTATTCCATGCTGGCATTTTGAGAGGAACCTCAGAAGTGTCCACCTGACCCCCAGAAGAGGACAGAAAAGGGGGTCACATATGTCCACTGTGCAGGGCAGTGTCATAGTCATGTTTGGTTTCTGTTTTCTGAGCAGAAATGATTCACAGTTTTTTTATCACCAGCCTGAAGGAAGAATGATGCTGTTAGTGAACATTTAGACCACATCATAAAACGTCACAGGGCTGCATGGTGGAGAGGTGATTAGCGCAGAGGGGTTGAATCCCGGCTGGGGTCTGTGGAGTTTGCATGTGTGGGTTTTCTCCAGGAACGCCAGCTTCCTTCCACAGTCCAAAAAACATACTTAATTGGTTAACTGATTATTCTAATTTGTCCTTAGGTGTTAAAGTGAGTGTGTGGCCCTGCAACAGACTGGTGACCTGTTCAGGGTGTACCCCGCCTTCTAACCCTCTGGGATAGGCTCCAGCAACCTCAAAAGAGATTCAGCAGGTTCTGAAGATGGACAAATGGTAGAAAACATGACAAGTTCTAAAACCACAAAAAATCTGCAGAATCTTTTCTTTAAAGCTGAAAAAATAGTTCATTTTGATATTGGTGGGCCACTTAAATTAGGAATGGAATAGAAAAAGGCTTGTAAAGTAGATGCAACTAAAAGTTTAAAGAAATCCTCTGGAGGAAAAACAAGCTGCTAATTAGGTTAACAGAGTGAGACCACAGAGTTCTAGAATCTCAGAAGAGGTTTCAGTAACTTTGGCCATTTATTAAGCCTTTATAAAGTAATATGCAGTTAATTCATGTATACACGCTAAGCAATTGCATAGTACAGATTATTTTAAGGCTTTGTCATGCATTGTGTGAATCAGTGAAAGCTGCTTCACTGTGGCGACCCCTGAGGGGATGGGCTTAAAGGTGAACAACAACAATGTCTATTGAGGCAAATATGCATTGAACAACGTCATCTCCAAAACATGAGTGACTTTTTTTTTTCAAACCTGGAAATAAATTAAGGTATCAATAGGGGTTAAAATATTCAAAATTCAAGGATAAAAACGGTTAAATGTTGAACTTAAAACAGTTAACTCTCGGTAAACTCCAAACCATTTCTATTGCAGCAGATGATGTCATAAGAAGCCCCAGATAAGATCAAATGTTTATTGTCATGGTGAAATGTTTGCATGAAAAACTCTCATTTTTTTAGTGTCAATCCAAGCTTTCAACATGTTAGAATAAAATTAAGAGAAAATCTTCTCCTTAAAACCCCACTCCATTCATCTTTTGATCTATTTAAAAAGTGTTTACAGGGGTCTTTTTATTACAATCATGCCCTTTTTAGCTAGAATTTCAAAAACTGTGTCGTTTTCTTGAATATAGTTTTGATTTCTGTTTTGTAATGATGGACGTTTATATTGTGCATCAAATGAAAGCGTTTTCCCGTGGAGAAAGTGGGTGTTGCTGTTAGCATGGGGGTGGTGCTGGCAGTGCATTGTCAAAATCTGTAATCTAATGTCAGGAGAAGGGCTTTTTGTATATTTGCTTTTAGTAGATACTGCATAAAAACTGCTTCCTCTGTTAGTCCATGACCTAATTTGATTGGATCTCCATCCTGAAACGGATGGTGTTCTGGATGCAAACTGTATGGTATTCCTAGTATTGGGATACGCGGCCTTGTATTCAAGATATGGTTGATCACCATCTGGAGAGGTTCTAGGTCCACTAGAGATGTTTGATCCGTTGAAAACATTTGATCTATGAAAGACAATTATTTCCCAGAACAATGCTGTTTTCCTCAATTCTTCACAGAAAAGAAAGGTTGTTGCAAATATTTTCATGAAATACTTACGTTTGTATCCCATCCTTTGATGTAGGCTTTTTTCTGTAAAAACTGGAAGTTTGAATATTGTTAAAGACATCTGCTGTGCATTCATAGACAAAGTAATGTTTGAAATGAAATCATTAAAAGGTTTCTTACTGGCTCTAAAAATAACACGAAGGGGTGGAAACAGAAGGCCAAAACAAGGGGAAAAACAACAGCCAGACTGAGGAGATTATTGCTTGGCTGCAGACTTCTCTGCACCGGAGGGCAGCTGATCAGAGGTGGCCTCAGGTCACAGCCAAAGAAAGAAGAAAGTTGGCTGCTGTAATGCGCTTTCTTCGAGGAAACTGGTGAAAATACTTTGATCTGGGGTTTTGCTGGTCTGGACAAATCTCTGTTGTGCTGTCAGCATCTGAGCGAAAGGTGTGAGACCACAGCAGCTAGAATCAGGCTGCTTATCCCTTTTGGAGGGAGATGTTTAATCAAAGTGTCTGGATTCCTGCTTGTTTTGACTGTAAAGGTGGCACTGAAGAGAAGTGTTTGCCTCCTTCTCTTGGCCGGAGTTGCAAGAGCAAAAAGAGGAGTTTGGCTACAGAGGAGAGTTTTATTTATCGTGAGCCGACCTCTCTTATACACTTGGCTCTGCTGCTCTCAGATCAGCTCCTGAGAGCTCAGCTCTGAGCTGGATTGTTGCTTTCAATAAATAACTGCGTTTATGTTGCATTATCATCAGCACTAAATGAAAGCGAGCGCAGCAAAGGCTGCCTCTTCTTGTGAAAACTTGGCTCTGCCTCCCTCCTCAGGCTGCATCAGCAGCGATGATGAGGCTCACTCATATTGCTTTTGCTCAGCGCAACAATAAATCTGCTCTTTTCAGGGTTATTATAAGTGACACCCCCGTGTGATTAAACATATCTGTGTAGTGAGCACAGAGATAAGCTCTCCAATAAGTCACGGCTCAGTAATGAGAGTAAAAATCCAGAACAGTAAACTGTGATAAATGCCTTCCCAGGCTTAGCTAATGAACTTTCTCTGAAGGCTGCTGCTGTCACTCTCACAGACTCCCAAACGCACAAACAATCTTTATTTAAAGATTCTGAAAGAAATTCTTATTTTTTTTAGATTCAAAATCATCCGCAGTTTTAGAATTGGGGTCAAACGTGGTGTTCCCTTGTTACAACCTGCCCCAACACTGGTAAGTGAGCTGGGTGAGGTCAAAATTTTCCATAACTGAGCTAATCTCAATCTGGTGGCCCCATTCACTGCTTGGATTAGGATAGGGTTCTGCAACCATGAGGCTTTTGAGCCACATTTGACTCTTTTATACCTCCTTTGTGGCTTTGAAAAAAACGATCTGAATAAATAATAGATTCATTAAGTTTTGCCGTTGATTTTTAGATTTTTAAACTGAGGTGATCTCACATGAGTAAAAATGTAACTGTGAATGCACATGTGTCAGATAACTGAGCAAAAAAATGTTAAAAGGTTTGATCTGTCCACAGTGGGGTTTGTTATTGGAATAAGTGTAAAGCATTCTTATTTTGTGTCTAGTTGATGTTAAGAGGCTAAGTTCTTAAAGTAGAATTTGCAAGTTAATCTGCTGTTGCAAGAGGATCATATGCTACACAGGATGTATCTTATTTTGAAAGGAACTTGTATTTGCTGCTGTCAAAATCATATATATTTGTATTTAAATATTATAATAGAAAAATAGCACTGTTATAAATCAATTATTGTAAATATTTAAAAGCTACATCTTATAAACAAGGGGCTTGGTGGCCACAAAAACATAAATAAAGTGCATTTTTCCAAACAAGGAGGTGGGTCGTTGTGGTTCTTGCTGGTTTTGGTCAAGAAGAATCTGGTCACATGCCACTTTTAGCCAATTGGCAAAAAGATCTGCAGCTGAATTTTGAACTTTCTCTCGAGAGAAAGGCAACTCCAGGCCTCGAGGGCCACAGTGTCTGCATGATTTCCAGATATCCAAGCCCTACTCATGACTGATTACCTGGTTCAGGTGTGTCCAGCCAATTAGAACATGCCAGAGCATGGTATGTTGGAAAACATGCAGGAATGTAGCCCTCAAGGCCTGGCGTTGTCCATCCCTGCTCTAGAGGTTTGCTGCGATGGACTGGCGAGCCGTCCAAGGATGCACCCTGTCATTGCCTAGCAGCAGCTAGGATAGGCTCCAGCAACCCTGTGACATTCAAAAGGGATTGAGTGGGTTGAGAAAATGGACGGACGGATGAAGAAGCTTGGTGTTGGAGGACCATCGCAGAAAAGTATGTCCCTGCTGATGCTGTGGACCAGCAGCTTCCTAATTGTTTGTAGTTCAGTCCAGTTTGACAGGAAATGCTTTTGACGATTGGAATTAAAACTCATTTAAATAAAAGCTTACAAAATTAGCTCATTGTACAGAACTAAGAAGAATACGGATCTTATTTCTCTTCAACAAGTCAAGAGGTCATATTAGACAAAAAGACCTTATGGGTATTCATTACATGCATTCTTAAACTTTATTTTAGTCACTGCAACTGTAGACATCAAGACTTTTTTTTTTCAAAGCAAAATTCTTTTAGACTGAAAATGAAATGACCATTATGAGTCTTTCCCAAGTGATGACCAGATTTTTACTGATTTTGCATTGATGCCTTGTGTTTGAGGACCACTGCTGCTAGCGCATCCCCGGAAGGTGGAAAAGATCTTTTCAGTTGGGTTAACTTTGAAAAAAATCAATCTTGTCTAAATGAGTTTTGTGTTGACTGATTACTGAAGAACCTAAGTTGACGCTTTGCTTGTATGAAGGGCAGCAGAACAAACCAGGACTTCTGTCTGTCGGAGATTAAACTGAGGATAGTTTTCTCTCAGCCAAGGAGAAATATCTGAAACAGAGATGTGTGATGATACTGTCATGGCATCCAGTGGACAAAGTGGTGCTGTATTCCATTAGCAAAGAAATGCTACAAAAACGTACATGATTTAACTTAGAGACTAGGTGCAAGACAAGATAAGAAACGGGCAGAGAACAGAACTTTGGGTAACAGCTTTCCATTTTATTCTGGTTGAGGTACTGGTGAACTTTTACTATCTCATCTCATTTTATGTAAATTCCTGTGCAAATTGTTCTAATTATGACATTGACAGGTTGTTAAATGCTTTACACTGTTGGCTTTCTGTATTTCCTTTGTTTACAGTATTAATCCTACATGGAAAGATGAGGGTTTTTTTTCTTGTTAACCAAATGTTATTATTTTTATTTTTAATTGCTTTGTTATTGTAGTTTGTGCTTTTATATGTTTAAAAGGAAAGGAGGTTACAACATGCTGCGTTGCTTCTACCCATCAGGGTTGTTCACAAACATTTTAATCATTCACAAGTTTAAAGAACTCAAAGTCAAAAGAACAAAATGAAAGAAAATCATTTTTAAAAATAAAGTTGAAAAGGCTTATGTTTTGTCTATAAATCTTTTTTTCTTTCCTTTTGGATAAAGGCTTTCTGCTCCAATTAAAAATAAAGATTCATTTCTTTCTTAAATTACTGGAAGTTTTCACTTATACATTTAATTATTGGTTCTTTAAACTACCATGTTTTTGCTTCAAACAATTTCTTGCTGTTTTAGGTGTGACCAGGACTCTTTTTGGACTTCCATGCTTTTGATATTTTCAAACTTTAAAAAGAAAAATGTTTCTTAGTGACATTTAAATCACTTATTGTCTGGGGGACAGGGCTTCAGTTGGATCAGGGGTCTGCAACCTTTAACACTAAAATAGCCATGCAGGCCAGTTTACTGTTGACCAAAACTTAATAGGAGCCACAAAGTCCAGTTTCATCTTTGAGAAAAATTCAACACTCCTTCGCATTTATATGACCTTCTTCAAAGTTTTGCTACTTTGAAAATAAATTGTATAAAAACATTATTTTAGCCACGAGAAGGTCAAAGAAAGGCAACATGTACATAAGTTGCACTATATACTTAAAAAGACTTTTTCTTTTTTTTTATATGGTGTGCCGTCATCTTTTTCCCCATATTACTAATGTTAACCAGAACATAAATATGACTTCGTTAGTTTAAGATCCAGTTATAAAAGTATATAAAGTAAATACATAGTTTTCTCTTTTCCCTTGTCGCTCTGGACAGCAACTGAATGCTATTTTACAGCAGAATTTGCTTTAAATGCATCCTAATCATAACCAACTTAAAGATTTTCAGACTTTCAATCATTTGTTCAGGATTTAATATTTGTGCATCTGGAGGAAACACTAGGCCTCTTTATTTAATGTAAGGTCAACTAGAATGTTTTAAAAATTTGTTTCTCATGTTATAGGAGCATCTTAGCCAAAAATCAATGAATCTAACAACCTAAATTTGAATTAATGCTGCAATACATTGATTTTCTTCTCACAATAAAAGAGCCGCTCAGGCTGCAGAGGTTAGATAATCATCAGAAATGGGTTCAAATGCTTCACAGAATTGTTAACATGACAAAAAGTGTTTGTTTTTTCTTCCTAGAAGAAAAGCCACCTCTGCGCGTGGATGAATCCGAGCTTTACGCGCCTCTCAGCTGCGTGCGCGGAAAGGGGGAGGCGCACTCGCACAATCCGGGGCGTATGAGCGCTGCTGTGGACGCGCCCCTTGTTGTGATGGCCGTGACAGCCCTGTCGGAGTGAGCCTGAACGCCTCCAGTAAGTGTTGGGATGGATGAGGAGGGTTCCGTGTCAGAGCAGCCCGGATTGACAGCGTGCTGTTGTGCCTCCGCGATGGTGGCACCTTTGCGCACTTTCCAGATCCGGGGAAGGGACAGCAGCGGCAGAGAGGCGAAACACCTGCGCTGAAATCTGCAGATTTCAGGTTCTGTCATGGAGAGACAAAGCAAAGTCAGAGATGAAGCCAAGGAGGAGAAGCGCAAAGAGAAGAAGACCAAACCTGTGAAGCTTTTTCGTAAGAAATCGCTCAAGTCCGTGGGGAGCCTCATGAACAGAATCATCAAAACTTTGGGCACTTTCACGCACTTTGGAGACGCCGACGCGCAGGACGCGGAGGACGACGACGGGGGGTTTCGAAATGGCGCACCTTGCACCCTCAGTGCCAGCTCAGGGATAATCAAAAACGATGCACAGGGGGCCAAAAAGACCCCGAGCACCTCTTCTTCTCTGTGCACCGGCAGAGAAAAACTATTCTGCCAATACGGAGACAAAGTCCCGGGCGTGCTGGGGCTGAAAAACCACGGGAACACCTGCTTCATGAACGCGGTGGTTCAGTGTCTGAGCAACACCGACCTGCTGGCTGAATATTTGGGGTTGGAGCGGTACAGGATGGACCTGGGGCAAAGCAGGATAAACGGAGTGGTGAAGAGCGGGGAGCCGAGGCGCGTCAGTGGAGAGGTGACGGAGCAGCTGGCCTCACTGGTGAGGTCGCTGTGGACGCTGGAGTACACCCCACAGCTCTCTGTCGACTTCAAGGTACCCCAGTGTTCTCTAGGCACACGTCAGCTCTTGAGAATTTACGCAAAAAGCTCAAATGGCGCATTTTAGCACTGAAATAGACTCACTAACGCGTTATTACAACTTTAGGAATCAGAATTGCACTTATCAGTGGCGGACTTAGCAGTTTTGGGGCCCTAGTTGAACAACAACATGGGGCCCCCTGCAAGATTTGTTTTATTGTTTTTTATCTTTACCTATAGCATTTTATTTTATTATATATATTTTAGTAAAGAAGGCAAAAAAACATAAATAATGACACCCCCACCCTTCTTGGAGTGGTGTCAAAAGAATTCTCAAACATCCATTTCTGACCCTCTTTTGCCTTTCTTTTCCTTTTCTGTACCTTTTTTCATTCTTGACTTTCTTTATCTTCTCATTGAGTTCAATTGATTCTGTTCTTTTTGTTTATTTATTTATTTGTTCTTTTGTTTCGTATCAGCGTAACAATCACAATAGATATTGTCACTGCTGCTCGGACATCTACGCATCATTTTACCATTTTTTTTTTATCTCTTCAAAGATTTTCTGTCTGCAGGCTAACTTGCTGTTGACGGAATATTCCATTGCTGCAGAGAGATGGGGAGGATGAACACTTTACATGAGCAGTCTTATGCCATTTCAGTGATTTGGGTTCTTTTTGACAGAGTTAAATAATATTGGGTGTGGAAATAATGTTACATATTTTTCAAGTGGGGCCCTCAACACCTTGGGGGGCCCTAGGCGATTGCTCATCTTCGCCTAACAATATTTCCGCCCCTGGTCTGAGTCCGACCCAGTCTGAGAGCAGAAGTTCAGCAGGTGTCTGCCTCTGCGCAGGACTTTATATCCTCGCATTACATCCAGTGACGTGATCAGAGGCTGGTACCACACAGAAGATGATGTAAGGTCCCACTTCTTTGCTGCTTGCAGACCAGTGGCTGTTTAGGAGCAAGCAAAGCCCTCAGGCTTTCTCCTACAGTTTTATCTGCCTGCAGCTTCTCGCTCTGGATTTCTCTGAGCTGCATGAATGAGATAATGTGGAGCAGTGAACAAATAACTCCTCACAATGGATCTATTTTTGGAGATACTAATTATCTGTGGGCATAAAATATCTTGACCACTTTTGCACAATTTCATGTTTTGTTCTCACATTAGAATAGGTTGTGAAGAAAAGCTTATTTCAGGGTGCAATTTCTTTTTCTTTCTTTTGTTTTTACAGCTGCTGCACTCTCTCTCAAGCTTCCCCCCTGCCAACCAGAGTTCCTCTTACTGCCAATAAATCTCCATTTTTCTCCATTTCGTTTCCCTCTTATCTCACAGGACTCTGATATTATGTTTTAGTCTAACATTGAGGCAGAACAGCTCAGAAATTCCTGCTTAGATTACATGAGAGATAATAATAATAAAAAAAACATCTCCTGATGTTTCCTGCGTTGGTGCTCAGATGTGCATGCACAGTCCTGCTCTTCTTGGCTGTAACTGGACCGTAGGAGGTCCTGTGTTTGTGCCGCCAGATCCCTCTGAAATTCCCTGTTGAGTAACACCACAGCTGCTTGGAGGAAGGATTAGGAACTATCAGACAGCTTCAGGAGGAATTAGCTCAAAATGGCACAAAAAGCTTTTAACAGGTTCTATTTAATATGGACATCAGTTGTTTTTGGTTTCGTTCATTTGTCGACTTCATGAGTTGTTTACCAGCCATTCTGGCATGTTAGAGTCGTGTGTTTAGTCCTTGGTGCATTAGAAAGGCTCAGCAATAGCAGCCAGGTAAACCCAGTAAGATCTAAACTGAAACAGTAGCACAGGACTAAGCACTACTTGTGTAAAATGTAGGTTTTAAAGGACTTTCTGCATCACATGATTTAAAAATGGAGGGGGACCTGGTTGCAGACAAGATGGCGCCCACACATCATTAGCCGGAAATTCCACAAGTTTTCATTTTTAATGTGAATAAATGGTTTTGTGCAAGATTAGCTTAAAATGTGGAAAAAACTGGTAAGTGATTTATTCCTTTCAAAACTGATTTTAACAGAACTGTTTATTTTTGTAAAATCGTTTGTTTCGATTTTACACCGGAGCTCCAGTGTTTACATTCCATCAACTACCGTAACCCTCAACGCGATCAACGTGATTCAGCATATTCTGTCGGTGTTGCCGGTGTTGTGGCCCCAAGCTCCCCTTTCTGTGTGAATCAGCTAATTTACACGATGCATAATGAGTTTTTTATGAACTTTATTGACAAATATTGCATTTACAGAACATCATTATATGTCAAGGAGTTACAATATCAAATCAGTCTTTATTTATACTACACTTTTCATATAAAAAATAACGCAAAGTGCTTTACACCAAAACAAATAAATAAATAATATAAAACAAGCACAAAAATTAAAATAAAAAAAATACAACCCACCACCCCGTTTACACCTCCCACCTCCTAACTGATGGAGATAGACAATGGGAAATAGGCTTAGCACGTAAATTGCTTGTTGGAAACGCTAACAGTGGGGCCTCCCTCTTTGTGAATAGCTGCATAGCTAGCCAAATGCAGCATCGTAGGTGGGGACCCACCTCCCCACAGCTAGGCGGCGATGCAGATCCCCATCCAGAGCTGAACTGCAGCCGACCCAGAGGGGGAGGACCCAATTGCGGAGGCACCACAAATAAAAAATAAAATAACATAAAAATGGGAATAAGAAGTAAACATATAGATAACACATAGGAATATCAAAATAAATGATTAACAACCCAGTGTAAATTAATAAAACATGATAAAATAGATTAAGAAATTCAAGAATAAATAAATAATAAAAGTTGTAAAACTAGCCAAAAGCCTGGTTAAAAAGATGCGTCTTGAGCCTTTTCTAAAAGCATATGCTGTCTGCAGCTCTGAGATCCTCTGACAGACCATTCCACAAATGAGGGCCATAGTGCCGAAAAGATGCCTCTCATATACATGTCATAGGGCACAGTAGGTCTTGACAGAGACGTCTCCGGTGTTACAGGTTTAAAGCATAAAATGGGGAATAAACTGTGCCACGTGGGTGTGCAGAGCAGGAATCTGCGACCTTCCAATCAGAGGTTAACCACTCTACCTTTGCACCATGACCGCACCAAAAATGTCACTCGTCAACTTTTTCTGTCTCCATATTTTGATGTAAGGCGATTTTTGTTGCTGGTTAAAGTAAGTTGTCGTACGAAAGTTGAAGAAAACCTAGAAAGTGCTTATTTCTATGAACCACTGACTGATTGATTTCTTTTTATTTTCAAATACAAAATAAAGTTCAATAAACACGATAAACAGAAAGTGATAAAGTGCTCAAAAAAGGAGTGGGTAGAATATTAATTATTAATCATATTAATTCCCACCTCCAATATTGCTTTATTTTATGCATGCATTTTTACACTTTGAGCATGTAAACCTTGTTCACAGCAACACAAAAGACATAAAGAAATAGAAAAAAAAGCATCAAGCTAACAAAACAATGTTACAAAGTCCTAAGTCATTGTCATTGTCATAAGTCATTGTCTCATTAGGCTTCTCATTTTCTTGTTTATTTGTTTCCAAAATGTTCCGTTTGTATTTTTTCTGTTTTAGTAGAGTAACATTCGTCCTCATTTCGATACTTTCCTTCATGTTACTGTTATTGCTTTGGTTCTGTTATTAATGCTTTTAGATCAGGAGAATCCAGCACTCTCAGCTCAGAAACATATAAACCATTTTTCACATCTTTATTAGGTTCAGTCTACTTTCACACTGCTCTTTTGAGAGTGGCAAATCTGTCTGGAACCTAATATTTGTTCGGCTTTTTCTCTCAGAAATTGATGGGCACTCGCTTCCACGTCAATCTATGAGACATCATCTTGCTGTCTCTTGGCTTTTGCTCCGTTTGAATGTTCTGTCAGATGAATGGATTCACAATTTTGTGCAGTTTTTTTTATCAAGCGTGGTGGAACTTTTAGCTCAGGGTTTTAGGGATTATCCCACCCCTCCTCATTCCAACTCTTGATGCTGAATGACAATCAGGAGGTGTTAGGACCTATTTATAGAGCCTTCGGTATGGCCTGCCCGTGGATTTGAGTCACGCAGACTTGGGGCTGACACTCTTCCACCTGACCACTGACATGGTCTTCTCATTGTGAACAAGAAAATATTCTCTCAATCCCAGAGTTGTTTTGGCGTTTTGAACTCATCCTTGTTCAATTAACTGAAGCTCTTTTGGAGGCAAAAAGGCTTTAGACATTAGGCGAGCATCAGTGTTTGGGAAGTAACGCCGAACATGTATTTTACCCTGGGAAGTGGTAGCCCAACTTTGGTTTAGTACATTCTTTTATCGTTGATTTAGTTGTATTCTAAAGCAGCAGCTGAAAGTTGAAGAACTGAAGATGCTGATGCTCTGCTTAGGAATAAATACAGTCAGGGGTCATCTTAGGAGAGATGCTTTGGCGAAAAAGACGATTTACTATCTATTTGTACAGTTTGAGAAGAGGGACGGTGATTGTGTCACTAAAAGGAAGCTGAGGTTGGAACTGGACAAGGTAAGAGCCCAGAGGAAGACCAAACAAGAGGTCCATTGATGTAGAGAAGGTGGACATGAGGGAGGACGGAGTCGGATGGAGCAAAAGGACTTGCTCAGGTGACCTCTGAATAAAACAGCCAAATGGGGGGAAAAAATCTACATTTTTCATTGAAAGCTGTCTTTATTTAAAACATATTTTCTAACAAAAACTAAACAAAAAGGAATTTAAGATGAACACGCATTTGAGAAAGTTTTGAAAAGATAATGAGAATGAATACAGATCATATTAAAACATGAGTTGAGCTTTTTTTTTAAATTAAGGTCAATACTGCAGGGAACTGCTGCTGACGGTTTGAGACATTTACAAATTTGCATTTTAAAAGGAGAAGACTGTTTAGCAGTTTGATAGGAACCATGAAAGTAAGATGTTGTCTGGGCTGTTTGGACAGAAGTTATCAAAGCAGTTTCTGTGATCATATTGAACTTCATCCTGTTAAAAAAATAGAAATCTGTTTTTTCAGAAAACAAATCTCATTGTAGAGTATGATCTTTTCAACTGAGCTGACTGTAAACTTCTCTCTTGAGTAAACCTTTCCAGGCACTAAAGTGGTCATTTTCCGTGTTTAATTTTAAATATATATTCTTAAGTTCAATGCTTGCACACATGATGCACTGCAGACTGACCATTATGTCGCAGACATTAATAGAAAACATCATGGCTTTTTCTTCAACCTTTAATTATATCAGTGAGACAATTGCCACCTTTAAGGATCTCTCAGTAATCTCTGTTATTGCTATGCTGTAAAGAAAAGCTGCACAGCAGATGAAGGTCAGTACAGTACAGCTTCCTTTAATACCAGAGTACCATCTTAAAACACGCCTGTAAGTTTAAGGAGCATCAGACAGAAAACACTGCTATTTTAGACTCTATCTTTTATCGTTGTTGAGTCTAAATTTCCGTTGATTCTGCAAAAAACTTTGAAGAGGTTCTCCTAAATTTGTTTGCTGTGAGGAGATTTCTAGAAATTAATTGTTACCAGATTGTTTTTACAATTCTTCTTTCGTATTGCACGTTTGAGCAAGAATGTTGTCCCCGCCACAGACTCAAGAACTCATCAAAATTTGCACACACGTAATCCCTAGTGAAAATGTATGGTGAACAACACACACACACACACACACACACACACACACCAGAGACCAGCTCAGATGAGAAAACACCTTTAGTACTTTCTACAAGTGTAAACTCCTCTTAGGGATTTTGATCTATCACCTCCTGACTCCTCCAACATCATTGGGAAGCTACTTGGAAAAACTGTGGAAATAAAGTTTGTGGATTTTGAACGGTGGTCGTACTGCAAGCTCAGAAAAGTGGCGTTCACTTGTTACTTGCAAATCTTTTACCAAAAAATTAAACTGATGAATCCCTGGCTTTAGCTGAAGGAAGCACTATGACATATAGGAACATATTAGGAATGTGGGTGTGGGTTACAAAAACCTCAGTTTTTTTGTCTTTATTCTCTGGCTTTTTGTGAACTTCATTCAGCCTTTTAACTTCCAGATCATTCACCCCACTGCACTGAGATGTAACAGTCATAAGAAGCATATCCGACATTAGTGATTACTGCCATTCCCTCTGCCATAATCTGTCATCGCCGACTCTGCTTCCTCCGGCTGACAGCTGCGGTTCATGAGGCTAATTCCTTGCTTAATTAAGCTGGGTGCCATTTGCATTGGCAGTCGCATGGCACTGTGTGGGAACTGAAGCTGTCTTTAATCCACTTTTATGCAAAATGCAATTCAGAGCACTCTTATGAAAGAAAAACTCTGAGAGTGACTGACATGATAAGCAGTGAAGATAAATGTGGGACTTTAATATAAAGGAGCATTTTGAAAAGACTAAAACAAAGACTGATATTTGAGTTAAAGAACACAAAGTGTGTCTGTGGAAGCTTTTTTCAATTTAAAAAAGATTTACGGTTTTTATGCAGTTCTTGGTGTAATTTCATTTCATTTTTCTTAATAAATCTTTTACTCCCGAAATCAAAAGTTACATACTATATTATCTCACAATCAAGTTGAAAATCAGTTGTGTCTTCTTTTCCCCTCTCTAGACAGTCGTGTCCAAATACGGATCACAGTTTCGTGGGAATTCCCAGCATGACGCCCTGGAATTCCTTTTGTGGCTGCTGGATCGAGTCCATGAAGATGTCATCCTGGCCCCTCACAATGACAGCAACAAGGTCAAAGCTCCTGAGAAGGTGAGAACTACAAAGGCCATGTGTGCAATTAAAATGACCATTCTTAAGTAAAAATGGACTTATCAGTCCTTGCTCTTTTTGAGCTGGTTGTTATTCCAGATGCTCCGGGACGATAAGATCTTTACTGCTCATGAAATTCCATCGAGGCACCTTCTAGATGCCTTAGGACAAATATCACTAAAAATAGAAATATATTAAGAATGTCAAGTATTCTGTAATGTGCTATTGCACTGAGGAGATTGTTGCACAAAAGCTGCACTGGGAGTATATTTGCAATGCTCAGGTGGTGCTCAAAAAGGAAACAGTTCAGTCGGAGAAGCTGCTGTTCAGTGTCATCATGATATTTTCAGAAAAGTGTTTGGAACATGATCAACATGTTGTGAACAGCGTAAGGGATTTTTGAGGTCTTTTAGGTGCAGCATGTTCTGAAACTGCCCCATAAGCTGAAGAGCCGACAGGCAAGTCTTTCAGGGATGCAAAGGTTGCTGACCCTCTCACTGACTGACCTGTAGAAGCTCCTCAGCAGCTCTTGTAGGAGTCTAGCTTTGGAGGTGGTCTTTTTACATTCCTCTTTCTTACGATTCCTGTTCTGGCTTTTTTAATGTGATAACCACGTTTTGGACTCACCAGGTTCTTCTTGTCTGCTTTGACTTGCCATGGTTGGTGGGCTGCATGGTGTTATAGTGGTTAGGGCTCTCACCTCACACTGAGAAGGTCCTAGTTCAAATCCCAGCGGGTTCCTTTCCAAAAATGTGCTTCAAAGGTTAATTGGTGACTCTACGTTGTCCTTAGGTGTTCATGAGACTGTGTAGTCCTGGCACAGACTGCTGACCTGTTCAAAGTGAATCCTGCCTTTGTCCAACAGTAGCTGGGTTGGTTCCAGAAACCCAGTTGGGTTAAGCAGGTTGAGCAGGTTGGATGGTTTGAAAACACCTCCTTGATTAGATATGGCATTACCACAACTTTACCAAAACGGTCAAAGAGGCAGTGCCAACAAGACAGACAATTGTTGAGGAATGCCCACTGAGGCCGTTTCAAAGCTGAGGATTTAAGAATAGTTAGCCATGAAAAGGTCACAACCTTGGTTAAGCTTACTCTTGATTTTCAAGTAAAGCAGGAAACACAAGATTCATGAACATTGATCTAAAATGGTTGTTGTAGATGTACAGCTTGGTTGTAAAGTCTATTGGAGTAAAAAGAGACAGACTCGTGTACAAGCCGCCTAGTGGTGAACTGATTTGGTTCCAGTTACTTCTGGGTTTGAACCAGCCTCTAGCAGAAGGTCAGAGTGATTTGCAGTTCAACAGAAAGCCCTGTGGTGCCCCGTTTTTAGTGTGATGGAAGACATATTTTCCTGCAAACACAGTCTGTGGTCTTCAGGCGAGGAGGTCATTCAACTCCTTGAAAAGTATTAATTCCAAAACACAGAAAATGTTCTGTCTCTTGAAAATGGGATCAGCAGTGATCCTATAATCTAAAAAAAAACACATTTTATTTGATTAATTCAATTTAATTTGACTTTTTATGTTTTTTTTTTTCATAATGTTTTAGACATTTAACATACTTAATGTTTCTATCAGGTTTTGTGCTCGTGTTTTTCTTCAGCTTTTAAAATGCATGTCTACAACTGTTTACCCAGTTCATGTTTATGTTGTTTATTACCAAGCACCAAAGTATGACCGTGACAACAAGGTTTGTCCAGAAAAGATGTTGTGATTCCACAGACATCATCCACCTCCTTATCTCTGCAGGCATTAGATGCACATCTTTGAACTTGGCCTGCAATTTTCATGCAAGAGATGTGCAATGCACCCTATTCTTCTTTGTGTCTTTGCCTGCGATCAAAAACTCTGGAGATTAGGTATTTTCTCTCAGCATGCCACCTTGTGGAGGTGCGCCTGCAGGCGCGCTTCTTCACAATCCCAATACTGGACTGGAACTTTGAACTGCTCTGCAGTGAGCCGGTGAAAGGAAGCCTTCATGTTTTATTTAGGACATGTTTTGGCTTTACATGAAAGTATTGGATTGAGGTGAGAACTTTTTAAAGCTTTAACGCGCTGCAGAATTGCACAACACTAGCGATTGCTATAAATCAAAATATTTAGATAAAATGTTACACAGATTAGTGGTTTCAGTTGCTACTATCTGTATTTGAAAATCTTCTTTTGTTTTTCTTTTAAATTATGAGGTTCTAGCATGTTGTAGAACACTGTGCACAAAATGAGCGAAGAAGTGTTTTGTCGTCGTCCACATAAATGCAGAAACGCTGTGGAGGTGCAGAAGCAGAGGAGTTTGCTCCAACACTTGTGCTTCTAACGAATGTCTTTTTGTAGATGCAAACTTTTGTTTTCTTTAAGCTTTTCTACACCTTATGTTAATCCTTAGTTTTGTGCGGGAAGTTGAACTATATGAGTGTTGTGGATGATTGGGTTGTCCGTGGAAGGTCGCAGAGAGGAGCGGCTGCATCTTAAAATGAGCGCAGGTGTGTCTTGCAGTTTCTGTGCGGTTTGTCTGGGATGGCGTGAAAACTGAATAATTGTGCGTGTGGTAAGTGTATTGAGAAGTATTTATAAAGATAATGTAAGTTACACGCACTTATGACGTACGACGGATGCTATCCTACAGTGTCCTTACGTCGCACTTACGTCGTTAGTAAGATGCAAGTACTTGTGAGTACAAGTGATGTCACACAAACTATACTCTTATCGTCAAACTTTCTGCACATGCAAGGGCCCACGGTCCGGCAGAGCTCTGCCGACATTTGGGCGGCAGAGCTCGCTATCGCTCTCCGTTGGGCAACCGGCCAGCATAGCGGGCTCGATTGCTTCAACTCCATGGGCTCTGCAACAGGCTGGTGATCTGTCCAGGGTGTATCCCGCCTTTGCCCATAGGCCGAGACAGTCTCTGGCAACCCGCAGGCCCAGCGGTTAAGAAAATGGAAGGAAGTTCAGGACGAGAACTCTCACATTTAGAAGCCATAATGGATTTTTTTTTCTACCAGCTGATCGAGTCACTGAAAACGTCATGTGCCCAAAGCTGAGTTCCATTGTACGTCAGCCTCGCTGCATCCACCGGCCAAAAAATGCTGCGCCGGTCATATCACGCTGCTGCCAGAATGATGTGCCACCCCCAATGCTGGAATAGTGGAGCAGGACCTCAGATCACGTCTGTACTAGTGCTGTCATGTGATGCCTTTTTTGTGCGATTAATTAATCGTGACCTGTAATTAATAAATCTAATGAATCAAAAATATTTTCAATTTAATAATTCCTGTGAAAAGTGTCATCAAGTCTGCAGTCATGACAACGAGGAGATCTCTATAAACTCTGTTTAAACTAGAAGGACGGCTGTTTATCAGGCAGCAGAAGAAGGAATACCAGTCTTGGACTTATCACTTCACTCAGATTTCTAAAGTGTGATTTTTCTCAATGATTTTTTTCCAATGAAGACAACAGAGACATAATTTTTGATACTTGATTTATTTTAATTGAAAATAATCAGCACTTATTTTTTATTTTTGATCCTTGATTAATGTTAATTAGATTTAGATTTTTTAATGGAAAAACTTAAAATAAAACAATAATCAGCATATATTTTAAGGATTAAAATGAAATTTAAATTAAAATTATGAAGATAAAATTATCTTCATATTTCTATATTTTGTTGATGTTTGATACTTGATCAATATCTATGATTTATTTCTAAAGAAAAATAATCTGCACATTTTTTCTCCACTTTGATAATTGATTTGCATATGCTGATAAAATCTGAAACAGTGTTATATCTACAAACATAGAATGTGATTTATTGTTACTTAAGAATTCTTAAAGACCTGAATCTATGTTGATATGGTATAAATATGACTATAAGTTATAAACCGGACAATGATAATTCATGTGAAGTAAATGGTACGGTCGAGCCGGGGTAGGATTATATACATTTGCTTCCTCCCACTCCCTGCCAAGCAATCTATCATTTGATGTCTAGTTATCTTGATTGACATGTCTTTATGGATGGAAGCCTCTTTCGATTGATTGTATTGCACATGCAATTTTCTTGCTTGATTCCTTGAAATAAACCATCTCTAATATAATCTAATTTAATCTAATCTAATTGTGAGGTATTTTCATTTAAATTCATGACATTGCTGCACAGTAAAAGATCAAATTACAACTAAAAAGCTACCTTTGTGAAGTCGACCTTTATTTTTTACACCAACGAGGGGCATCTTTTTTCAATCTCGTGCTATTAAGAAAAAACAAAAAACACAAAAACAAACATCAGGTCCACATATCTCTAATTTGGCACATAAAACAATAGGAAACACTTTCCTTAGCAATCCAAAAAATACTGACCACAAACTTCTTATCAATACCATAATACATGTTGACATACCTCATTCCACAGTTTACTGTCCCATGCAATCAGCCCTCCACGGACCTCTCTCATTTAAGATAATGAACACTCGTCGGGCTTTAGCCTTTACATAATAGATAATAGCTGTGGTGTTGTGCCTTTGTTTCTGTTGATTCTGTAAATAACTACAAAACCACACATCAATGACGTCACAGTAGCAACACGCTGCATGCTGCATACTCACCGGTGTACAAACACCAAGACCAAGGTGTGCAAAATACAACTGGGGTCAACGTAAGAGACAATTTCAGCTGATATCAAATAAAAATGTTCATGGAAGTGAACAAATTGGACCTTTGTTTTTTTATATTTGAGGACACAACAATAGTTATAGATTGAGAATGAGATTAACACAATAAGAAAAAAAAATAAAACTCGACGCCCCTGCCATGCAAATCGCGTCCAGTGTGAAATGATTTGATTGTGGATGTCTTTGCATTTATTTAAAAAAAAACTCCAGGAGCTTTGCATAGCTTTTAAATAACTCCTCAGAGTTACTGTTTTTGCTAAATGCTTCCAGGTACCAGTAGCACCACTTAAGGAAAGTGAAAGAATATCCAGCAGGGATCAAAAGAAATTCTGAAACTGGTTTGCATAAGTGATAGGAAATGAAGACCACTCATCTAATTCCTTAATTTTATACATCAGTGGCTATAACACTTAAATTTGGAAGATACGGAGTGTGGAACGACACTGTTAAAATCTGTAGACTAAACCTGTTTTATTTTAGACCTGCAGCTCAGTGAGAGGAAATCCTACTCAAGGGGTCACGCTCCCTCTCAGAACTCTAACTGCAACATTAGTCTTGAAGCAACACAAGGAAATAGTGATTCATTAACTAGTAAATTATTAACAGTGACTGCAGGCAGGTTGGGATCATGTTAGAGTGTACATTTGGAGAGCCAAAAGCTGTAAAATGGAAGCCACATTGAGCCTTTAAAGATGGAAACGTGAGCGTGTTAAGAACTTTCTCTTTGTTCACCCTGATGTGTCTTTAATTATTAGGAAAGTCAGTCAGTCAGACTTCATTAATTGCATTTACAGTAACTCCAGAACTTGTATGTGAACACGCCGCACGTTAGCCACGTTAGCATATTCACAAGAACGTACCTCAACCTTGTCTGCAACCCAACAAAAAACAGCCTGATATCACTAAGACAAACATTACTGTGAACACGCTAACTACCAACCTTGCGATCCCTGGATTACTCCTCTACGGTGGCCCTGAAGTGCAAATCACATCAACAAATCACCAAAACCAATTAAAGAGAACAAAGCCAAATAAAAAAGCAAAACAAATACTGAAAACATAATACATTTTGTAAATGAAAAAAAAAAAATCCAGAAATGAAAACACACAAAAAAACATCTGAAAAATAACATTTCTAGAAATCAAAATAGAAAGTTCAATAAAAGTAATAAGAAGAAAATGGAAATGATAGATATTACGGGAAATCACTGATTGGATGATGACATTTGAGCTTTGAAAAAGAGGGAAAGCAGAAGGCTGTTTTTCCTGAACGGTGGTAAACAGTTGATTGAAGAATCACTGAACTTTTGCACTGAGTTGAAGAAATGTCTTCTGTCAAAAGATATTGTGGTGCCAAGCAAATTTCTGGTTAAAAAGGTGAAACATTCCATACTTACCTTTTCTGGTTTCTTATTTTCTTTCATTTTTTTTAGCATTTCACTGGAAATTACTTTTGTTTTCTGAAACTTTTAATTTCATCTCATTTTTGGGGCAAAATTTTTTTTTTTTTGTGATTACATTTTAGTTTCAGGAATTTTGTTTCGATCTCTACATTTTTCTTTTAATTATTTGTTCTGCTTTTTAAATTGTCATTGTGATCTTTCATGTGTTTTTTCCTGCCATGATTTTTGGTGTGGTTTGCACTTCAGGGCCACCGTACTCTTCACCTTGTCAAGCTCTCTTTGTCTTTGGCAGCTGCTGTATGCTACTACTGCAGGAATGTGCACAGGAGCTGTGGCATGTAAGCTGATAGCATTCAACCTCCCAAGTCAACTGTTTGGAGAGTAAAGAGTATTTTAGAGAGATGATGACAGCTGCTGTTCAAAAATCAGCTACTCTAAGGTCATATTGGGTTGTTTTAGTTGCTTTACTTTATTTATAAAACACTTCGTTGAACAAAGTGCTCTAGAGAACAAAACATAAGACGAATGCAGTTAAAAAGCATTAAAACAGAGTAACTTAGGTAAAAATCAGTCATTTTGTTGGTTTGTGCTACTCAGCTCCAGTTGTTCTGAATGTCTGCCAGAGTCATCCGGGGTCACATCCAGTTTACCGGTTTACCAGTCGATGCACGTTCTAAGTCACAGTCAAAGAGCCGGGGAGCTCCATCTCCTGCTGCTCACCCAGAAGCATGTGTGCATTGGTAAATTATTTTCAAGCAGGTGTTGTTGGTTAACTTTTGGCACATTTGTGTGAGAAGCACCCTATCAAATATTACTCTCTGGACACAGTTGTCTGTGTCTGGCTTTAACAATGCATCCCGGGAGTTTCAGGCTGTACAGTCAGCGCAGTCAGCCGTCTCCCAGAACTTACCGCTGACTCCTTCCGGGCTTTGACTCGGCCACTGTACATTCTGTTTAGTTTGTTGACCATTGATCGCTAAGGAAACTTTTCATGTGTGACTGTCTCCCTGCGTGCGTTTGTAGGCCTCTGCTGCATGAATGTGCCTCTTTGTATGTTGCTAGGAGAAAAGGACATTTGTTTTTCACTCTGTAAGAATTGAGCAGCG
This sequence comes from Adrianichthys oophorus, assembly GCA_036245035.1. Classification (NCBI taxonomy): domain Eukaryota; kingdom Metazoa; phylum Chordata; class Actinopteri; order Beloniformes; family Adrianichthyidae; genus Adrianichthys; species Adrianichthys oophorus. Next base: position 4,635,960 of record BSAI01000125.1, read on the forward strand.
TGGTAGCAACGAGGTGAAAAGTAAACACGAGTCCTGGAGATATGTAACAAAATTCTCTTTGGAATGACAGTGTCCAGTGAAGAGCATCAGTCTTAAAGTGAGGCTTCAACAAGATTGATTGAACTGTCTTTTTTTTCACCTCAAAAAAAGAAACTGTAAGCTAAATCTGTCAGCAAAGTGGTCAAACAAAAGCATTTGTCACAGAACAAAGTATTTATCTTGGGTTATGGAACAGTGACCCACATCCTGTCACATCCGTCCCTCTGTGTCTTCACAGAGAGACTCCATGATTGTGTATAAACGTGTAAAAACTCCTGTTTTAAATTCTTAACACTTGGATCTTTGTGTCAACACAACACAGAAGAAAAATGCTTTAATGCTACAAAGTGTGTTTTCTGAGGCATTGATCCAGTTTTTACGATGTTCTCCTGTGTGCTGTGAAGCAAAAAATGTGATTAGGCAAATAACAGCTACATGTTTGTATGAATCTTTATTTATTTCAGTTAGAACTGCAAGAGGCTGCAAGGGATTGTCAGCACTCTTGCCTCACGGCCAGAAGGTGCTGGTTCAAATCCTGCCTGGGTTCTTTGTGTATGGAGCTTGCATGTTCTCCTTGTGCATGTGTTGGCTTCCTCCCACAATCCAAAAACATGCTTTGTAGGTCAAATGGTGACTCTAAATTGTCTAAGTGGGAATTAGTGGCCCAGGGCATACCCCGCCTACGCCCAAGTGGCTGGGATAGGCTCCAGCAAACCTGTGACACCATATAGGGAGTAAATGGGTTTGTAAAATGGATGTACTATATCTTTGTTACTTGATAAATAATCTTGACTTTGACTGAAAAAAGTATTAATAACTTTAAATAAATGTTAGGCAGTAGATTATTGGCAAACACAAAAAATAAAATGAAGTAAAATATAGCAGGGGTAGAACAATATAAGATTGTTTCTTCCCACTCCCTTTTAAGCAATTACTCAAAATGTATTTGACAATTAGTATATTTAATGGATTTTTTTTTGTGTTGTGTGTAGTGTATGTATGCAAATATGTCTAAACTCTGCTCTGAAACTTCTAAATGAGTCAGAATCTAAACAGTGGGGATCCATTGTGTGGTAGAGGAACCACTCACCATCAGTTAGATGTTAGTATTTTTTGTATTTTTTTTTATGGTATAAAGCTCACATCTTTATTTAGTTTTAAGTGGAAAACCGTTTATTTTACTTGTTTTCTTTGGAGTTTCACATCAGATGACCACCATCGATAATTAACTGGGGCAAACCATTGTGGAGATGTCAGGTCTTGCATTATGGACATAATTTTGTTTGGTTTAAAGGGATTTTTTTTTTTTTTTGCTTATGTTGGAGATTTGAATGGTGGTAGATTTTGTTAAGTCATTGCTTTCCTTTTTTTCCTTATGGTTCTAGATGAATTAGTTAAAATAATTATTTAGTTGCCCCTGTGACGGACTGGCGACCAATCCAGGGGTGTCCTCCGCCTTCGCCCATGAGTACCCGGGTTAGGCTCCGGCACCCCCGTTACACCGAAAGGGACAAAACAGTATAAAAAAAAAAGAATGAATGAATGAATGAATTGTTTAGTTGCTTCATCGCTCCCCTTTGTGTGTGGTATGGGCTTGTCCACACCAATAAAGCTTCTTCTTAGGGTGGTGGTTTTTTTTTTTTGCATCAGTTCAGTCCCCTTTGCGTCATATTCGTTTGGTTATTTTTCTTTTTCTTAAGTCCAAATTATTATTTTTGTGGACAAAAAAATCCCTGTTCTTTAAAAGGGAATGAAGCAGCATTTAAACAAAACCACCTTTGTCCTGCTGACTGATTAAGAACTTTCACGCATTGATAAGCCAATGGATGATGTTTTGTTTGGGAAACCTGCTCTGATCGCTGATAAACAACATGAAGACCTGAAGCAGAGATTACATTTGTCTTCTAAGGGATGAGATGTGAGCTATGTAAGTGGTTGCATGCACAAATGAAACCGTCACATATGTGAAGCAGATATTGAGCCATAGCTTCAAACTTAGTTTTTATCACTTATTCCAGTAGCACACAGAATAACTCTCTAAAGGAGAGTTGCTGCCTGTGTGTGGTCAGTGCTCCTCTCAATTGTTGCCCAAGCAGAATGTAAATGGTCCACTTGTGATTCTCGGGCCTTTTCCTCCTTGTGTGTGCGTCTTCTTCCCTCTGCTTTTGAATGGAACTTCCCTGCCAAGATGAAATGGTTTCCTGTGGTTCAAAGCAACCCAGCTGGAAAATCTGCTTACATGTGAGGTAAAAGCAAGACTGCTTCGTGTTTAAGGGCCTCTGTCGCCTTTTTACTCAGGTCAGTGCTGATCGGCTTAATCCTGAAGCCTCCGACAGATGCTTAGATGAGCAATATCAGTTAGCTTAGTTTGCTGCATTTATCACAAGTTATAGACATGAGAAAAACAGTAATGGAGTGCAGAAAAACACAGAAAAGTTTATAGTTAAGCTTTATAGGCTTAATAGGTTTTATTTGAATTGCTTACAAAATAAATTTAAAAAAAGCATCCCACATTTCAGAGGGCATTCCACAATGCAATGTTCACTACTGTAATGCTAATGGAAATGTTGCTAATGTACAGCGACCACCAACGAGTGACAACGAAACCAGTGAAGACGGAAATCTCAAAATCCAATGTTGCTAAAATATATAAAGGGCCGATATAATGTAAAATCAACTTTTTTGAGCTTTTAATATAATTTAAATTCCACACGCAAAACAGCCCCAAAGCGGTAATTTGCTTCTTTCACGGATCTCTGAGCATTCCTCTACAACAGGGGTGTCAAACTTAAGTCCTCAAGGGCCAGCCTCCTGCTGGTTTTCCAGAATTTGCTGCTGATTACCTGGATCAGGTGTTTAGCTAACAAGGAGACTGGCCCTCGTATCATGGAGTTTAACACCCCTGCTCGAAAACCAGCACCAGCCCTTCCCAATCCCCGAGAACGACTGGGTCCCCACGTTCATTCGTGTGAACGTGGAGGAACAGCCCCTTCCAGGGAGAGTCACACTCTCACTTTCTCTGCGGAGCTAGCACTGATCTGCAAAAAGTATGAGATACATTGCTAAAGATGGCAGGCCAGCCTGTTACCATTGTCCAAGATGTGTAAAGAGCGAAAAAGACGGGGTTGGAGCGAACTGACAGCAGCGCAGCCCGGTCGACAGTCTTGCCGATCCGTGGGGAGAACTTCATCCACGGCCTCGGAGCGGCAAGGTCCAGGCGGCGTTCGCTTTAAAGCACACAGCTTTATAGCTTTATATGCACAATATAAAACCCATCTTTGCAAAAGTTTGTTTGTTTCCATGGGTGAAATCCCATGTTATCCCACATTGCTGGCTTTCCTGTTAGCTTACAGTCCCACATACAACATCAAGCTAATATTATCATAGCAAAAAAAAAAACAGAAAGAAAGAATAAAAGAGGCGAGTAATATCGGATCTGTGCAGCTGTAGAGTTTTGAGCCAGATGGCAGCTCGGATGAGGAAAATGAACGTAAATGGATCTACTTGTCTACAAGTGGATGCATCAGAATTGGAGCTGAGGAGACTTTGGCCCGTCCACTGCAGTTGCTGTGTCACAAACTTGAGCTTTTTCAAACTGTGGGGTTTATCTGCTAATGATCCATCACATTTTGAATAAAGAAATACTCAGAAATACAGTTTTAATTTGAAATTATTTTATCAATGGGCTGCATGGTGGTGTAGTAGTTAGCACTCTCACCTCACTTGGTTAGATTCCCAGTTGGTCCGTTTCTGTGTGGAGTTTGCATGTTCCACTCATGCATGTGTGGGTTTTCTCTGGGCACTCCAGTTTCTACAGTCCTAAAACCTTCTGTGTAAGTTAATTGGTGACTTTAGAGTTGCCGCTGGGCAACCTTGAACCCTGCCTTCACCCAACAGTAGTTAGGATAGGCTCCAGCGGCCTCGTGACCCTGAAAAGGATTCTGCGGGTTCTGAAGATGAGTGGATGGAACCTTTTTCAATTACTAAGCTTGGATTTGAAATGCTGCTTGCTTCCTGAGGCAGCTTTGTGGACTTAGAATAGCTGACTGTAGTAAAGACACAATTAAACCCTAATCTTCTGACTCCTCCAGACAATGAAATGCAAAACTAGTAGTTTAGAGAACAAAAAAAACTGCTAAGCCAGTCTAATGAGGTTTGGACAGCTGTGTAATGAAAGGCAGCATGTTCTTTTTTTTGAACACTGACAGAAGTGCGACAAATGATTTCACATGTTGAAGTTTAAACCAGTAGCACAGCAAACTTTAAAGATCATTGTTGGAATGCTCATTGATTTGTCTTCAATCATGCTCTGCACTCGCAGAAAAACAACCTCCTTCATCTGATTCTGTGGAGGGAAGCAGGTGAATGAGCTAGCTGTTTGCTATAAAGACATTCACTCACAGAAATTACTCCCGAGTCTGCTGGCTCTGATTGGTATACAGTACCCGGCCCAAAAACCATTTAAATGATTCAGATTTGCTGAGCTAGCTCCTTCTAGAGGAGCGTGTCAATTCAATTGGCTGAGACCACGCAGACTGGAGTGATTTAAAGAGTTGTTGATGGAACTGTTTAAGCAGAGAGGCGTGCCCGTCATGCCAAGTCTGATTTTAATGCCTTATCTTAAGCTGCACTGAGTCCTCCTGTCAAGGCAGTAATTGTCAACGCAGCTTCAGCGCTACATGCCGGTTTGTGTCATGTTTAAACTTTCTTTTTTGGTTTTTAGGTTTTAACTTTGTAGTCAATAAATTATTTCAGTTTCTGCTAAATCCGTCTTCCCTGTTCTGTATGCAGTTCAGATCAAACCATCCTTTCATGACACAATGATCTGACCACCATGGACCCAGCAGGAGTTTTTTATTTTTTATTTTTTTTGCAGTGCTCACTAGTACTTACCCCTCGACCCATCTGCCTGCTCTGACACATTAGAGGAGATGCTCCATTATCCTGCTTGTTCTGAGCGGGTTGACAGGTCACTCCTCAGCTTGACTCTCCTGACAAGGTCTATGGAATGCCCTTCATCCTGCCAGCCTTCTGGTTGTCAACGTTCTGACATCCTGTACTCTTCAGTTTTTTTCATTAAGTTTAAGTTTTTTGGTTTTTAAGTTATGACTAAACTAATTAATTAACAGTTTAAGGAGCCTACTCACAGAAAGCCATCTGTACTGCTGGAAGCACAACATGAGGTTGATTGCTCGCCATCCTTGTCTGCACTTTAACTCTTCTTTATATATTGTTTACATTCTTATGCTTATTATAGGGTGGGATTACAAACATTTTCTGTGTCAGAATCCATTTAAAAATTGTTATGTTTAATCAATTCAGTGTGTCATATATGTTTAGTTTATGCTGAAGTGCAAACATGTCTATTTATGACTGGAAGCAATTATAATGTCAAGATGCTAACACTTTAGTTATTTTGTAATGAATTGATCAATTTATATCCTAAATGGATGTGTTATTTATATATGTATTATACATATATATATATATATATATAGTTTCTTTTTTGTCGCTGAAATTTCTTGAAATAAGCCAAATCTACTAGTCAGTCAATCAAAATGTGTGCCGATACAGTGGATGGCCAAAAAGACACAACCCATTCTGTCTTTATGAAGGACCAATGGATCGTGGTTTCAGTATATTGTCTCTCTATCAATACTGTTCTGTTTCATTTGGTTCTAATGGCCCAATCCTTTAATTCAGTAAAGGATCCTGTGACAAAAATGAGAGCGATCACATCAACCAAACAATCTGTACTCTTGCATGGTTTAAACTAGTGTTTCCCAACTCTTGTTCTCAGGGCACACTGTCCTGCATGGTTTCCATGTTGCCTTGCAGGAAGCTAATAATGACAGCCATTAAAGGCAAGTGTGTTTGTTTAGGATTGAAAACCTGCAGGACAATCTTCCCCAAAGACTGGGGTTGAGAAACACTGGGGCTGCATCTAAATTCCCTAAATTCCCTCTTTCCTATTCCCTAAGTACTACATAGTAACTATATAGTACGTGTATCTAGTGCTCTGGATTTTAAATCAAGTTATCCGGTTTATAAAAATACATAAAAATATATTTTTGCTCTTGCTCTAATGCAATGCATTGTGGTCTACATTTGCCAATCTAGTAAGCACCAATGCACATAGGTTTTTCACAGAGACTTCTTGGAAATTTCCAAGGTACTCACTTGTGGAATTGTAGTTCCGACTGTTGTTCCGGATGCTGTGCACTATGTAGTGATAAGTGAAAAGAATTCAGACAAAATCTGTTATAAAAGGGGCTGCGAGTAGGCCTTATGTTTCCTTAAAAAGTGTGCATCCAGATTCCTGCATTTACATTCCACAAAACAATACATTTTTTGACAATTAAAGAATTAGCAGTTTTCTATACGCTTGTCTATGTCATTAGAAGCAACTTTTTTTTTTTTACTGCTGCTCTATTAAAGGCATAAATGTTTTATTTAAAGCTCAAAGTAAATTAAAAAAAAAAGGTTTGTTGCTTGTAAATATTGAAGTTTTGTTGAGTTCACTCTCCACAAAAAGCCATCCAGTCCATTTCCATGGGAACACCCCACAGGGCATTAAAAGAAAGAAATACAGCAGCAGGTAATAAAGTTGGGTTCATTCTTGCAGTGAGTGAATTCCTGCACAGAATAAAACGTGGAGTTTTAGAAAAATGGGGTGGTGGAGGAAGAAAACTGTGGAAGATCATGGACACCATTTATCATTTTAACTGTGTGGTCTGAAAGGCTGCTTTTTGCCGCCTTGCTCAGCCTTCTTTATTTGTGTCCCTCTGTGGTCAGATTATTTTGTAAGTGTTTTGGCCAGGTTTTTGTTTCATTTACCAGCACTTTCCCAGTTAAGCTTATCTTGATGGACGCCTCTTTTGTATGAGAGCTAAGGAAAGATAAAAATCTCACGTTGGACGGTCTTTCTTTGTCCTTCTTTCTATGACCGTGCCTGTCTGATTCATTTTTTTCTTCTGCTCTTTTTTATTGCTCTCTCTGAGAGTCCTTTATTTGGCTCTTGGTTGTAATGAAAATCAGTCTCCGCCTTTCCCTTTTCTGGTACACTTGATTTGTGCTTCAGCACAGAGACCACTCAGAGTCCCTGGGACACTACTGCTCGCACAAATGCTGCTTGAGCAATGTTGTTTCTATTGAAAGTCTGCAACTACAAAATGTAGAACGCATGCCCCAAAATGAATTTTATACTCTGTATTGTCTTGGTAATATTGTCTTGGAGTACTTTATTTTTAATATTTGGAATACTTCCTCACAAAGCTGCAATTTGTAAAAGCAATGAATGTAGAAATCACTCTTTCTTATTAACATATTTGATGTTTTGGTCAACCAAAGTTTTTTTTTTAGCTGTCTGTCTTCATTTGCTATGAGATGAAGGAGCATGTTTTGTTTAGAGAATATTCTTTTTTTTTTTTTTTAATGTCGTGTTTTAATCATTCAACTACCCTATGGAGAACTCCTAAACAAAATTAGATTAGCAGAGAAAAATAGTTTGTTTATGGCTCTTAAAGATCTTAACTAATTGTGTTATTCATTGTATTTCAGCGCTATTATGATTGTGGTTGTTAATTATTTTATTATATTTTTTGCTTTTTATTATCTAATATTATACTTTTTCACATTTTAATTGCCAATAACAACTCAGCTAGGGAACACAATTGAAATAAAGAAAAAAACATCTGGACAACATAATGAACAAAAAAGTGAGAACATTTCTAACAAAATGTATGCATGTTGGGAAGGGAGTGAGCAGAAGCAGAGCTTATTCAAGCCCTCCTCTTTTCCTTTTCCTTCTGTTTTTACAACACATATTTTATCTGTGTCAACATGTCATTGTCAAGATCAAAGAAAATAATAGTGATAAATAAATGAACATTTTCGTTTTTGCCACCATTCTTAACATTGTTGCAAACCTCACACATCGATCACATGCATAGCCATTAAATTCCATTCACACTATACTGTGACCAAACCATTTTTTGTGATGTGAGTGTTTTGACATTGCCTGTGTTTATTACCCAGACTGTTCCATTATTTTACCCCTGACACAGACACACAAAAAATGTATTATCTGTTGATTTTAGAGCTACAGTAACACAATAATTTCCCTTTCTTGAGATCAATTAAAGTTTTATCTTCTTCTAATACCAATTTGCACTTAAATATCAATTTTACACATTAAAATAAAAAAGTATCAGAATGTAATACCTTTTCTTAAATATTGTAATATGTATTTAAAAAAATATATTAAATGCCCATTGTTGAACATGTTTTCCATGTTTTGTTTTGTTATTTTACTATTTGTAGACACCAGTTTGATTTTTTTTTTTTTTTATAAACTTTGACTTTATTTGCTTAACATTAACGTTTGTTTTTGTGGTGTGATTGGACGCAGATGTTTGAAAGCATCAAGCGCAGGGTCATCGTGGAGAAACCTAGCACCCAAGAGCGACACAGTCTTTTGCCTGTCCCGTATGTTTCGGTACACTCTAAACACCAATATACATAAATGGTGCAAACACAAAGAAATAAATGAAAGAACCAACGAAGGGGATCGTTTTCATCGGGACGCATGCGGTGATGTTGAAAATGTGAAGGGTGGGGAGGTGGAGGAGTTTTGCTACCCAAAAACCGACTATTGTAAAGTAAAAAAGATCAAGCAGACCTTTGTTGTTTGTGGACACTTTTAGATCTACAATTTACAACTCCAAATAAAACTTAACCTTAAAGGCTCACTCTTTTGACCAACTTGCCTTAGCCCATAAAGTATAAGTAGCAATGCATGCCTTTGTTTAAGAAATGTATAGACAATCTCCTAAAATCTCCTACAGGGTTTGGAAAAGGGAAAATAATGGGTTGAGTATCTTGAATGGAGTTTACTCCGCTTACATCAACCATGGGTAAGTGGGTGGGTCTTAGTTCTGGTTTTGAAGCAGTTTTGGTGGGTTTGGTGGGTCCACCCACCTGCCAATCAGACAAACACATATGAGCTCAAAGGAAATCACAGATGTCATAAAACGAAACAATGAACATTTAAATGTTTTTGACAAGAAATTATTTAAACCTTCAATTTTAAGGGGAAGTTGAACGTTTTAACAATGAAAAAGTCTATAGGGAATTTGCACCATTCTAAAACCAACCTCCAGTGGTCATTTGAGGAACTACAGCATTTTTGTCTTTTCAAGTTGGCTTTGAATCCAGGAATTGAGCATGGGGGCTTTATTTAAAAAAAAAAAAATCATAAAAATCTGTGGCGAAGCCATTAAGATGACGGTCACTGTTAAACTCTGGCCTTGTGGGAGAGTGTCCACCCTTTAACTGGTGAGTTCAAGCACGGTCAAGCACATACTAAAGACTTCAAAATTGGGACTATAACTAGGTAAAAAATTCTAATCAGGTCCTTTCAGTGGACTAGAGAAGACATTTTGTTTTACTTTTTCTGCAGTTCTGAGTTGAAGTGCTGTGATCCGAACTTAAGCAGATAGATTCTTTTATTAAATTTCAGTTTATGAAACTTATTTTTCAGATGGTCAGTTTGAGTTTATGCTCTGATGTCTGGGTACTCTGCACGTCCTTAAATGAAACTAAATGCAAGTTTTCACTCTTGGGTGATAATGGGCCAAGAGAAAAGCCTCCAGCATCAGTTTTATTTATGGACTCTTAAAAAAAGAGGAAATGTACTGAAGGAGACTGTCCATTATTTATCAACACTTTGTATGTCAGCTGAACACGCTAGATAATAACTCTTTGCTTTTATTCTTTCTGAATCTATCAATAAATACTCACATGCATTATCTTCTGCCCCATTTTCCCCGTCTCTCCTCTGCCAACCCCCTCAGTCAGGATCACCAGAAGGATGGAGGTGCTGCTGGTTGCATGTTCTCAGCCACTCCACTATAGTGCTCTCTTCAGCTGTATGTCCATCCCTGCATCGTGGTGTTTCCAGAGCTCGTTTGAATTATTCACGTTTGGGCCATTACTCAGGTTCGCCTCCCGCTTATGCCCCTGAAAACCCATCAGCATGAGGAAGGTGGTCGGTGAGGTTGGGGTCACATTTCCTGGATTGTTGGCACAAGTGGCTGAATTCCTATACAGTGGGTTTACTCACTGAGAAGAATCACTCCACGCAAAAAACTTAGGGTGAATTATTGAAAGCCTCCAGATGGGGGAGAGTACTTTTTAATCCGTGCAGTCTCAGACTTGCGTGAGGAAGTACTGATGTCCAGCAGTGAATGAGGAGTTTTGTCTGTGAATTTGTGCAATTACAGGAGAAAAAGTTGCTAGATGAAAAGTTGGTGGTAACTGATCTGATTCCAGGTCAGATGTTTTTAGGTATCGGCCAATACCGAGTCCCGATCTGATGCTTTTGTAATACGTTATTGACCCACTCCAATGAAAATGGTGGTTTTTTTTATGTTTTTAACATGTTTTGTGCCATTTTTCTGATGATGGAGACATATAGTAAGAAAATTAAGCTCAAAATTGCATTTTTGAGTATTTCTTTATTCAAATCATTGTGAAACACAATCAGACAAAACAATTCAATAGAAAAGATTTTATTTGTGACATTGATAATACACTTGCTCTGCTGCATTCTGATTCATGCACTTGTAGACTACTAGATCCATGCATGGTCATTTTTCTCATCTGAGTTGGTGTCTGGCTCAAAACTTCACAGCTGGATAGCTTCAGTACTGCTTGAAATTTTTATCCGATTCGCGTTCGGACAAAAAGATGCAGGACCACAATTCTTTTACATCTGCACTCAAACTCAACATGCCAACAGGTTTCTTATCTCTGGTTTGTCTTCAATTTTTTTATCATTTTGTTTCATAGAAAAAACAAAATGAGAAAAATCAGTTGTTCAGACCAAGTAAAACTCAGTTAACCTTTTAATAACACGCTTCTTTGACCGCCTACGTGATCAACGTGAATCAGCTGATGCTGAAAAGTAGCTTTTCACATCGATTTTGCACAGATATGCAACTCTTTACGTCAGTGCTGTGTTGCCTAAACACTTAGAGCCGCTAGTTTATACATGTTTATTATGTAAGCACTTCGCTACTGTGAAGTGTTTCATGTCAGGCTTTTCTCAGCTTCAGACTCCATTGGAATTATGTCAATTGTGTCAATGGTTAAAGAATCATGGTCAATAGAATAAAAAGGGTTAAATATTGGTAACTTGATATTAAAGCAATTTAGCATAAAGTTTGATTTGCATGCCAGCTTTTTTCAATCATGTAACTGTTTCTTGGCATTTATTTGCTGCAGATGCCGTTTCCCCATCTGTTGTCTGCATCTCTCTCCTACAGTGTCATTTTGGAAGCAGCAGCAATGCCAGAACTTTTATTTACATCTTAATAGCTTGTGCGGGACTCACAAACATCCTTTCATGTTGTGTCTCTCGACTGGATTTTAATTATTGTCCAGAATAAAGCTATAGTTTCTGAGTCTTACTTGAAGATTCTTCCTTTCTTTTCTGTGCTTCTGATAAATCAAGCGTAGTTTAAGCTAAAAGTGTGTGGTTTCTCTAAACTTTGGTCATTTCTGCATATTAAACACTCCAGCTGTAAATGCCAGCAGCTATTAAACATGCATGAGTCAGTTCTTAAAAAAACATCTGTCTTACAGTGAGACTTTTAAATCAAGGCGATCCCATCTCAGTTTGTGAGACAAGAGAAGTGAAATAAAAATGATGTACATTTCTGCATAACGACACTTGGTTTTTCACTGCAGCTCTGTGATGATGAGTATAAATCAACCTGCTCCTCTCTCTTCCTCAGCTTAAAAAACACGCTTTGAAAAGTCTGGCCTTCTGCCAGTTATGCTGAGCCAGCATCAAGTTTCACGCCCACCACACAAAAACAAGCTGCATCTTTGTCATTTAGCTAAATCATAAAAAATCTATTACATTACTTTGAAGAGCAGACTCGAAAGTACTGTATATCCTATAACCCATGTTAGGGAGGAAGCATGGTCAGGATGTTGGCTTTTTTGGTGTTAGCTGTTGCTGATGACTATTTGTTTGTCTAATTGTGTTATCTTTGCAGTCTAATTATAGTTTTGTGTTTCTGTTTTTTCTCACCAAATGATAGCGTTTTGTATTTGTGCAAAAAACAGCTTAATATGGCTTAACAGTCGGGTTCACACAAGAGAAAATAAACGTTTTTACTGAAGCTGTAACTTAACAACTGTTCAAGTTCAAGCTGTTTTTTTTTTGAGTTTGAACACATCAAATCATAATTATTTTTTCAGTCAAAAAAATAAATATAAAAATAAAAAATGGCCATGTCCCCATTTTCTGTCTGGTACATCTCTGGAAATGTTGCCAAGTAGTGACTTTGTTGCAGTGCTTAGTTTTAAAACCACTTTGTTGATTTTTAAAGCAAAAATATAACCAGTGATGAATTCATAATCGACCCTGTCCCTGAAGTTATACTATAGTAGCTGGGATATGCTCCAGTGACCCCCGTGACCCTAAAAAGGACAAAGTAAGTATTATATATAAAAAGAGGCATAGATTTGTAGAGAACCTGGAGTAAAACTCAAATAGTTCCCATGTGGCATGTCAAATAATGGTCTAGTGTGGGTTGGTTAGAGACAGGGGCCTATGTGACTTCATTTATGAGACAATAATAAACATGAAACTTACTGGAGCCGGGTCAGTTAAACATGCAACCAGCAGGTTAATGACCTCCTTTGTGATGAATTTAATGTTCTTCTTCTTTCCTTTAAAATGTATGCCTTTCAAGGTGGTCTCGGTTCATTTCCAATCAGACCGAGATCCGGTTCACTCTGTTTCCTTAGTCTGAATAGGCTCCATGCTCAGAGTGGAGCAACTGGACCAAAACAGCCACAGTAACCGGGTTTTACGGGATGTAGATGCAGTACCGAAGCAATAATAAGACACAGCAACTTACTGAAATGTGGTCGGATGAATGCAGGATCATTAAAACAACTTTCAACGTGATGCACGTTGTTTCTTACACTGTTTTCCAGACAATCTATGTCGCTAATATGTCACAAGCACTTACTGCCTATAACCCTCCATGAATGGTTCCGTTTCTGCAGAAAAAAAGGTTCTGGAGTACTGCCTACATCTTGTTTTAATCTCACAAAAAGATTCTCAAACAGCTACAGGAAACTCACTGCAAAATCATCTCATTGATCTGGTATTTTCCACTTGCATCCCTGGGCCAACTGTATAAACACTGAACCACAAATGATTATGAGGATCTAATGCTAATTTATGCTAGCTAAAATAAATTTGTTCCTGTTTATCATAGGATGCATTACATAAACTAACAATGAGGCAAAGTTATGCAGATTAGTGTGACATTATTAAATACTCTGCAGACACTGACAGAGCATTTCTTGAATAAGTTAAAATAGGGAGTACGGGGAAAGTACAGCATTACGCACAAAATATATTGAAGTGGCTATCAATGTTTTAGGTTTTTGTTCCAACAGGTGGTTTCATGCATGTTTTGACGGTGTCTCTTTTTTCCCCTTTATTGTTTTTCGTTTCCATAAAACAACAAAAGCAAATCTCCTTACACAAGTTCTTATACATGGGAAATAAAAGGTAACAGAAAGAAGAAAACTTGTTGTTTTGCCCCTTTTCCATTTTTGCAGAAAGCAAAAATCTAATTAAAAAAAAAGTTTGTGTCGTATTTTAAATACCTGCATGTTCATTAATTGTATTTTTGTATTTACTAATGGACTTAGCTAATTATATATCCTTTATTTCATGATGGTTCGTTTTTTAACTACCATATTTTCTGCTCTATGGAATAATTCTGTTTGTTTACTGATGTTAAAGCGATTTTGAGAGGTACATGTCAAAATGTCCGTCTGCTTTTATAACGAGTTACAAACGAGGTTGAGTGTTATTGTAACGTGTAGCAGTGTTGGACTGTGTTTGTGTCACATTACTAATAAGGTTGGGAGTTAGCGTAGTCGCAGTAACGTTTGTTTTAGCGACATCAGTCTGGTTATTTTTTTTGTTACGAGTTGCAAACAGAATTGGGAGTGTGAGGAAGCCTCTGCGTGTTCATGGATGAGAAAGAAAGTGACCAAAAAACGTACTTGTAATTTAGTCCTTTTAATAAAAAATTGGATCAAAATCACACAGAGTACTCTGGTTGGTCTCCATGACAGACAACTCCCTGAAAAATGGATTCCACAGATATAGTCCCCGAGGAGGGTCTTCTGTGGCCTCAGGCCGATGTTTGTCAGGACAGGAGAACCCCCCAAAGTCTTTATTACCTTAAATGGTCTTGAGTGATCAGTGTCCGTGTTCCTGCTTCTGCCAACAAGGTCATTTACAGCTTTGTTTTCCAGTGGAAAAGTACTGATTAAAACCTTGAAGCTTCCCCTAACTGGTTTCAACTGGTCTGGAGCTTCATGTGGGTTCCTGTAGAAATGCCTTCATCAATGTGTAATAACAAAGTAAAAAGTGTAACATTGTATAAAAAGCCTTCATTTGGCATAAAAACCCTTCAGAAGTTACAGTGACTAACATATAGCATGCTACAAATAAGGGTTAATGTAAAGAGTCTGACGGATTTTGTCCTGTTTAATGTGCTTTATAGTTTGATGAGCATTATATTTGACATAAGTTTAAAATTTGTCAATTCATTGATGGTGCATTTTATAATCCGGTGCGTCCTTTTATGCAGACAACATGATAAAAAGACCCACTGTCCTCTCAATGCACAGGAAAATAATAATTCAGAACTCACTTTATTAATGACTTTGTAAATTCAGGTGCAACTATTCCGCCTTTGTGAACCTTGCAGGCACGTTCACACAAAAGCTAAATGTAAAACATAACGCTGCAGAAAACTGTACTTTAACCTTTTTGACGGATTCACTGAAAAAAGCTATAGACTTTAAAAAAAAAAACACTAAGCTAAAATTCATGGAATTTCTCTACTTGTGTTTAATTTATTTATTTATTTCACTTTTCTTTCCTCATAAAACACATCTGATTTAGTTTTCCTCTTTATGTTACCAGCCTGTTAATGACATTTTTATCAGGCATATGTTTGCAGCAGGCAATTTCCCAGATAGCATCTCAATTTCAGTCTGGCACTTCTTGGGGTGATTCCCTTCATTTGGTCGGGGTTATTTCTCATCTTTAAAACCGGTTCCTGGGACCACCAGGAGTTGCGGCTTTCTCGGTGGAGGCTAAAATCTGGCCACGATCGTTTAGATCACTGAGTTCTTATCAGAGCCGCATGTCAGCAGGCATGTAAGGCTGTCCCTTCTCCTCAGCAAGCCTCAAAGCAGATGCTGTTAACTCACAGCTGACACCTCACAAGCCCGGCCGAGCTGGGCTGGGATTTCTGAGAGGTGATAAGAAGCAGCAGCTCTGCACTCAGTGGCCTCAGAGCCCTCTTGTTATCTCTGGATGAAGATAGCAACGGCATCTATTACCATGTATGTGGAAGGAGTGAAATGTTGTACTCAACGCCCGTTCTTTCGACTAAAAACTGCCAACCTTTCACCTATTTTTTTCATTGCGGAGGAGGAAAAAATCCAACAAAACATTTGAAAAAAAAACCCACCCAGGACAAAAAAGAACTAAACTTTCTCATTGTATTTGCCTGACCAAGCACATGCTGTGAGGAGGTCGAGTTTCTGTCCTCAATTTGATCTTTCTAAAACGGAAATGTCTTCACTAGAAAAGAGTCCTCTGTCTACGTTCACCTCATACTGATTTCTCAGAAATACAAAAATCCATTGCTTCCTCCTCTGCTTTGGAAACTCTAAACCTTCTCTCAGCTTTGTTTGTGAGTAGATATAATGGTGAGCCTGACAGCTTTGGAACAGTGGCAGCCAGTAAGAGCACCAGGAGATCTGAGGAATAGTAAACAGAGCAGGAGCGTGTCAACAGAGAAATCTGGGAGAGTGTGTTCCTTTTGGCCACGTTAAAAGCAATGTGGAGACGGTACAAGGACTCTCAAGTACCGGACTGCAAAACAAGAGAAATGTTGTTAGTCTTCAAAATGACATTTTAATGAGAACTGCTTGTAAAATGTTGTAAAGTTGAGTTTTTAAGAATTATCCAGACACTCTCATATTTCACAAAAGACCAAATCAGAAGCCGATCCTGCAGCGTGGGGAAAAAAACCAACACCTTTAAAAGTCTATTTACATTCAAACATTACATAAACATTACATTATATAAAATGGAAAAAGCTGAAGGGTCGACAGTTAAATTCATTCAGAACATGTGATCAAACTTTTAGAAAGAAAAAAATTGCTGCAGGAACTTCAGTTTCTCAGCAAATATGGGAAAAAATCATACTAATGATTGAAGCTAAATGCCTTGGGGAAAAAGAATGAATGAAGAATGAATGAACGACTCCAAAATAAAGATGAGACTATGAACTATTTCACCAAATGATGAAATATTTGACCATTTTGTTGTAAACTTGCTTATTTGATGTTTTAATCAGGAATCAGGAAGAAGTGCTTTTATTTTTTATTTCAAGTACTACATATAAAACATAGTTGAAGAAAATTATGTAATCCTCCTAATCCATAAAAAATAAAAACATAACCACAGATTAACAGCATGATGTTGATTAATTTACTTGGCAATTAAAAAAATAACAATAATTCTGAAGGAAATTCAAAGTTGTTGCCAATCGCTCAGAATTTTTTTTAATGAAATTGACTTAAAAAGACGAAGCAAATTGACCTTTTAGTTAGGATTTTATGGTTTGGTCTTGATACCTTTTTTTCACAGCAGTCTGGAGGCTATTGTTCAGCCATAATACGTACGACACATTTGAACTTTTATTAGTTAAAAAAAAAACAAATAAATAACTCATCTGAACTCATCCAAATTGACAACCTGGAGCTGCAGGTTTTTGCCAAAATGGCATTAAGTTTTCTTTGCTTCATTCATATGATTTTATTCCATGTGAAAAATGTTGTTTTTGTTTGTTTGTTTGGTTGTTTGTTTGTTTGTTTGTTTGTTTTGTTTTTTAGCATTTTTTTTTAAAGTTTGAGTTCTTTGGGTTTGGTACTTTTTTAAGTTTGGGTCAAATGCTGTAGTTTGCTGCTTTCTCCTTATTTAACCTATAGCCAGATTCTGAACCCAGTGAAGTAAACTAAGCCCACATATTCTATTCTAGAATTCAACACAATGTGAAGAAATACCAAATATTGCAGTTCCACCAGAGACCACTGGAGGCAGAATTGAGCAATCCTCCATTGTCTCAAATGTTAAAAAGTCAAACTTTGCACTTTATTAAATGCATGCTCATTCTGGTTTCAGAATATTTGTTGATGTTTTTCTTTATTTATTATTGAAGACTACTCAGAGGTTAGTCAATGTATTTATTTTAATAGACTTAATAATTTATTTAAAAGGGAGACAGTGCGAGAAAAAATACATGATTAACATGGGTTGCTGGTTTTCACATGTAATCCCCTGCTCATGATGTAAAAAAGCACACACACACACACACACACACACATATATATATATATATATATTCAATAAAATACAAATACACAAACAAAAACTTAGATAAATTACAACATCACAATATCAAAACAGGCTTATCTTTTAATGTCGGCAACTATAGGTGTTAGTGAGCCACAATTTTTATTTTTTTGTGAAGGCCTTGTTTGTTGTTTGCAACTTAACCTCCACAGGTACTGAGTTCCACACACTCATACTCCTTACTGACAAGGTCAACTTGCTGAAAGTGCTCCTGTGCAGAGGAATGTGACAGTCACCTCTGACAAGAGCCTCGAGTAACACACTCAAAGCTGTTTCTTTTTCTGTCGAAATCTGCATGAAGATCTGGAGCCGGTTATCATCTGCTTCCATTTTTTAAACCACCAATTTGCACACTTTACATTGCAAAATTTTGAAAGGCTGGTGTGTGAATGTGTCATGATCAAACATGTGAGAAGAATCAATGCAACAATGCAAGGAAGAGCCACAAGTCCAGATATAGTTGGTCTGAACAAGTTATTGACAAAAAAGTCACCACACTTAATGGGAAAAGCACAAAGCAAAAACGAACAAACTCAACAGTAAATATTGACAGGATTAAACTCCCGCAAAACACAAGCCAAGCTAACACTAAGGAGACAGAGCTCCTCAAATCCAGCTATGACTGCTCAACAGGATCCCCTGGTGAGAGGGCGGAGTCATAGCCAACCTGCACAGAGTTAAATGAAAAAGACAAATATTAGGACAAATGAAAATAACCAAACAAGCAGATCATACCAGAACCTGGCATGGTTTCAACCTACTAATTGTTGGTTTCAAATGCTGTAGAGTTAGATAAAGTCCAATCATTGTGCCTCTTCCACTTCTAGCCCCGTTTTGCTGTGCAGAATCCAGTAGTTACATTCAGAGGTTAGCAATTTAGTGTTTCTATGTCTATGGGTACAACCCACAGTTGAGAAAAACACGGTCTTTAGAGTGCCTACCTTTTCCAGGGAGCAAAATGACCTCACTGAGTTGAATAAATAAATATGAAGCACATTTTGCTGAGTTCTCTTTCTACATAGATGATTAAAACGTTCTTGTAAGGCTTTGTTTAGGTTCCTAAAATATTCCAAATCTTATATTTTTTTAAACTTGGCACATCAAAACTTGTAGAAAGGTCAAAATATTAGGAAAAGAGTCTGAACCTGTTTTTTTTTTTGTACTGGAGCAGGTTTTCATCCAGTAGTCATTTATTGCACACAGCAGTATGTGAGAGACTCCCTGGGTTTGCTGTCCAACACACTTGTTTTTTGACCTTGCAAGTCTTCCACTTTTCAGACTCAGTTTCTCTTTGTTTCTAATTTGTCTTCATCCAAGGTCAGCCACCTCTTTGCTGTAGAGGAATAGATTAGAGTAAAGATGGGGCCTCTCAGGGGGCAAGGCAACGTCAGTTCTTCATGCCGCTTTTCAGAGGGATTTTCAAAATAAAAGGGGGGTTACTGCATGTATGACAGATAAAAACCACTTTTAAAATGGAGAATTGCCTAATCAATGTGTCTTTGAAGAATGTGAGTTGTGAGTTCACGGTTGACCTCCTGTGCTGCAGGGTCCCGCTGGAGCTGATGAGGAGCCTGATTTGAACAAGTGTCAGCAGCTCAGGGTCCAGCACAGCTTTGTCCAGGAACATTTCCAGGCGCAGTACAAGTGAGTTTTGCCTTACAAACACTCGATTCACATCTGCTTGAAATTATATCTGCAACAGCAACAAAGAAACAACAAGGGTCCTCAGTCTTGCAGGTCGGTAAGACAACACGTAGAGCACTGCCTGCTATTATCATGTGACGGAGTGAGGATAAACACCTCCTTCTGGTCTTTTATTGTCAGAGAGTAACCTTGTGTATTCAGGAATCCATCTGTCAAGCTGTTCCTCTACATTTTCGAACAAAAGTCTCGTTTTGTGTTTATCTTTCTATAATAGTGTGTTAATAACAGGTTGTTGGAATTTCTCAAATTTTATTGTTTGTAGTGTTTACTCTAAACACATCTAAAGTGTCATTCTGTCAAATGGTCTATACGTCCTGCTTATAAAAGTTTAAAAGCCCACTCCAATGAAAATCATGTTTTTGGTGTTTTCAGCATGTTCTTGTAGCATATTTCTCATGATAG
The DNA here is from genome assembly GCA_036245035.1 of Adrianichthys oophorus. Lineage (NCBI taxonomy): Eukaryota > Metazoa > Chordata > Actinopteri > Beloniformes > Adrianichthyidae > Adrianichthys > Adrianichthys oophorus. Next base: position 4,655,644 of record BSAI01000125.1, read on the forward strand.
AGGAAATGTATAAAATAATTTAAGATTAGAACCAAATTTCTGAGTATTTCTCAATTTAATTCAAGTTAGGGGCTGCACGGTGGCGCAGTGGTTAGCGCTCTTGCCTCATAGCAAGAAGGTTCCCGGTTCAAGTCCCAGCTGGGGGACTTGAGGGGGGGGCTTTCTGTGTGGAGTTTGCATGTTCTCCCCGTGCATGCGTGGGTTTTCTCCGGGTACTCTGGCTTCCTCCCACCATCCAAAAACATGCTTCATAGGTTAATTGGTTACTCTACATTGTCCCTAGAATGTGAATGTGGGTGTGTGATTGTGGCCCCTGCGACAGACTGGCGGTGGTGTCCCCTGCCTTCGCCCATGAGTAGCCGGGTTAGGCTCCGGCAACCCCGTGAAAGGGATAAAGCGGATTGGACAATGAATGAATGAATTCGAGTTAGATTAGGAGAAGATGAAAACTGGATGTTTGAAAAAGCTCGTGTTTGGGACTGCCACGGTTGGGCCAAAGTTTCCCTTTTCTGCTACAATTCTGATCCATCCACTTGTAAGCAAATAGTTTGTCGTTTTCCTGGTCTGAGCTGCCATCTAGCTCAAAACTGTCCAGCTGGACAGCTCTGATATTGCTCCCCTTTTTTTATACTCTAATGTTGCCGTAGGCCTGTGGTGTGCTATAAGCTAACGAGAAAGAGTGTGGAAAAGGGTTGACGGGAAAATTAGCAGAGCTAACATCCACGCAGACAGTCCCGCCCACAACCCAGATAAGCATTTCTGATGAACTCCTGGCGCTCTGCAGAAAATATGTCTTTTAAAAAAAACAACAGTTTTTATATTGTTTTGCTACAATCGCTTTTTATCACCACATTTAAACTACTAAATTACGGAATTTTAGAGCAGTTTTAAGTGGAAACATTAATAATTGTGTTCATAAACCAGGGAGTAAAAATCTGAACTGTGAACTTTGGATTTATTTAAGCTGTGTAAGTTATCTTTTGTAAAAGATTCGTCACCCTCTTTCACACAGTTACAGCAGTTGCCTAAAACATGACATTTTTCAACGTAGGTCAAATAAGTGTCTTTATTGTCAGACTTTTGGGTAAAGATTGGATCTTGCTGACGCGTCTGCATTACAGAACAAACACACTGCATTTGCTGCAGCGTGTGGAGTCACAGGGTGTTGTTGAATTCATGTGAATAATTAACACAATGCTTTGGCCACATCTTTCTTTGCCTGTTTATGATTACTAACCATCTCAACTTTACACACAATAAACATTTTGGAACCTAATTGTTTTGAAGTTGATCAAAAAATGACACACAAGCATGGGCACAACTTTTGATTGATGATGACCCTCAAGTAAGCAGTGCTTAAAGTTACTAATTGGATGTTTTTCAATCACTATCATGTCTACTTGTTTCATCTATTTGGCATTGAAGAGTTCTATGGCACCAAGTAGAGATTAAAGTATACTGTTGGTAGTAAAGACCAGTAAGAGTAAAAATGTAGATTGAAATTACTTTAACAAAAATGTTTGGGTCATGTTATTCAATCCTGTTTATGGCAACCACACAACAGAAATGTATAAAGTGAATAAAAACCTTGTGGTTACATGAACTGTTAGCTTTTGTTTGACACGTTTGTGGGCGAAAGCAAGGGTACACCCTGGACAGGTCGCCAGTCTGTGGCAGGAAACATGCTTGTGCATTTGTCCACTTGTCCATTTTTGAAACAGCGTGGAAAGCTGTTCTCGAACTGACGATTTGTCAACTGCCTTTAATCAAAAAGCTACGCCCCCAATTGAGCTCTCAGTTTGCGTAAAAAAAAAAATAATGCTATGAAGTTCAGAAGCAAACCATACACTTGGAGAAAATAAATGGGGAAAATACAATCAAAATGTGTTTTTATTTTTTTTTTTACATTGGAGAAATCTGGACAGACTTGATTGTGTAACAAACAACTACCACGACTTGCTTGAAAACCAGCTTCGGGTAGAATGTGAAAGTGTAGCCCTCTGGCTTTGACACAAGTCCAATGCTTCTTTTGCATTAATGCTTTAAAAAAAAATCAAACAAATTTAAAGACCCACTCCATTGAAAATTGTGTTTTTGGTGTTTTTAAGATGTTCGTGTAGCATTTTTATGATGATGGATGACAAATACTAAGAAATATAAGATTATAACTGCTTTTTTGAGTTTTTCTTTATGCAAATCATTGTGACTTAAGAACAGATGAAAAAAAACTATTGGACAAAGCTTTTGATTGTTGTGCGTAAACTACAATCTGCAGACGACAAGCTCCCTGCTCCACTTCCTCCTGATGCATCCACTTGCAGACAAACAGATCCATGTATGTCTTAGTTATCCTCATCTGTACTGGTATCTGACTCAAAACTGGACAGCAGGATAGCTCCAATATTGCTCCCCATTTTTGTTGCACTGCTAGTGTTAGGCTGGGGTGTGAGGGGCTGTAAGCTAGCGGGAGAGAGAGAGGCTTACTTCCACAATAACAGTTCACAGAGGTGAATTTCTAAAGAACTCCCGCCGCTCTGCAGAAAGTAGTTCCTAGAAAATTACCGTTTTCGGTGTGGGACTTAAAGCTTGATGATGAACTAAATGAAAAACACTTCTGCGCCAATATAGGTGTAGAAAAATATCTGTAATTAAAAAACAAAGCTTTTTCTAAAAAGCACAGGTATGAAAACAGTGTTTTTTTCTAACCAGGGTGGATGACAACTGGGGATGGAATATATATGACATAAGCTTCTCCTCTCGTTTCCCATTTATGTCAACCAATTGATCTGTTGTCCCATCATTGTTTTATCTTAATATTTTGGGTATGCTGGGGAAGGTTCCGCTTTGGGAATCATATCTTGAGGTTTGCTGTGATTTCCACACCCATGTATGAATATTTTCACTTGGGCTTAAAGTGGCCTCGCTGTTCCTTGCATACTGCACATCACCGGCTGAAGATGGAGACAGACGAGAGAACACACGAATCTCTTTCAACGACTTTATTGTATAATCATGTAAGTCATCTTAAAGGAAAGACACACTCAGAAGAATAAATACATCATACAGAATTTGGTTTTTAAGTAAGCTGTTACACCCTGGAGTCTTAGTTCCAGTGCACAAGATGTTTTTTTTTTTTTTACCAAAAAGGGGTAAAACAAACCTGCCTCTGGTCTGTAACCTCTTGTAGTTCTAAGGGAAGAATCCCTGTCATTGAAGTTGAGTGCCTCCTTCCTCTTCCAAAAGAATTGTGCAGCCAGTACTCAAGTCTTTCCTTTTCAAAAGTTCTTATATTCAAATTGCTGAATATTTTTCTCAGCTTTGATGTTTCCCGTTGAATTTAGATGAACAGCCTTCTAATCAGTCATCTGCTGTTTTGACGTATAGGGTCAGAAAAAAATTCTGCCTCTTTAAGTTTTTTTTTTTTCTTCCCTTATAAAGCTTTAAAAAAGATAAAGTATTCATGCCCTGCTTTTCCTATTGGAAAACTCCCATCACTGACAGGATTTAAATTAATAAAGCACTCCTCAAATACCCGATTATTACATCTGAAAGATCTTAAGTGATTCAGAAATCCTCTCAGCCATGCAGAAAGTGTCTTATTTGCCTGTACCTCACTCCATCTGCTAATTCCTGAGGAAACTGACAGCTCTGTGTGAGTACCAGTAACACATCTGTCGGAGCGCGTCTTTTAATTGCTACCCTCGCTGTCAGTGTTTCAGCTCTGACGCGACGGGTGTGTCTCCTCAGAAAGCGGCGCTCGCTCACAGGGCAAAATCTGCCTCAAAAGGGCAGAGATGAAGACTAGACACTGCCTGAGCTTATTTAAACGAGGCAAAAATTCCAGAGAACAAAAATCACGAGGCTGATGTGTGAGGAGGACAGGATCTCTGAAACAAATACTCCTCTTCTTCCTTCTTTTCCCCTGAAAGGCATTGATGCTCCACATAGCCTGTCCAGCAATGCAATCTCTGATGTGATCCAACATCTAGAGTTGACAGAGCGGAGCGTTATTCCTGTAATAGCAGAGTTTGTCGCCACGCAGTCATCACAATCACTGTTAGCAGAGAATTATGATCATATTGTGTTTTCATTGAATATTGGAAAAAATTACTTTCTGTGATAAATTCTGTGTTGTCTTTTTGTCATCTCTGATTTATTTTTTCTCATCTCCTCTGCCCCCTCTGGTCAAGTAAACTAGATTAGTAAGAGATTGGCATTTTTCCGCATGTGGGTGACTCTCTAAAGTTGGTGGACGATGCAATGAAAGCGTCTATAGAGCAGCTTTGGCTGGATGGAAGCCAGCGGTGGGCAGTCGAGCGTTTCAGATTACAGACATGGTGCAGTTTGGGTGGAGTGAAGCTCGTCTTTCTCTAATGTATCTCTGACAGATCCTTCACTCTTCCTCAGATCACTTGAAGTGAGCTCCTGTTTTAGTCCTGTTGGGTTTTATTTTGACATGCAGCGAGGGGTTTGAGTGGTTTCATTGCAAATCTGGATGTTTGTCTTCATAATATTAACTTAGTTAATGTTTGTCAAAATGATGGACGAGCATCATCATGTTTCTTCTTTTTAACGCTTGTTTTTTTGAAATACTTCCTTTTTTATTGTTTTGTTTGTGGAATTTTGTTTTGATTTCTAAAACTTGCTTTTTTATTATTTGTTTTGCTTATTTAAATGTCATTGTGATCTTTATAATGTTTTGGGTGGATGGATTTGTTTCTGTGATTCAACCTTCAGGGCCACCGTAGTTAACCCTTTAATACCAATAATGTCGCAGTGACACCTAAAAAACTGGCTTTGCGACGATCACAACGAATCAGTGGAAAGGTGGCTTTTCTTTCCGGCTTTACACCGATATGCAACATATTACTAACGATTAAATTATTACTGACGATACTAAAGATTTTTTTCTTTCTCTCAAACTGTTGCCAGCATTGGGTGCACAGAGTGCGTGCGCACCCAAACTGAACGACTCAGATATGCATACTAATAATTTTAAAAAAGCAATAATTGTGTTACATTTGCACACACATACAGGAATGAGACTTTCAGGGTTGTGGAGATTATGGTTTTTTTCCCTACAGAAAGGCTGGGTGCACCGGTGCGACCATGGATTTTTTTTTTTAGGCGCACCGTTGAAAAATCCAGTCGAATGTGCGACCTGGAGGGGTAGACAATGTTTTCAGGGACCAGCCTATATGTAACAGGCTGAAGGTGGACCCTTTCTTATTTTATTTTAGCCTACAGTTTCCCTTGACTTTTGAGGGAAAAGTTTATCTTCATCCTGTGTAAAATATCTGCAGTTTTTTTTTAAACTGTATTTGTATTCTGGATTTTAAGTAGGAACCATGAAAGATTTTATAGGAGTGACGGATAAATTAAAAAAAAACACTAAAACTGTTTTTTTCTAAATCCACCGTTTGAACAACTTTATTAGCAGCATCCTCGTAACATTAGGCAGCCGGTTGCTTAATTTTATGCATTATTACTATGGTCTGTGGGAACAACTGTCATAACAAATTCTGTTTTTTGTCTGTTAAATGCGGCTTTCTTTTATTTTACTTGGAGTCTTCTTTTGTTTCCTCACTGACTCTTTTCTGTAAAAAGAAACTTTCCAAATCTGCTTGTTTTTTGTTAACTGTGCTAGCTTGAGAGCTTCAATTTAGCGGTCGACGCAGAAAGTAGCGGATGAATTTTCCACACATGACCGAGTGACTTGACATGCATCGAGAATGAGTTGAATGTGGTGGAGAGAATCCAGTCGTTTTTCAAAATAAAACTTTGACAGCCCTGCAAAAGCCTGCATGCCTTCACCTATGATGTTTTCTATAGGTGTACACATTGTCCATTCTGTTGACATTGACTCACCACCATGTAATTAAAGAGACAGACTTCTTTCTCTGATCGTTCATTCCCCTCTTGAGTCCAAAATCTAAATAGGATTCCGAATGTTGGTTTTTGTCTGCCACATCTCAGTGTTTTTACTTAGCATTATTTATTCTTTTAGTCTTACAATGTGTGTTTTTGGGTCATGGTTTTTTTATGTTCTCTATCATATGATACAAACTAAGCTGCATTTGTAGCTGCTGAAAGGCATTAACAACTGGGCTTTGCGAGTGACTTTAAATCTGTTCTGTAATCTTCATTACAGTAACTGGGTTTTGGGCTTCCTCAGGACCAGGACACACTTGCTCATGGTGTGTTCTTGGTTCATCTCCATTGGGAGTAATCTTATCTGACTCCACTTACAGTTGCTTTCCAAATTTCCGGGTGGTTTAGAACACTATAGTTAGTCTTGACCCTTCAAATGAAAAGTTCATCAAAAACTAAGATGCCCACTTTGATACGTGGTGGGTTTTTTGTTTGCTTTACTAAAAGGACTTCTAATTTTTTTAATTATCTTTTTAAATTATGGTTTCAGGTCAAATCAAATCCATAGTTAATATTTAGTTATAAAACTGCTTAAAAAAAGGATAATTTTTTGTTGTTTATCTTTTTACTACTCAAATAAAGGTGTTGAAAACTTAGGTCCCCAGCCTGGAGTCTCTTGAGCATGGCTGCATGTCAGACAGGACACTTTCCTCTCTATCTTTGCACGCTCCTTCCATTAGGCCATCAATAGAACATTGCCTATTCTCTGCTATTTTTCTGCTGTGGTATTTTAGAGCAGCACATCTATGTTTCCGAGTGATTTAAACACATGGAGTGCCACAGTCCTTGCTGCTTCCTGGCGAGAAGAAGACATCCGTAAGGCAGCCATTCTACTCTGCCAAAAGGAAGAGATCTACTAAGAGCCCTTGTCAGCTGGGTTTGCTTGAATAGAGCTTTACCCCCACTCCCAAGTCCGTCAGGTGCCATCTTAGGGGGAAAACACGTTTGAGCTCTTCATTTTGGCCTTATTTCCCATGCATGCACCAAATGTAGAGGTCACAAGGGGAGAACGTTTACATAGTTACAAAGTTTAAATAATCATGTAAGGTATGTGATTATGTAAGAAATTGAATAAATAGAAAAGATTGCCCAGAAATGTTAAGTTTTTAATAGTGTTGAGACAACTAGAATTCATATTTGTTAGAAAAAAATGCATATAAAAGCTGAAAACACACCACCTTAGCAGCACTAACTCTGTACCATTACTATGCATTATCAATGCTTTAAGTCAGACTTTAAAATATGACTGACCCACATTTTTAGAGACCAAAACAGAGTTTTTCTGGCACTACTTCAAACCTTTTAGTATTACACTATGAGGCTGCACACTTGGACCAGTTGAATTCTGGGTGGAGCAAATGGAGCCTCAGATGTGAGGGCCACAGTGAGTTTCAGCAGTGTTCTGAAAACAGTTTGAAGCTCTGTTTGGTCCAACCACTGACTGCATGTGAGAATTGGACCAAGTGAGTGTGACATCATAGAAAATGGTTTACTCTCAGCTTCAACAAAATAACTTTTTTGTGATATAGATGTCGTCATGTTGGATTGGTAAAAGTTCATCTGAGTCAACATTTCTTTGGCAGAAAGTGAACTTGTTAGAAGTCCACACCCCTACCACTTGAAAGTGGACTCTGAATATGAAAAAAATGCATCATTAAGGAACATGTAAAAAAATCTATCTGATCAAAAATGTTTCCTGGTAAATACAATGACTGAGTGATAGCTGTTTATTTCGCAATAGAAGTCTATGGAATTTTGGCTTCTTGAAGCCAGCAGGTACTTCCTGTGTGGAACCCCAGGGGGAGGGGGTCACTTGGTCCTGTTCTCATATACAATCAGTGGGTCCAACCATTGGCTTACAAACAAAAACAAAGGCCAAAAATTCTGTACAAAGTGGAGTTTTGATGAACTCAAAGGTTCTGATAATAACTCCCTCCCACATACACCAAAATATTTGCTCATGATAAATAAAGCCATAAACACTGTAAAAATAAAGAAAGAGAGAGAGAAAGCCTTGATGTGAATTCAAAATTTGGGGGAAAAGCATGAAAATACGCAGAAAATGTGGATTTAGAGTGTTCCAAACAGGATCTAGACCAGATATGTAGAATGGTTCAAATAAAAAGATGGAGAACCGACATCATGTTTCCAAAAATAATAAAAAATGGGAAAAATCTTTAGTGTATAGGAAGCCAAAAATGTTCTGGAAAAAAAAGTAAGAAAAGAATATAGGTAAAATTTGTAAAAATATCTCCCCCCCAAAAAAATCACAATTCAGGTGATAGATACTTGTCCAAAGTATGTTACACAAATCCATGTTTAAAGCCACTTTTATTTAAGGCTAGTTGCACATTGAAGAAAGTATAGAAAATACTCATAAGTGGTCTATTTGCTTTCAGGAAAATTAATGCATTTCTGATGTAAATGTGTTTTACATTTGATGAGAAGCTTATATATCATTTTATTAGAATACACCAAAAATTGTTTTGTTTTTTTACTTAGTCAGTTTTTATAAAATGCTTTAACATCATTCTAAATGAATTCATTGAAAGACAAAAATGCTTAAAGATGGTAAAAAGTTGAGACACTGAGGGGTGGAGGATGCCAAATCCTAATGGGAACAAAATCTGCTGATAGAAGCACAAAGATGAACACACTTCTAATGATTTCACACAGAAGCCCACTGCACTAAAAAAGAAGTCTCTTTAACAGCAAACTGTCAACTTTCTCGCCTTTCTTTAATCCTGTGTAGAACTTGTGGTTCAAGCAGGAGCGGGGGCATTTTTTCCGAGGCTGCGGTTGCTGATTTAGCGAAAGCTGAGCGTGCGGACGTCAGTAAACCGACACTTTAGGTGTTCAGTGAAAGAAAAGTGTGACTCCAAGTGTTCAGAAAGGTCAAAAACAATTAAAGAATGAAAAAGCCCAACATCTAGATTTGTTCTACAGCTCACACACTGATGAACCTAAGTGTGGGCTGAACATTCGTTCCCCGCTTTTTTTCTGTTCTTCTAAGCAGCTCACCTCTAACTAGCTCTAACAGTCTGAGTTGTAAATCAATCATTCCATCTCGATTTATATCACCTGTGCTGCGGGTGTACATTTAGTCCTATTCTGTAGTTTCTATTGATTTCTTTTCTGCAAACATCCATCGTGGCTTTCATTTTGGGCAGAACAAACCAAATGATTGGGAATGGGTTTACTCGTGTGCTGATGTTCCACCTGCAGCGCCCTTCATGCTCCACTCACACCGAAGCTAATCCAATCTTAACTTAGATCAGAGTTTCCCTTACACCGTCCCCGGGGTCTATCATCCTGCGTGCTTTTCATGTTACTCCGCTCTAACACACCTGATTCAGCTCTTCATTAAGCTCTGCAGCGTCTGGGTAATGACGGTCATTACAGTCAGCTGTGTTTGAGCGGGGAAACTGAAAACAAGCAGACTGCTACAGAACTCCGCTTGGAAACTGAAATACTCCTCAAACTCTAGAAGCATGTGGAGCCGAGCTTTGAAATACTCAAAGCTCGGCTCCACATGCTTCTAGAGTTTGACTTTTCTGAACTGGCCCTCAAACCTCATTCTTCCTCTTAGCTCTGTAAGCTATTAATTTTTACCTCTAATCAAACTGTTAAACCTGAGATTGGAGACAGGTCTTTCTACAATGTAAAACTCAGAAGCAGTTTATGTTACTGCAGCAAGGAGATCCAAGATGAGGCCAGAAATAAAGCTAGAGGCCATCGTTTTAGCAAAAATAATGCTTACAAACTGCTTTGAAATGCTCATTTTTCCTTATTTAAACCCTGGAAGTAGAAGGGCTGTGTGAGAGGAGAGGAAGTAAACCCTTATACAAGGAAGTTGTAACTGCAAGATTAAGATTATATAATAAATTGGTATTTATTGACAAAAATAAGTTCTTAAATGTGTAAGATATTGTCTTTGATTGTGAAAAAGTTAAAAGTACCACTGTGATGAAAATGGTGTTTTTGGTATTTTAACATGTTCGTGAGGCATTTTTCTGATGATGGAGAATATATATTAAAAACGTTAAGCTTAAAATTGCATTTCTGAGTATTTCTTTATTCAAATTGTTGTGAATCAGGAGCAGATAAATAAAATGTATTCTGAAAAAGATTGTACTTGTGATGTGGAAAATACACCAGGCGGGCCTCAAGCTCCCCGCTCTGAGCTATCCACAACGGAGAGGGGAAAAGTGGGCGCAGAGTTGTTCCACAACTCAGAGGTGAATTTTAAATGAATCACTGCCTTTCCATAGAAACTATCCTAGAAAATGACAGGATTTTTTTATTATTATTTTGGCTAAAAACTGCATAATCACAATTAAAAACGTCTGGGAACACATTTGCCTAACAGACATAAATGTCTCAGCCCCAAACCTGTGTGAAAAACTGCAGTAGTTCTTCCTTTATCTGTTTCAAATGTGAACACATTTTAAGCAGGTTTTTGTTTTCCTTAATTCAGCTTTTATTACATGAAAACTTCGATTTTAAACTTTTATAAAGCAAAATACTTCAAAACTGATGTTCAGCTTTATGCGAAACATCCACTCCGAACATCTTTTTTTATTGTAAGATTGTTCCAGCGATCTTTTATTTATGATAATGACGTTTTTAGCTACAATTTGAAAAGATCTGTCGTTTTTAATTGCTGCAGAGCGCTAGTAGTTCATAGGAAATTCACCTCTGAGTTGTGGGTAGGATTGTTGGCACAGAGCAACCCTGCTTAACCCTTTCCTTAACTTCCCTGTTGCTGAAAGCTCTCTGTTCACACATTCTCCCGCTAGCTTACAGCCCCTCACACCCCCAACCGAAAATGAATGGTACAACAAAAGTGGCAATATTAGAGCTATCCAGTTCTACAGTTTTAAGCCAGATTCCAGCTCAGACGAGGAAAACAAAGACATACATGGATCCCCGCTACAACATGTTAAAAACACCAAAAAAAAACATTTTCACCAGAGTGGTTCTCTAAAGACATTGAAGTTTAACCCAATGCCATGTTTTCTATCAATACCTGCAGATCTAACCGGCTTTCTCATCCTTCAAACAAATTCAGAGCTTTTTTTTAATTGCATGCAGTCAAAGTCTTGACTTGAAACAAAAGTCAAGAAAAAATGTAATTCTATAGCGAGATAGAAAAAATATGAATCATCCACCAGCTTATCGTTCTGCTGGTGAGTTCATGGGAATGAGTTTTAAGGAGTTCTGACAGGAGTTTATTCCTGATGGGAAGCTGTTGTAGCAGAAACGTCTCCTTCGGTGTGGCTCATGCGCTCGTCTCTACTCGCATGCAAAAAGAAAATGAGAGTGTCACCATGAAAGGTTCACTCAGTGAGAGTGACGCAACAAGATGGAAACCTCCACTGTGTGTTTGCCTTTGTAGCAGCGTTTACCCCAGGGGGTGCTTCTCGTTCTAATTCCACCCCCCCCTTTCCCTGGCCTCTCTTCTTCTATCCCGTTGCATCGTTCATCCTTTTCTTTCTCACAATCAGATCAAGGCCGAAAGCTGAAAGGATCTCCGTGTTCGTTCTCACTTTGTCGTCCACTTTGGTAACAAGATGAAACCACATGCGTTCCTGACAGACATAATTAGAAGGACTTTGACTCTGGGTTTTTTTGGGAATTTGTCATGTCAGCTGCTTGTTTTGAATATTTTCTTTTGTTCCCTCAGATCATCCCTGACCTGCCCCCACTGCCTGAAACAGAGCAACACCTTTGACCCTTTCCTCTGCATCTCACTTCCTATCCCTCTCCGCCAGACCAGGTGAGCCCAATTTAAGATCATTCCGTTTGACATAGCTTATTTACAATTTTAAAAACCTATACACCCTGTGATATTTAATTTTTTTTTCTTTATTATTTGCATTTCACAAAATCCATAAATTTGTATTTTAGTAATAAGACATTCATGGCTTTTTCTTTTCATTTTTTTTCATTTCTAATAATTTAAATTGTCCAATTTAAAAAAAATGTTTTTTAATAACTTTAATTTTTCATTTACATTTTTTGGTATGAAACATTTTTTGTGAGTTTATTGTATTTTATATGTTTATTGTATATAACAGATTTATTACTCTTTTAACTTTTTATTTCTAATTGTAGTAGCAAAAAGTGCTTTCAAAATCGGAAAATAAATATAGTTGGAAAAGAAGCCAGTATTCCCACTCATTAACTCTTATAAACATGAATCATATTTTAGTCAGATGAAAGAAAACAACTTTATTGAAAGATAAAATGCATTAAGTGAACAGGAAACACTGGTACTTATAGAACTGTGTGCTGCTCTCTATTTAACATATATGCTGTTATGGGCAACTTGACTAAACTGAAGGGAAAAATAATTCTGACTTTAACATTTTTCTTTTTTTGTTTGCTTGAAAAACATATTTTTTCTTGTAATACCACATGGAAAAAAGTTTCCTTTCTTTGTTGACAAAATAAGAAAACAAAGAAAATCTGAAAAAAAAATTGAGCCAAACACTTTACAAACCTGTATTTATATAACTGTCTTGAAGAAATAAAATTCTGTAATAATTAATGGTTTGAAATAATTTGATAGCTTACAAATATATATTTAATGAGGATTTTTGTTCACATTCTCACCTCTGTACAGGCTTCTGCCTGTGCTAATACATTATAGTTTGAGTGATCTATGAAGAAAGAACAATTTCATATTGAAAGTAACTAAAGTTAGAGATAACTCAAAATATTAATCATTCAACAGCAAAACGATGAGCTATGTTAAAGCCTCCTATCCTAAAACTCAGTTCTATATAATTATATGCAAAAAAAATCCAAAACAAAAGGTTTTTTGGTTCTTTTCAAGAGTTTAAACTTTTAGAATTAAATGTTTGTATAATAACAAAAACATATCCTATTCTGATTTTTTTTTTGCACCTATAAATCTTGCAGAAAGAAAAAGTAACAGATGTTAACGGTGTTGGTTTAGTTCTTGTTTCAGATGTTGATGCGAGTTTGTTCAGGGAAGTCGATGTTTGCCGACGTCCTGATGTCCTGTCCTGTGGAGCTGAGCTGTTAGGTTTAAATGGAGGAGCTGAGGCGCTCCTGCTGAGACAGCGAGCTGTAATGAGGCATATGTGCTCCTCTCACCCCACCGTCACAAACACATCTGTGCAGAATATGTGACACACTACCTTACACTGATCCTCCTTTTACACACGCAGTAAACAGATGTGGCCCTCCTCACTTTTCAGGTTGAAGCCGTTGGATGAACAATTATAACATCAGTTTAACACGGGCAGGTTTGATTCCCCCCTGGGTCTGTTGGTTTTTATGGTCCGCTTTATTGGCATGTGTGAAAGCTCACTTGAATGCTGGTGCAGACCAAACGTGTGAACCCTGGTCCCCCTGGGAGCCATGGTTTCGGTTCATCTGATGGTAGACCGTAATGTGGAAGTGAAGCAAAGAGAGGAAATGACGAGTGCTGCAGATTACTAGGAATTAAACAAACTGCCACATGCACAAAACTAAGAAGCAGGACTCTAGGAAAGGTTTTTAGCCCATTAATGTTCACACTGAACAAGCTGGGAGGGGCTTCGTCCCCTTTTTCATTTGCTGCTGGAAGAGGCTTGGTACAAAATGTCAAAGCAGTGCAAATATCATTAATCTTGCTTCAGATTTTTTTCTTCCAGCCAGGTGGAAAAATTATTGCATTTAAATTTCAATTATTATTTCTCCTTCATGGATGCGATCCATTCGTCACTACCAGATCCGAGTCTCTGATTGGTCAAGTTTGGCTTGGTTTGACTTTCAATGCACATTCAATGGATGTGCGTTTTGATCGTAGAGCCCAAAAACAGTTTTAAAAACTTATGTAGCTACACGTGTAAACTTTTTGAACACGGAAGCCCGAATCGTGCTAACGCAACTTTTGAATGCGTTCAATGAAACCTATGCGTTGCAGAGGGTGTTGTGTACATAGCTTATCAGAGTAAAAGTGGTTTAGCAATGAGGTAAAGGCCTAGAGAAATACAACCAGCAGGTTCTGGTTTTTTTCTCCATCTTAGACAACATTTTCCCTAATTGTGTAGAGATTAACTAGTTGGAGATTAATTTGTTTGGCTTCACTGTTTCTGTATGAAACCAAATCAAACCAAATGAAGGTGATATTTTCAAGCATGTTCTGCCTATTCAACCCAACTTTGCAGGAACAAACACTGTGTGAAAGCAGTCTTAAAAACCTTAACAGCTCGGCCCTTTTCAAGTTTAGGATAAAAAGGATTTAAAAGTGATCATTAAAATATATTAAGAGTTTTGACATATTCACCCATTAATTTATCCATCTACCAATCAAGACAAAAACGCTGCTAAACATTCACAAATTTGACCTAAAAAATAAACTTTTTTAATTCATTAAAGATAAATAAAAGCTCTTAATATTTTCATGAATAACAAAAGGAAGCAATTAACATAAAAAGCTGCATTTATATCCAGATTTACTTATTCTATATGTGTAAAATTGTCCTTTTTAGCATGGGAGTAAAAAAAAAAGAAAATTGCTCTCTTCTTGAACTAGCCTCTTGTGGTCATCTGAGGAACTGCAACAACATTTGGCTCTTCGAGAACAGAATGTGTGCAATTAAAAAGTTTAAACATTTGTAACAGTAAATAAAACATATATCAAAAATAAAAACGTGTTTAATATATATTTTTACTTTTATCATAAAGTTTATTATGTACAAAAACGACTAAATGAAGTTGTTTCTCACTTGTGTAAGCTTAAACAGCAACATTTTTAATCAAGATGTTTGGAGATGACTGTTTAAACTCAATAAGGAATAAAGGAGAATTCATTTTAGAAAGCTAAACTTTGAATTTTCAGAAAAATTTAAAGTTACAAACGCTTTTGATTTCCGAAATTTGAGGCTAAATGAATTAATGCAGTACACCTGGGTACCACTAGGTGTTTAACAAAAGCAAATCAACCCAGAATGTAAACATGTAAAAATGCTTCTGGAGTCAATGTTCTTGTGTTCTAATCATTTTCTTAGGTTTTTACTTCATAAAGGCTAGAGATGAGTCACTTGTTTAAAACCAACATCTGAGCGTTTTCAGAAAGATTGAGATATTTGTACAAGATCACCTGAGAGCAAAACAAAACGACAGAAAAGTGTCTCAAAACAAACCAAAGGGTGATCTGAGCGCATCTGCTATCCATCTCTTTTACAATCTTTGGAGGCAGGTGAGCACAGGGGACAAATAAAGCTGCAACAAAAGCATAAAAAGACAGAGTTCAACAAAAATACATGTTATTGTCTAAAATGATGTTGGTCCCTACATGGTTTTCATATTTTTGAAATAAATAAAGCTGCTTTAGAGAAAATCAGGATCGATCTTACCACCTTTTTTCACTTGTGAAGCTTTTTACATATAGCCTCAGCTTTTTGCACCAAGCAGAGACTTTGACTTCCACTAGTTCTCTGAAACCTGAGAGCCTGCTTTCACTGTTGGCGTCTTATCTGACAACCCAGGGGTCGTCTGAAATATTTGCGTGGGGGCGACTTGAAGTTCTTTTTGGAAAAACAAAAAGAATGTTGACATAAGAAGGAGCACTAACTGTTACTGTCAGAGGAAATATTTGATAGCAAGATCTAAAGCTACTTATCTTTTAAAACAAGTGATAAAGTTAAACAATAGCTCATATGTTTAGTTAAATAAATCCTGTGTAGTTTAAGTAGGTGAAAATAAGACAAGCTTATTGTGCTCTTCAGGCTGAAATGAATATTGGAGCTTGTTTCTCCGCAAAGGTGCACAAATCTGTCAAAATACTGACAAGTATTCATGCAGTCAGAAACTCCTTCACCAGTTTCAATGGGATTTCTGCCCAAATAAAATTAAACAAACTCATGCAGAGCTTATGTAAAAACATTTGTCACTCCTGACTTGCAAGAAATAACAATGAGCTCTAAAAAAAGCTCATTTTGTTTTTGTATAACCTAAACCAGAGGTCTGCAATATAAAGCGGCTGGATACCTCAGTCGCTTAAGCGCTATCCTGGCATCCAGGAAACTGGAGTTCGATTCCCTGTCGATACCCAGAGGGCGCAATGAGCAACTGATGGGGCTCTAGTGAGGGTCCTTGGGCATGCCCTTCATGCTGTTGCCTACCTCAGACCATATGAGAGGCAATGAAACATATGTTATGCCGGCTCAGGCGTCATCCGGCCAAACAAATGTCTGCGTCAGATGCTGGGGCACCTTTATGGAAAGTGGGCTACTAGAATAAGACAGAAATGGACTAGATGTGAGAACAAGGTTCTGTTGGAATCCTACTACTCAAGTAATCTTTAGGTTACATGCAGATAATGTGGAGTAAATGAATGCTTCGTAACCCGCAATCAAGGCTACCTGCCAAATAACTAGTAGCTCAATGTTCTAACATCCACAATCGGCAACTTTAGATGGATGAAATCTAAAGCTTGATGAAATACAGCACAACTGTAACACTACAGCTGAGCCACAACAACAGATCAGAGAGGAGGCTATACCACACTCCCAACCAGAACTTGGGAACACAGGCCCAGTAACCACCGTTACGGTGAGTGAGGCAGCAACTGACCTGAAAGATCATGTGAACACCGGGCAACCGCGACACCAACTACAACGGTTGAGTGAAGTACCACCTGAAAGTCTCCTGGAAACTGTGTATGAAGCATTGAGGGCATTTCCTACCGCAACAATCACATAAACCAATGAACTGGTTTACACTTCAGCAGTCGAGATGCAACCAGGGAGAAAACAATGCCCGCCATGGAAGCAAAGATTGGAGGCTAAGATCAAGACAGCTCAGGAGGAAGTGAGTCAGATGACAGAGGTGCGATGAAAAGCAAGTGTCTAAGAAATACAACCAGATGTCCATACTTGAAGCACTGGAACTGCCAAACAAAGGCTCCAGGCCTTGAGCAGCTGCCTAAAGAGGTACACAAGAGACAATGAAGCTAGACGGATAAACAGGCTGTACACAAGTCAACCTGTGAAAGTGTACGCTAAGTATCATTGCATCATTGCAACCAAAATACATCAGCACATGAATCAGTACATGAACAACATACAAAAGGGCATTGGTAGAGTTTTCAGAAGAGCTAAACACCAACTCCTGGTGTTGACAGACAGTCGCTCAAGACTGCAGGTCACGACACACTAACCTGTGCACAGCCTGGATCGATTACAAGAAAGCCTATGAGTCCCATTTTTATAGGTGGCCAGATGCTCATTAGCAGCACCTGGATGGGAGTGAATACACATGTGTAGCATCCCAGTTAGCTCATCCTGCCACACTAGAAACAGCTAAGATACTGCGCAGGACCCTGAAGCTCCCAGGCCTCTGGTAGAGGACCCGAGCTTGGGGTGAGGTACCACCCGTAAAGGGTGAGAGGGGCATTTTTTTATGTATATGCCTATATAAGGATTATATTAACGCATTAACACACGTTAATTTAAAAAAATGAACACATTAATGTTTATTAACGCAGAGTAGTTAATAGTGACCATCTTCCGCTTTGCGTCGGATGGGTTAGGCTTCCATGGCATTTATTAATTTCTGAAAATACTCATTTCATCTGGCATTAGTCCACTCATAACATGGTCACTAACAAAAGATATACATTTTCAATTAATTTTTAGTACTTTATTCTTTTTATTTTTTTAGGTTTAGATCGATTTTTCACAAAAAGCGGGCTATTTGATTGATGGTGCGGCCCGTGGTGACGGTAACAGGAGAATGCGTCGCTGGGTCGGCAGACCTCAAATGCAGCGCAAAGGAAGATGAAATTTGTGCTGACCGTCACAATAGGTTCAGTAAAGCATATAATATACATAAATACAATAAATTCTCTAAATGCACCTAAACCTTGACCTAAAGATAACATTTCCAAATCTTTTCCAAGTCTCATGTAAGCTTTCTTTCAAAGCTGTTACTCATTTAAATATTTCCTTAAAGTTCAGCCAGCGTCCCTCCTCCTTTAGGAAACTGGAAGAGCTACATTTGGACATCATGCCAGGTTTTACCTCTCCTTTTTTCCTCCCTGCATTTAACATGAGAAAAAAAAAAACTCAAGAGGGACAGAACAGATGGAGTCTCTTTTTTTCATACTTTTTCTCAATAAGGAGAGTCTAGCTGTAAACTCATACTGTTTATCATCAGGGTGACATTTGCAGGGCTTGGCAGACCTGAACTGGGCCAAATTCCATTCATATCACAAGTACTTCTTTGATTTCAGGTTATTTTTATAAACCTGAACAAGCTTAAAAGTTAAAAAAAAAAAAAATCTGATGCACATTTTTAACAAAACTTACATCTAAAAGTGGCATTTCCTCCTAAACTGATAATGTGTACATGAGTATGATTAAATATTGGTCGTTTTTTATAAAACTGCCAAGTAATAAGAACCCTTGCATGTCCTGTTCTGATTTAGCTGAAGGTTTTCTCACATAAATGAAACAGGGAACATTTGACATCTGTATCTTTAAAAATATTAACTTGATCAACAGGTTTGTTCTCAGATGGTTGAAGGACAGGACGGATCTCAGTTTGCACTGGAATATTTTAATAGATTTTTGTGCTGCATTTGCGCCAATCTGAGGCAATCTAAGGCACACCAGATTATAAAGCGGATTTTCTATTTTTCGGTAAGGGTCACTTCATTTGCTGTGATTTCATTTTGGTTAATTAGATTTAGAAATTTCTGGCTGAAATGCACCACAAACAGTACAATTACCAGTTTTCTTTAATCACTGCTGACATCACATTATTCTAGTATATTTGCTGAGTTTAGATGATCCTATGTGACACAAGATGCCTTATTTTGAAAGGAAGTCATGTGAGCTTCTGTCAAAGTTTTATCCTATTTCATAACTTTAAAAAAGGCTATTTTCTCTTTATGTTTTTATTTAGTGCAACAAAACTACATTCCTTTAATATGTATCATAATAGTAACAATAACACAAATTCAAATCAGCGTTTTACTTTTTCAAAGTAAAAGTTGTGGTTCCTATTGGGTTGTGTTCAGTGAGAAATCAACCCAAATGACTCTTGAAGTGTTGAAGGTTTCAGAACTTGTTCTAAATGTTTCCTGAAAGTCTTCTAGATTTCTTCAAACAAAAGACGTACATTCTCTTTAAAAGCAGTCCCATAACAAGCTGAACCTGTGGCTTCAGATTAGAAGTGAAGGATCTGAGCTGTCTGTGAGTGACAGGTGGGATTTCATTTTAACCTTCAACACGTGTGCTCTACCTTTGCCTCTGCTGCTGACGCACATGGTGTTACCTCATGAGACGCAGATCTGTCTTTTATTTATGTCTCTCAAAGCATGAACTGACTTTCAAAAGAAAAGTCTTTTACCATTAGTTATATAAACCATAAAACCGCAGGTTCACCAAAGTAATAAAAATAAAAAAAGGCACTATTGTGCAAGTCTTTATAAGCAGAGGTTTCAGAATAGTTAGGTTTGCTACATTTATATAGAGTGACAAAGATTCAGGATTCCAAAACACAAACATTCAGAAAAGGAGAAGCCACAGGTATGGATTGTCCGCAGGCAGTTCATGTATCTACTCTTGGTTATGCCTGCAAAAAGAATTGCAGAATTGATTTTCTTTGAATTCACAAGTTTGGGATTTAATTAACCTCTTAAAACCTAACCTAATATTTGAGCTAACATTCTACACACAAGGCCTCGGTTAAGTTGAATGAACTACTGTAGTAATATAACCCAGAATGTGATGTCCATGCATGTGGATGCCAGGTCTGAAGAGATTAAATGTGGATTTTTTTTTACATTTACAACCCAAAAAAGGTCATACTTTAGAAACAAAAGTTATTTGTCACATAATCAGTGACATAAGATGACCAAAAGTGGACATTTCATCAGTAAAATGATGAATTCTTACATTCAAAACTAACTGAAGCAAATTTTTTTCCTGAAAAAAAATACAAGAAATTACACTAAAAGAATATAGGTTCATGGATTTGATAGATCAATTCTTCATATTCTAATTAAAAATCAATTCATTATTGATAGTTGATTTTAAGCCCAGTGCTGTGTCCCTTCAGTCTTTTGCTTGTCAGTAATCTTTGACGTTCCGGCATAAGCTCACGCTGCTTCAGAACAGGTCAGAGCCACATGCCCCTCCACATTGTTAAAAATGCAGCTGAGTTTCCATTATTTCACACACACAAATCTGAGCTCTAATGATCCATTATTGATGTTAAAAAGCATTGATTTATTCATGAAACTCTCCCATTGTCCTTTCTGTTCTGAAAATAAGACTACCGTAGGACAGGAGCAGAAATCAAAGCGGAGGTAGTCAACTGTCCCGCTGCTACTGACTCTGTTTTTATCGGCAGGCCGTTGTGTGTAACGCTGGTGTTCAGCAGCAAAGGCCAGAGGTATCTGCGGGTGGGGCTGGCTGTCCCTCTGTTTGGCTCTGTGGCCTGTCTGAGGAGGATGGTGGCTGACGAGGGGAAACTCTCCCTGGACCAGGTAACAATGCACGGAGCAAGTAAACAAATAACTGCAAAGGATTTTAATATTGTTTGAAAAATAAGTCAATCATAACTCGGATATTGGCATACCGATGCACCCCAAGAAGCTTCTTCATGTTAACAAACATTTTTAGATTTCTGATATAAACGTCTCTGCAAAAATAGAATTTAAACGAGATGTTCAGCTTTGGCTTAATTTTTTCTCCTCCTGTCCCTTTGAACATCCTCTTCACTCCCCCATTCTTGGTCCAAAGTAGAAAAGCAAAAAACAAAATAATAAATAAAATACAAAGACAATGTCTGAAGAATACACAGCTACGGTAAGTCCTGTTGTACTAGTAACATATTTCCATGACAAGAGACTCTCTGTTCCTACCAGTTTGTCCTGTTGAACTTGAAATGTTACAAAAAGAATAAGTAAATACCAATAATTAAAATAAAGTTGTTTTTGCTTCGTTTGGCATTCTGCCGTTGACGCAGGATCAATGTCTTCTCTGTAATGGAGGCTTCAACTGCACCCTTATATTTTGATCTGTCTCTTTGGCGTCTCCAGACAGTGTGTGCAAATGTTGCTGACATGAAGCTGACTTAAAAATATTTCCTAACTGAGAAAGAAAATCACAAGAAAAGTAAATGTAGATTCGATTAAAAGGCCCCTCCATGAACCGGCACCTTAACGTGGTGGAGGGGTTTGAGTGCTCGAGTGATCCCAGGAGCTATGCTGTCTGAGGCTTCGGCTCCTGGTAGGGTCTCCCATGGCAGACGTGTCCCGGGTGTCGAGCCAGACAAAGAGCGGTTCACAAACCCCTTCATGAGAAAAACCATCAAAGATCCAGTTACGTCGCCCATGTGGGCATCGACAGTAGCTCCTAGAGGGGCGTGAACGGCTTCCCTGAAGAAAAGCAGTAAGTAAAGCAGAAAAATTTACAACAAATTAAGCTATTCTAAAGCAAATTTTACATTTAATTTTTTAATTGATTGCTTTTAATAACATCCAGCCTTTTTTTTTCTTTTAATCACATTTTTAAATGTAGTAATTATTTATTTATTTATTGTTCAGTGAAACTCAGCAATTCATCTGAAAAGTTCTAGCTAAAACAAAGATGTTTTTATTTCATTTTTTTAGTATAATGGGAGCCTGTTGCTATTTCTCTATAAAAGTGTCAAAGAGCCACAGTTTATCATGGACTGAGTCTGTATTCCCTCAAAAAGGATCTGTTTGATAAACCACAACAAAATTCTTGTTGAACCTCTCCAGCCATCCCCCACAAAAAAGTTTCTGGAGGTTCCACTGTTTGGTGTTTTCAGTGCAAATCATAAATAGATGTTTTAAAAGTACTTAAGTGAAATGTTAATGTCCTCTAAAAAGCTTTAAACAACTATAGCAAGACGTGGTAATAAATGAACATCTCAGAAAATTAACCGATACCATAAAAATAGTTTTTGGGCTCACTTTGTACAAACCTTCAAGATTTTTCATGTACAGCATATGAAAGAAGGGGTTAATAATTATGCTGTCATTGTTAAGCTGTTTAGTTTTGCCTGTTTTTAACAAACAAAATAATGGCAAATAAAAGTTATGATTTGTTTTTTTCTGGGCGTAAGTTTCACTCCTGCTGTGAATCAGAATGACGCGGCGTCAGGGAAGTAAGACTGTTTGTGTTTGTCTGTCGATCTCCAGGTGATCCTGACAGAGGTTTACTCCACAGGATTTCAGCGCTCCTTCTTTGATGAAGATGATCTGACGAGCATCGCGGAGAACGATGTCATCTACGCCTTCCAGGCTCCGCCGCTCTACATCAGAGGCGGCTCTGCGAGGATCTCAGGTAGAGTGGCTCAGGCCTCAAACCTTACATTCAAAACATGCTATTCCAGCAATGTTTGTGCTGAATCATGACTGTTTGAACGTAAATGTTTGCACAGATTTGTCAAAAAACACAATTTCATTTTCATTTCTGCTCAAAGAAACAGTGGTTAGCCCTCCTACAGGTTGTTTTTTGGGGAGGGGGACATTAAAAGCATACATTTCCATGTAGAGCTCTGTGATTGCATTCACCAGTGCAGATTTCCCATGAGCCCATCAGATTTATGTCTTCATCTTTTTTCACAGCTCAGGTTACAGAAAAAAAGTGTTCAGAAGTACTTCAAGGTATTATCTCCTTATTTCTTTCCCACCTCCGTTCCAGACCCCCTGGAAAATCACTCCCTATGTCTACAGCAGGTGGAGGCCCAACACTTCTGTGTGCACAGCAGATTGTTCTGTCACTCATAGTGACATGTTTTCCCAGTGAGAATACATGTTTTATCTTTAGAGGAAATTGCAATAAGAGTGTTAGAAAAGCATACCCCGGTTCTCCATCTGTGTTAGCACAGGTATCATGGAGGCACATGGTTCTGGTAGAAACCAGGAAATGTGATTACAGAAAAACCCTGCTCAGAACGGAGGACAGAATTGCAGCAGCGACATTTAGTGTCAGGATTTGATGACGAGTCGAAGGATAAGAGGTTCAAGAGTAAGAAAGGGAATCTGGTTTATTTCGGTTTGATCTCAGGAAGGGGCCATGAGAGTCAACAGGTAGTGTAATAACAGCTACAAACCACTGGGGGTGCAGGATTTCCAATGTGGGTAACTGGTACCTCAGGATGATGTCCAAAGTAGCAGAGAAAAAGAGGAACTCCTGAGGAGTAATCTGAGATCCACAGGAAAGACAGGATGGACACATAAAGGTCGCGAAAGACGTAAAGAGAAAAATGTATCACTTTGGATAAGAGGAATGACCAATGAAATGAGAGGACAACTCAGCCCCATGTGAATGTCAAGAATGGAAAGCCAGACGTGCTGACCAACCTGATGAGAAGGAGCAGGACTCCACCTTGAGTTTGCCGGCACTCTGCAACCCTCAACAGTCCACATAAGTGTTCGTCAAACACAACCCCAGGCTCACTGTCATCATAACCCTAACACTGACAGAAGTGTGAGCTGAGGGAAACCAGAAGATCTCATTCCTAAGAAAAAAACAGAGAAAACTCTACCCATGAAGTTTGAAATGAAGGCAAAACTGCAGCAGAGGATGGAAGAGAACTGTAGGTTCATATACAGTATCCAGACCAACCTTTGCTTCTTGGAGTAGTTGAACCCTTTAAACAACAGAGATGTTGAAAGCAACAGCTAACGCAGATCCTTTGACATACCATCACTCATTACCCATTTACACAATCGACGTGACTCCACTGATTCTGACGCAGAGAGAGGCCTCTGCTACACACCGCTTATGCACCGATATGCAGTAGACTACTAGAATAAAGTGTTGCATAACGGTGCAAAGCTGCAACAGAATCGGCTTAGTTTCATTCATTTCATTCCTTTCTCAGTTTCAGGAATTAGGTTAATTGTGTAAATAGTTGAAGTTAGGAGTCAATAGTCCAGTCTAATTGACCAACCAGGACTTGTTTTAAGTGACATGAGTCCAGTCAGGCCTTAGTGCTTCTTCAGTTCAAGGGGTCATTGTTAAGGACATGAGACATAGACAATCTGCTTTGGATAGTAATCTGATTGAGTCATCTGTAAAACATCGTTATGAGTAAGAACTCTTTGTTACGAACTAAATGTTAAAAACATACTAGTTGGCTTCTAAAATCTTCACCTACAGACATGTCAACATGTCTGTACAGTTCACACGCACACACTTATCCATGCAAACCAACACGTGTAAAGCATTTAATTCTGTCAAACATACCATTTGTGCAGAGGTGAGTTAACACCTGTGTTCAGGCGAGTGCCGTCCACCGGGCAATCTGCCCAGCCACCCAGTCTGCGGACAGCTGGGCCGCCACAGGGGCCCACCAACCCAGAGAGCAGGGAGGCACAGGAGCACTGAGAGTGAAAGCTCCAGCCCAGCCAGAAGAGCAGCCCACCACCACCCAAGAGTTCTGGGCATCTCCCCACCCCACCCCAGGCACATGCCAGGGCCCCCCAAGGGAGGCCCGCCCAACTCTCCAGGCAACCACCCGCCATCCCCACGGGAAGTCCAGGAGAGAGAAAGGCAGGCTCCATCTATCCCCACTCAAGGGGAGAACGCCCGAGAAAGATGGGGTTCCGTCAAGAGTGTTGTAAACATGGCCTGACCAGGCTCTCCTGCTGTTGGATTTTTGGAGAAGCCCAGCGCTCAAAACCAAGGATCAGAACCCGCACCACAGGGACACAGACACCCCCAAGCTCAAATGCGCCTTTAGGCTAGCATTCACACCCAAAAATCCTCCAGCATTTTGTTGCTTGTTGCTCTTTTACCCCACCCCACCCCCCACCCCAGTAATCATCTTCCCATTTCCTTATCATCCTTCTTCCCCCTTTTCTTTTGTACCCCTCCCAACATCCCTCTCTCTTCTTCCCCCTTCTTCTTTTCCGTCCGGTCCAACAAAAAAAGAATACATTGCACACATATAACCAATATAAATTAAGTTTAGCCTAAATTGCTAAAAGGGGTTTATACAAATAAACACCTTGTGTTAGAAGGCTTATAACCCCCTGTTGTAACAGTAAAATTGCACCAGCTTTAGATTAAGAAGGTTTGATCAACCTTGATAACACTGCACCGCTGGTATTCAAGAGCAAACGAGAAATATAAGTGACCTTTAGGGGATCCAAACACTCTGGCCAGTGGAAAAGAAGTTGCTTTAACTTAAACAAAAAGTTCTTCGAGATTATAATAATCCATGGTAACCTTGGGTTCATTGGGATATTTCATGATGGAGGCTTGAGGATGTTTCCTCCAAAGCATGAAGACAACTGTTCTGTAACTGGTTACCCTACACAACCTGCATGATTCCTCCTGACCTTTTCCGACATTGCCAAGTGTATGGTGATTTATACAAGTAGAAATATGTCCCTTTGCCATCTTAACTGGGTTCTTCTCCTCATTTGATTTGTACGGGAGGCTTTTAAAGCATTTTGTTTGAGTGTATGAGGAAAAGACCAAAGAAATTACTCTTTTTGGCTTTACTGTTATTGTTCTATAGAAATACAAATGTAAAGTAAAACATGTCTTTAGCAAATGAGCTTAACACACATGATTAGTATCTTGACTTTCTTCTCACCCATATACATTCCCCAACATCTCAAGGAATCACATTTTTAAATCCTCTTCCCATCTCTAAATTTTTCACATTCCTGCATCGACATTGTTCTAGACCAGTGTCCTATTGTCACATGGAGTTAATAATCAACTTTTGATTGCACAGCTTTGTAATTTGATGCAGTAAGTCTCGCAAAACCCCCTCTACTGAGACAAATACTGGGTGATGTGTTCTGGAGTCAGTTTATCATGATTTTAAATGGAGAAACGATGTTCCAATGAATCTGTATAGGAAGGATCAAGTCTTTAGTATGGATGAAGCAACCTTTTCTCTAAAAGATAAACTGCCTCCTTACATCCACCAACTTAATGCTTTTTTGCTACCAGCCAGTCGAAGATTCTTGATTTCCTGTTGGCTTTTGAACTTAGACTTAAACATTTGAGATAGTTTGAAACTCAAAATGAGCATTCTTTGACTTATCCTCTCTGTTCCCATAACACCGCTGTGCAAACAGGTTATTAGATTGTGGGGGTGGAGCTGTTGCTGTGTGAGGAGCAGATCCCTTCAGATTTAGAGGTGTTTAATTATGAGCTTTCATGTTGTCTGTCCGTGTTTGGTGTGGCTCTGTCTGTGTGTCTGCTTGAGAGCGGAAAAAGCCTGAGAGTGTGATGGAATGATGAGTTCACAGGATTCCTGTGGTGACTTTGAATTAGTTGGAGTTCTTTTGGGAATACAAGATTATGATCAACAGGTAAACTGACAAAACCACCAATGGTGATAAGAGTCTGTATTTCTCATGGTGTTGTGATGAGAATAAACAATGAGTGTAGCACAGTTGACAGAAAAACACCTACCTTATAATCATGACATCAAACATGGCCCGTCACTGTTTATTAGTCTGAAGATCCACTTTTAGCATAGTGCTAAAAATGATGCTTCCAATAGCTTCCTGTCTGTATTTTACCATTTTTACTGCTCTTATGGAGAGATTTCAGTGCATTTGTCGTTACATGGATGTTTTGGGTTCCGTATATCTCCCTTTAGAAGACCGCCGTTTATTCCAAAAATTTGACAGCCGGCCAAGCATTTTTATTCGTGTGATGGCTTTTCTTGGAGACACGTGCACCTTTCCGTCTTCGCTCAATAATCCATGTTCAAACCAGTTCTTCTCATTTGTCGCTCGCTTCTGTCTTCTCAATATCACCCATCTGCTTGCGCCATTCTCTGACACGTTTAGGATCCACCCCGAAAATGCAACGCAGATTCCTCACCAGAATGTTCAAAATCTCACGACACAAATACCACAGACACTCGGCGTCTGCACAATCCAGGGAAGATGGGCGGTTCTTAGAGGAGCCCAACCACTATTGGAGGCCGCCGTCTAACAGAAACGAGCATCTGTTAGACCCGGCAGCTTTTGGAAACCGTTCTCAATAAGAGATGGGGCAGAATTGGAAGATGTACTGTATTCACTTGAGCAATCTAGATGGTGAAGCCTTATAGGTATTGAGAACTCCGTGGTTTAGAGCAGAGGTGACAAACTCCACACCTCGAGGGCCAGTGTCCTACATGTTTTCCAAGCAACTTCCCATTATTGGCTAAACACACCTGATTCAGGTAATCAGCAGCAAATTCAGTAAGATTTATGGAAAACCAGAAATCTCTATCTTAATTGTTTAGGATGATTTTCAGAATCTTTCATGCTTAAAGCAAAATCTGACTCTCAAAAAAAGATTGATTGATTGGTTGGTTGGTTGGTTGGTTAGTTGGCTGGCTGACTGACTGACTGACTGACTGACTGACTGACTGACTGGTTGGTTGGTTGATTGATTGATTGATTGATTGATTGATTGATTGATTGATTGATTGATTGATTGATTGATTGATT
>BSAI01000125.1:4683062-4713062 GCA_036245035.1 Adrianichthys oophorus
TGATTGATTGATTGATTGATTTGCGCCCATGTTAGTACACATCTGTTGTTCAGACTGGGGTGTGTCAATATAAAAGTGCTGGTTTTGTGATAATCACCAAAAAAAGTGAGATAAAAATCAAGAACACTAATTAGGATTTCTAATTCAACCAATAATTTACAATCAAATAAATATTGTGACAAAGTCTATTGTTAATACATGTTTGAACTAGTATAATTAAAGAGGAATTACAAGGTTAAATACTTCTACTACTTAAAGATTCATAATGTGTTTGGAAATACTATTTCTAAAAGGTGAACGAAATAACAAAATAAAAGACCTACATTGTTTGACATATTTTTAATCATTTGTATCAAATAATCAAATATATTTATTTTTATCAAATATTCAGATCAAATATTTATATCAAATATGTTTTTTGTTTTATTAGCATTTGATAAAAAAAATACAAAGACAAGTATTTTTGTATCTTAATTTTCTGTTGTTGGCAACGTTTTCAAATCTGTTGGGGGTTTAGTATTCTTAAGTAGTAGTTGGCTCTTCATGTAGCTTTTGCTGACAAAAAGAGACAGAAACCACCTTCTTGGATGTAAACAGCTTTGTGATTGTTTCAACATACCACGTGCCATCATGAGAGGATTACTTCTTTAGATGTGGAGGTGTTTTGGTGAGTCGTGTTAGAAAAAGTAGAAGCGATAACTTGGAACTTTTAGTTATGTGACTTTGAATGAATTTGTGTTTAACTCTGTTGTTTTCAAAGTTATAACATAGTTATGAATAAATCATACTAGTCATCTAGAGTGTATTTTAATAACAGGAGCTGTGAAAAAGGTTTCCATCCACTTTGACACTTCATGAACGTATACCAGGGGAAGTTTTTGTTTCAACTCATAAATCTTTTTCACAACAGTCCAAGGGCATGCCCACAAAAGCTCACAATCAAGCGATATTTATCTGTGTTTTCAGTAAATTAGAGTGTGAGGTTTAAAGGCTTTCTTGATTAGAATGACATTAGTTAATGAAAAGCTTTGAATGCTGATTGATTGTTGAGGTCAGGACGTTGCAATCAGACGTTTCACGTTAAAGGTTTGGCAGTTTACACTCTTACTCGTTCTGTGCACGTTTTTCCTTTCTAACAGCTATTGAAACAGTCTCACTTTAGTGTGAAAGCTCACTTTTATTCTTAAATAACCTATGGTGGCCTTTTCTCAAATGACCTACAGTACAGTAAAACCTGAAATCACTTGATCTGATCTGCATCTCAGCTGAAGGAAGACTCAGCCGTGCATGGCATTTGTTTTGCCGGTGATGAATTGTGCGTCAGGTGTAACCCAGTTGCGTTTAATGAGACGTTGCAATTGGGGGAAGACACAGCCATTGTAGCCGATCAATACTTTCCTGTCCATGTCTGTAAGTCTGATTTACCATGTGATTTATCACTGAGACTCTGCAAAGGCAGCCTGTGCGCAAAGCCCCATATGCTGTCATGCGTGTAATGAGTCTCTCCTGACGTCACATATCGCATGGATCTCATAATCTTAGCTTTTTCTTCAGTCACACTCGTCCGTGGCGGCAGAGACACGAGGGGAGCGTGCAGAGCACGCTTGGCACCCCACCAGGACGGGATGTGCAGAACAAGCTGCATCAGATAATGCCTCCTGCTGTGAGTGCAGGCATCCGTCTGTTCTCCAAACTGACTCACTGCTCCCCAAATAGAAGCTGCAGTCTCGCCCCTTTATATACCTAAATTCTTCTCTTCACCCAGTTTCTGAGGCGTTAGGCTCAGTGGTTATATTCTCTGCAGATAAAATCAGAATGAGAGTTTTGTTGTTAAAAAGGAAATGTGTTCATTTTTCTCGAACTGTCTTTGACTTAGACTATACTCCTCCAGGGTACCATCACAGCCTGCCATCATCCCCGTACTTCACTGGTCCTGAAGGTCAGAGGTTACCTCCATCTGGAACGTTGTCGTCCGAGTTCCTCAATCAGGGAGTCCCCGTCAAGATTCTTCTATTGGTGTGCAACGCTGCAGGAGCCGGCCAACAAATTACCAGGTGATTAGCTGATCTACACCTTAAAGTCTCACTCCAACGATATTTTTTAATGTTGTAAAAGTGCTCCCAGTGGTCCTTTAATTATACAGTTTTAGGCTAAATCAAAAGGCCTGTGATGTTTTCTAGGACATAGTTTCTGCAGAGTGCCAGGAGTTCGTCAGAAATTCTCATCTGGGCTATGGGCAGGACTGTTGATGCTAAAGTTAGCTTCGCCAGTTTCCCATTAGCCCCTTGTTTACACTCTCTTCCACTATAGCCTACAGCACCTCATAAGGCTAAGATAACATTTTCATAACAAAATAAAATGCAAGCAATATCCGAGCCATCCGGCTGCACAGTTTAGAACCAAATGGCAGCTCAGACAAAGAAAACGAAGACGTTAATAGATCTGTTTGTCTGTGAGTGGATGCATCCGAATTGGAGCAAAGAAGGAAAATTTTGGCCTGCCCTTGGCGATCGCTGCGTCACATACTAACGCTTTTTCAAACCATGGGTTTTCATCTGCTCCTGGCCAACCTCGAAGGCCGGTGTCCTGCGTGTTTCCAACCAACCTGCCAATGAAGCTCCTTATTGGCTAAACACAAGGGAAGGCAGGATTTCTGGAAAACCAGCAGGGCATCCTTAAGGGCAGTTGTGACTAAGGTTTTAAACAGCATTTATTTTTTGAAGACAGGAATCAAAACCATGAAAGTCACTCTGAATTAAGATGGGCTGCATTGACAGAGGATGAAACCTCAAAAGTTGGAAAATGTCTGATCTTTAAGAGTTTTTTTGTTGATTTTAGTTGTAAACATTTTAATTCTTGAACAGGAAAATACAAGTAAAAACAAATTTAAATTCTTAGAGATGAAACTTTTTCTTCAGAAACTGCAAAGTTCTCCAAAAAGCAGCAGAAGTTTCCCCAACTGGCACTTGAATTGTTAAGAGGTTCACTTTTACATCAAACTTTTCAGCTTTATTACCTCTGTACTTGATTTTATTTGCTTTGGGAGAGATAATTCCACAGCTTCCAGCTGAAATTACATTAGAGGGGGTTGCGTTTCCCAAATCCATCATTCACCATTCTTTATTCTCTTATCAAATTGGGGTAGACTATTAAAAACTATGAAAACAAAAGGAAATTGTAATGTGCATTTTTTCAAAAAAGGTGTTTAATTTAGATGCTAGATCTGCTGTTCTAAAGAGCTCGTTTGGTTTTATTTTTGTGCACTATTTAAAAGATTGTTAAGTTATGGCTTTTAGTTGGCACCTCTAACCCTATAAAGCCCACTACAAATCAAATTTGATCCGCACATTTTTAACTTGGGTGTATTTGTATTATAAAGAATTAATTATCAGCATTTTTATCAGCAATTCTGCATAAAATGAAGAATGGTGGATGAGTTATTCTCTCCATAAAGTTTAGAAAATTAGTCAAACTTTTCCCACCAAAAGTGTTTTTGAGATTTCACAAAAGCAGCCAGTTTGAAATGAGCAGGAAAAGCCCTTCTACTGCCCCTAGTGGAATGATGATGAACTACAGGACAGAAAACATGAACCAACATAAATCCAATGGGCTTTTAGTTGAAAGTTTGGATCATGTTAAAGAGATAAGGGTCTCAAAAGTGTGTATCAGATATGATATGAATGGTTATTCAGGGTTATACATGGTTTGGAGTCCATTTAATTGGTTGACTCTGTCCACTCAGAACAATAACATGCTCTGTTGTATCCATCTCCAGGATAGTTTGCTTTTGCTTTTTACTGCAAAAATGATGCCTGAAGTGGAGTGGCCATATTTGTTCCTGTCAGCTCAAAGTTTTGGAAAAACAGTAATAAACGGGACAGAGGAAAGTGTTGGTTTTTATCTACTGATGGGTCCAGGACTTGTTAATTAAAAAACAGACCCCATATCATGCACAAATTTGAGCTTCAGTAATACCCAAACAGCTGATTTCAACAAAAATCACATTCAAATGAACTTTGGCAATAAGTTGGACTTTTTAAAATGGCTCTCAGGGGTAAATTGCTCGCTTCCACAGCCATGTTCCAGTGATCATTTGAATAATTGGTACTTCCACGTTTGTCTTCAACCTTTGGAACAGGATGTTGGGGCTTGAACATTACAGAGAATTATAGTTTCATGCTAAGTAATTACGAATCCGGTTAGAATTTGTAGAATGACTTTATTTTGTCTCCAAATTTTTCACTTGATTGTAAAAGTGGATCGAAAAATAAAAGTTAGAAAACGTTTCCATCATTGTACACGGAACAATTCTCAGGTTGTCCATACACAAATGCTACACAGATGCATCATTATTTCAGCAGACTCCTGGCAAAGTTAAACATCTCATTCTAAGAAGCATTGTGTATAGAGATAAATGCCTCTTGTTCGTTCTGAGACTTCAGACCCTGCTGTAACAAGCTCCAGCCTTGTCACAGTTATGACATCAGGGCTTCAGAATGTCATCTATATCAAAACAAGGTCTGTTGGATGGACTTAGACCACATTTACTGAAAATATTTAATAATACTGGAGGATATTTTCACTAAATAAACACAAAAAACATATTAGTGCTCATTTGAAGTCTTTACTCTTCTGATTTTATTTTGCTGAACCAGAGTATAGGATGCAGAGAAGACAATAACAACAAGTTGTTGGTCCTTAAAAACTAAAGTTTGTGTTCTTTGAAACAAACACAAACAAGTAGTTTCCTAGAGCTCTTTTATTGAAGAAATATCCACCACTCTGATCATTAAATGTGGAAAAACGGATGCAAAATTTCTTTAATTGATTAATTATAAAATTATTAATCATCATGTTTTTATTCTGTATCAAGCAATCAGGGAAGCATGACAGAAATACAGACAATACACTTTTTAAAATAAAAGGCAGCATTGCCATTTGTTGTAAATATGATAGTGATACTGGCATGTCAATCATAGTCATTTGAAGGATGATGTTGTGATAAACTGTGGAAAAACATGTCCATCTATGTGTCAAGTTTCTGTTGTAACCATCTGGCGTTTAGGCCAGCGCTATAATATTAAACCTCTAGGCTATGTGACCGGAACTCCTTTTTTAGGTGTCCATTATCACTTTTTTATTAACACCCTGCAGCCAATCAGAATCGAGTATTCAGCCAGACCGTGGTATAAGCGGGATAATGCCTGACAAGATTTGCATTGTCACAAATGACCAGATAATGCAGAAGCCTGAACTGTCAAACATGAAGCAGAGGACGGTTGGCTCCATGAAGTCCGTTCATTTCTGATAATGCACACTTTGAGGGGCAGTATCCAGCTTATACCATGGTCACCCACAAAAAATTGTTCTCAATACATTTTTAGTAAATTCATCACATTTTTAGGTTCAAATTAGCTGTTTTTAACAAAAAGCAAACTATTTGACACGTGGTGCAACACGTTGTCATGGTAACTGCTAAGGAGCCCACACCGAACTTGCTCTGCAGCGGCGAAGGAAAGTTAGACAAAGCGTCAGTTCAGTTGCTTTAGTTACTAACTTGCCTTTTGGCCAGAGCAATAATATAGAGCATCTAGACTATGTGACCAGAACTTTTTTTTAGGCGTCCATTATCCCTTTTTAAAGGACTCCCTGGAGCCAATCAGAATCAAATATTCACAAAGCATGTTATAGACGCTGCCCTCTGAACTGGCTTTTAATAAAATTTCATGGCATCGTGTTATTAACATTGTCGCAAAGGTTAGTTGTCGACCTCTGATCAGAAGATCGCAGGTTTGGTTCCTGCCCATGTGTCAAAGTGTCCTTGGGCAAGGCTCTGAACCCTAGACTGCTCCTGGTAGTTATAGGTTGGCACCAGTGTTCGGCAGCAGAGCCTCCATCGGTGTATGAATGTGTGCTTGTATGGGTGAATGGGACTGTGACTGTAAAGCACTTTGGGACTTCTAAGAAGGTAGTAGAGCATAGGCCCTTTCAAATTATAAATGGTGTTATTTTAAAAGAAATATTGTCAAACTGGATGAGCTTAAAAATGATTCCTCTTCCAAATCATTCAGAAAAAAGCATCTGATCATGTATTTCACTGTAAGACACTTACGATGATGGAGAGAATTGTGTTACTTCTGTTACCTTAAAATAAAAAAGCACATTTTAATGTGTGTTGGGACTCGGTAAGATTAGTTCCAAGTCAAACAGCCAAGGACTCCAACATCTGGTGAAATGTAGAGATCCATCAGACCCGCGTTTCACTGACAAAGTCCAGAGAGATTGATAGAGGTGAGAGCAGGAGAAAAAACTCTGATCTCCCCTGTGAGTGCTGATGTCTTGGTTTGTCCTTCAAACGCCTCCTTCATTGCTCAATCCACCCACATATCTTGCTTTCATCAGATGACAGCTGGAGGACTGGACTGTGCCAAGAAAATTACATTGGATGCATGCAGTTCTTTCTCGCTCTGCGTGCACTTTCAGATTAACTTTTTTAAAATGAAACATTCTGCTTTCTCTGCCATACTGAAACTCAGTATGCACAAATATTTCTCTTTAAAGTCAATAATAAATATGGCTTCTTGATGCAAACTTGACATCTAATTAAAAAAAGTGACTGCATAATTTCCAATATTTCTCAGACAAAGGAAATGAATCTGTAAAATGTTATTCTGGAAAAAAAGAGAAATATGAACTTCTAAAGTCAAAAACAGCAGAGTGTGGCGCTTTTATCCTACTGCCTCATAGTCTGCAGTTTAATTAATGATAATTTCAGGTCTTTCTCCAGTCCTTCCTCTGCCCTCTGTTCTTATTTTGCTCCCCAGCCACAACAACACTGTAATTATCTTAATCCTGAGCAGGAACTCAACTGACATTAGTTGGGGAGAAAACGCTTTAGAGCTTTGGGTTTAAGACCTGCAGGAATCCAAATGGGCCGTAATGCAAAGCTGTTCCTTCTTGTTTCAGGTTTGGACCTCCTTTTCTAATGAGAGAGGACCGGTCTATTTCCTGGGAACAGCTGCAGCAAAGCATCCTCAGCAAGCTGTATTACCTGATGATTAATGGAGCTCAGGCGCAGGTACTGATCATTATTTGATGATGATTAAAATTGTATTTGCTTCTGATGTTCATGCTTCTCCTTCAAGCAAAAACAGCACAGGTGCAGGAGCGGCAGTACGTTCCCTGATGTGTCAGCACTGCAGAGGTTTAAGTCGACTGAATTCAGCGTCCCAAAGGAGTCTGTTTTTTTATTTTATTTCATTTTTCTCATTAATATATTAAAAATTATGAAAATAAACAACGTTACCGACAGAAAAGAGAACACTTTTCTATGAACAAGACAAACTGAAAAAGCTTTACAGAAAGCAGAACATTTTACATTCTAGGCCCAAAATAAAAAATAACATTAAACAAAAAAAAAAAAAAAACTTTGTAACAAAATTATTGTTTTCGTTTTCAAATTTGTATCAATTTTGTCTTTCAGTTCTGTTCAACGCAAACAGATTCAGGGGATGATCTCATCCATCTTCGAATTAGGTCTCATCTGATTGGTTAATTAATCTCTACAGCCGCTTTAAATTTTATAATTGGTGCTGGCAGTCTTCTAATTGGATTGATATTTAAAGAATGAATTTTACTGTGTTGTGGAACCATATTATCTCATTTTTTTGTGTGAGGCCTGCTAACCTCTCACTAAAACACTAGAACAGGATGGCTTATGTTGCACATCATTGAGAAGTTATTTGTGTTTGTGTGAGCTCAAATTACATTTAGAAACAAATAAAATAAATAACAGTTGTCAGTCCTCATTGAGCTTTCATTTATTATACCTGCGTCATCTCCAAAATAAAAAAAAAACAAAGAATGCCTCATTTCCAATGAGCAGTATGACCCGGTCCAGTCCAGTATTTTGACCTTTTCCATTATAAAAACGATTCATTAAATTGGGCCAAATCGCACCATTTTTTGACCCCCTTTGGTTGTAGGTGCATAGAAAAATGGAACAGACCAGTCAGCATGGAGCCACTGTTAAAACCTGTGGTTTGAAGATCATTACGACAAAAGAAAGAGTCTGTATTCCTAATGCATTCTTCTCTCAAACAACATTAAATTTGGATTTGGATTGGAAATGGTTTATTTCAAGCAATCAAAGCAAGAATAATGCATAACAAGACAAACAGAGGTTTATATCCATACAAATATATATAAAACATAGGATAAATAGACTTAAAATTGATTGGAAAATACTCATACATTTACACAGGTAATTACCTGAATTATTACTCTTATCATAAATAAACATATTTGCTCTTTTGTATAGAGAACATGACACAATAAAACTATTAACTGTTAAGATTTTCAAATGAACTTCAATAGATTGTTTTAAAGGGAGTGGGAGGAATCAAACTTGTTTAATCCCTGCTCTGCTTTATTTAACTTTGAATTTTTCATGTTCTTTACCTAAGTTATCATTATTCGGTTCTTAACTGCTGATCAGTTATTTATACTTTACCAACACAGAGTCAGGTCATTACAAACCTATAAGTATCAATTAGTCAAATGACAAAGCTGAAGTACATAATGATTATGTAAATGTGCATAACCGGAAATGTTCAAAAGCTTTGTTTGTACAGCAGAAAAAAATGAGCTGCTGATGATCTCCATCGCTGTTAGCTTCACCCTGCATGCATCATGACGGTCCAAATTCCAATGGAAACTCTCACCTGAATTGCCTGGTCCATTCTAAATTGGACCGGACCAGTACCGCTCAGTGAAAATGAGGCTTAATTGGTCCATAGCAAACAGGGGACATTTTGTGAGCTAAACTCGCCTACAGAGACATTGCAGCTTTGTTTTCCCGGCATCACTGTCATGTTATCTCTGAACGTCACCTAAAATAAGTTCTAAAGTCTTGTGGTTTGTTTCAGTTTCGGGGGATTCACCTGCTTTGATCAACTGGTGTGCTGCGCACGGGTTTCTTTCTTGTGCTCTCTAAAAAAAACCTTTTTTTTTTTTTTTTTTTTTACTTCTCTGTCCCTTCAGGCGCTCTGTGCAATTCTCCCCCTGCATTTCATAAGAACATTGCATCTACTTCTTGAAATTTCTTGCAGTAAAAAAAAAGATGTCCTCATGGGGGGAAAACTCCACACAGAAAGGACCCAGCTGGGATCTGAACCAAAGCCTTTCTTTTTGCTGTGCAGTGGCAGTGCTAACCTCCTACCCTGCTCTGCAGCCTCGTGCTCAGAATCGCACTGTGTATGCTTTGTCTGAGTGTGAGTGCGGGCGGGTTTGGAGCCGGGACTTCCTTTCAGGCTGGCTGGCACACACCTGTTTCTGAGCAGGTCTGTTGGCTCAGGACAGAGCAGAACATCCACCCACAAAGTCAGCGTGGGAAGGCAGGGACTGCAGGTCTGCTCTGCCCCCACCAGCACCACTCCAGAGCCAGTGTGGGCTAGGTCATTTTTCACCCATGTTTCACTGCTCAATATTCAGCGTTGAGAATCGTGGAACTCCAGTCAAAATGGGATATAGAACAGTATAGAGAGAGTTCTGTGAATATTTTAAAATATTTATTGTTAAAATGGCTGCTATGTGCCATTTTCTTATTACTTGAACGGCATAAAAATGCAAATTTTTTTCCACTGGTCAGATGTGCTCTTACATGTTAATTAAATTTTGATTGATTTGGTCAAACATTTACTGGTTAGACGTTTTCTTTTAAAACTTTTGGAAGGACTGATTTCTGCCTCTCAGTGAACATTAGAATAGATTTGCATTTATATTGCTGCGACAGTCAGTGATGCATGGTAATGAAGTCTGATCAGGCAGGCTTTTTGGCCTATCAGCCTCCCGCGCCTGGGTTAAGCAGGAGAACGTCGGCTTTGTTTAGAAAACTGTAAAATAAAGGAGATGATGATACAAAAGCAAACTGTAGCTCTTTGTTTAATCAATTATTTACTTCTCTGAGGACAAAGGCTCCATTTTCCTGGTTGTACATTCCAGCCTCTCTCCTCTGCCGTGCAGAGATGGAGTAAACAGGCGTTTAGAGCCCAGGTTTTACTAGAAACTATCGCCTCACTTGCTGCTCTCCTCGGTTTGAAGACAAAGGAAAGGAAGAGAAGAGGCAGGTGCAACACTTCCTGTATGTTTGTGCTCTATTCTGCCTGCCATGTAATTAAAGCCGGGCTGGTAGAGTTGAATGGGTTTGGGAAAGGAAGCGCTGCTCAAAACAGATGTTTTTTTCCTGAAATCTCGTCCTTGTTAACATGATCTGTAGTTTTTAACCAATTATGTTCACAATTGGGAATTCAGCTTTAAAGATGAAGTGACAGTCATACTTGGACATGATGGTGTGATGCCCCGCAGCACAAAGATGTTCATTTAGCAGCAAACTTTATTACAGAACCAATCATCCATTTTAATATTACACTCCTCTGTGTTTAAAACCCCACTATGACGAAAACTGTGCTTTTGGTGTTTTTAGAAGTGGAAAAATGTTAATTCTGTGGGTGTTTCCCAACACTTCCACACAATGTATCAAGTATGAAGGCTCGATGCAGAATGTGTAATGACTGTTTTAGGCATTATCAGTTGCATAACATAAATGGATACTTTTTTACAGTGAAAGATCATTTTCTTCACATTTATATCATGATAAGTGGTGGACCCAAAGATTACGGGGTTTGTTTCAGGGGACTAAAGCTGTAGTAAATCCATCTAAATGTAGCACAAAGAAAAGACTGACAAGTCACACCAAAGGGAGAAAAAAATGAGACAACGGAAGTCAACCTGACAGAGCTGAACTGTAAAGCTGCCTTAAATATTCTGAGGAGGAGAATAAACCAACAGAAGACAGCTGAGGATAATATTTCTGACCGTAGCAGGGCGAGGAAACAGAAAACACAACAAATAGCTAAAACAAACAAAACTAAATGAAAGACGCCAAACGTCCCTTTTCTGAAGCCTCTCAAGCTTGTGGGCAGCGGTGGGTAGCGCTAAGTTACACTTACTCGATTACATGTAGTAACTTTTGGTAAAAGTTGTACCTCTCAGAGTAGATTTTCACTTTTACCCAAGCAGATTTATGATGATAAACCTGAACTCTTATTCGTTACGCTGGGCTGGATCTTTCCAGTTACTTCTTTTTTTTTATCATTTATTTTAGGGATATATATCCAGATAAATTTACTTTGAATTTGGGATCTAAAAGTAAAGTAAATGCAATTATCTTTTTCCCTTTGGTCCCTTTGGTTTTGCTTACACACGAAGGGAAAATTGCATTTGAAGGTAAACATTGACATGGACCAGTGTAAAGGAATTCATCTTTGAATTTTGGCACCAGTGGGCTTCCATCCAGTTTTTACCTAGTTAGTTCTCCAAAAGAAGAAAAACAGCCGTGTTATTATTGCCAAGCAGTTTTAACAAAGAAGGTTTTTTTTTAGCATGTTACAAATGAGCAAAAAGTTTTTAAAAACGTAATTCCAATTTTTATTTCAACATTTGCTAAAAGATATTAGACTGTAAGCACAAACATTTAAACTCTAACTCTTCAGAACTTTAGTCAGCAGTTACTCCTTAACCTTGCTGGAGTAAGTACTACCATTTATCACAGCATGAGTCATTTTTTGAAGTAATACTAGTTTTACTTAAGTATCATTTTTGGATCATCTTCTCACCTGTGTTTGTATGATTCATGTTCACCGCTGCATACTGAGAAGTTTTATAGTCTCCTAGTTTGGTGTGGACCAAACGTTTATGCTTCCCCTGAACAAAGGGTTCCAGTTCTCCTCCAGGTGAACTTTGGTTCAGTCCAGCAACAGTGTGGACTTCCCAGACCACAGTCATTCCTTAGGGTGTATTCAGACTGGACTCATTGGTTCGCTTAAAGTGATCCAGAGTTTCCGTGATAATTAGGAATAATCAGTCTGAATACACCCAAGCGGATCCTGGTCTGGGACCAGGGTCTGACCCATCTTCGCCATGTTCTCCTCAGTAACTGTCTTGCAGCGTGCCACCACCGTACCGAAGCCGCAGTAAAAGGTGTTGTACCTGACGTTGATACAGACGTTCATAATTGATTAGCGAAATCTAAAGTTTGAATCAGTGAACTATCCTGACAAGGATTCCAAAGTGCATGACTTTCATTAATCTTTCTCTTGTTGCTTTGCCCCGCCCTCATAGTTCCTGGCCAATGACTGAAGAGATATTTAGTCACATGATTTTGTTTACATTCTTTGGTTTGAAACAGAAATCTCCCAAAGTGATAGGTTTTGTTATTGATATTTGTATTTATATTTATAAGAATCATTGTGGTAAATGTTTCTGAGTGACTGTCTTTGGTAGTTTTTCCTTATATGCTGGTAGATGCCCCTGCGACAGACTGGCGACCAGTCCAGGGGTGTCCCCTGCCTTCGCCCATGAGTAGCCGGGTTAGGCTCCGGCAGCCCCGTGACCCCGAAAGGGATAAAGCGGCTTGGAAAATGAATGAATGAATGAATGCTGGTAGATGTTTTTAGTTGGCTTTTTCGGATTCTCTACATCATGGATGAGGGGCAGTAATTCAGAAATATTGTTTCCCTGTTTTCCAGGATGTGTGCATTCCAGCAGCTTCTTTTGTTGAACCTGAACTCGGCGGGCCGGTAGCTGCCTCTGAAGTACTGGGGTGGCTGTTTGTTTGATCTCAGCCAGTGGCGTCACTCCAGAATTCAGGAGAACAAGAGGAAATAAATTTCATTTCTGCCGAGCCTCCCTTTATTCCTAAAGCCCCTCCAATCTATGTAGATCTCTGAGTAATATTCCTTCGCCTCAGGCACGGAAAAAGATATTAGCAGCGTGTTTGCCTCCTCATCTTCAGCTCACGTTTTTATGCGGTTCTGAGGATTATGTGGAAAAAGTCTGGTGATTTTGGGGGTAAAAGCTGGTAATACAGGTCCAAGTCTGTGTTTTAAGACAGCTCACTGCCATCTTTTTCTGCTCAAAGTTCAATAAAAACGTCTGGACTCCTTTCAAGGTTTTCTTTCTGGTTTGTTACTGGAATTAATGGAAAAAAAGGCATGGATGAATAAGGTAATTCAAAGATCTGCTTGCAGCTGCATGGTGATGAAAAGAGAAAAATGACAACTTCACTTAACTTTTTCAATCCAACAAAACAGGAGGGGAGAATAGGAAAGCTGAGTACATGCAGAACTTTTTAAAATTTATTTTTTATCATATACTGGTATTTTTGCACTGTATTTAACTTTATATGCGAGCAATTTTCAAAGGGCAAATCGTGTCAAAGTTAGAGGAAAGCAAAAGAAAATGGAATTCAAAAATGATGTGGTCTAGAACAATTCCTGCACAAGAACATGTCCTGAAGATGCTGCCATAATGATCTGGAATTTAAAAAGCCTGAGAAACGGATGAAATGAAAGTCAAAGTCTTGATTTAATTGTTCTGTTCTTTCAGAACGCCAGAGTGCTTTTCAACATCCGTGTGGTGGGAGGCTCCGCCTTTTACAGCTACCTGTCGCCTCAGGATGCTCGGCCGCTCTACCACCCTGCTGTGGAGAGGTAAGGAGGTTAAGAAAATAATCCAAAGTCAGTCCGGATCTTTTTAGGGGAAATAACTCTCATGTAGGAGCTGCTGTTTGTGACCAATGTGCTAAATGAGGCGCCCAGAACTGATGAAAGGACTTTATAATTATCAGCTGTTAATCTTTGGCTGTCAGTTGCGCTGCCTCTGCAGCATCCATCATGGCACAGAATTTTCTGCCAGAAAAAGAAATGACAGACAGGCAGGGGCATGTCCCGTTTCCCCTGATACTTTCTGCTAGTCTGCTTCAAAAGATTCATAGACGGTGTTCGGACTCCATCTTTGTGTGTTCTCTGTAGCTTGTATTTCATCTTGCATTTTTAAAACATCTTCAGTTCTTTTGTCAGGTCTTCTCAGTTTAGATGATTAAGAAGATGCTTTTATTTGAGAAGCAGACCAGCAATTTAAAGAATTCCTTTTGTAGACGCATGTACAGTAAACATGCTTATGAACGGTTGATGCTACAAGCGTGTAGCAGAAAGCAAAGTGGGCCGCGGCCCTGCACGAGCAAATGATTCAAAACTGGAGAGGTCAGAACTTCAGAGGGACCGATATGTGACTTCCTCACAACTTTGTTCCATATTTAGCTGAGGTCCCAGCGCAAGTGATTCTACAATCCTGGGATACATCCAAATGAATAAAAAAATAAATCTTCTTTTCCAGTCAAAGGCCACAAAGGTGAGACATTCTCAAAGAGAGCATAAAAGAAGGAATTTGAGTTTTCCATCATGTTACATCTTGAGTTTTGATATCAACAACACATTTGCAGAGATGGGATTTAGCCAGATATGCTGCAGAAAGCAACAAATAAAATCAAACACTTGTGAGGAGATGTGTTCATTGATCCTGTAAGGAAGTTTTAATCTGTTAGATGTCCAGAATTTTGTTCTGATTTTTGAAATGTGATGTTTTTCTATTACTTGCTTTTCTTCTTTAGTTGTCATTGTGATCTTTAAGACTCACTCCAATTAAAATAGTGTTTTTAAAATGACAGGAAGTAGGGGTGGGCTTACTCGCCTGCCCACAAATCAAAGGGGAATTTCTAATGAACTCTTGCCGTTCCACAGAAACTATGTCATAGAAAACGACACAGGTTTTTATTATTATAAATTGACTACAAACAGCATAATCATAATTTAAAGACCTCTGGGTAAAATTTGAAACTAGATCAAAGGATGATCAAAGTGGGAATTTCATATTTTTTTGCATTTAGGGATTTGTTGATGTGATTTGCACTTCAGAGCCACCGTACGGAGTATATTTGAGAGAATTTGCAACAATTATTTTGCCCTAAACTAAATGGAGTCTTTTTTACATGATTAGTCAGAATTATTTTGCACACTTCTATTATTTCAGTGACTCAGCCGGTTTAGATTTTAGTCAAGCTTTTAAAGAAACTTTGCAAATGAAGTAAATCCAATTGTTTGTGTTTAACCTCCAGTTCCATCAATGCATAAACAAAGCTGTAGAGACAGAAAAAAAATACAAATAAACCACCTGGTAGTGAAGTGTCATTTTTTTAAAGGAGGTTAAAGTCAAGCTGTTGACAAGAAGTGATTGGCAGACAGAGAAGAGTCTTCCAAAGGGTTGGATTCCTAGTATTTTAGAATCGGATGATTTAAAAAGCTGCGGTAAAAACAAGCAGGGTTTATCACCTGCCAAATTCCTAATCTTTAATCCAGCAGAACATCTTATAAACACTCAGATTTTTTTATTTTTATGAACTGAAAATGGAGGCTTACCCTTCCAAATCCCTGTGACACACCAGTTTAAAACACAAAATATCCCCCCAATAAACTCACAGATTTAGTTTAAGTGTTTCTTTCTTCACTCTGATCATGTTTTGAGAGGAATTCTATTTGTTTTGGTTCACCAACAGTTTTTTATTTGATTTTATGAAATCTCAGATTATCCCCGATTTGTTTTCATGCAGAACTTCGAATTGTTGCATGCACACATGTCACACAGCAGAGTGTGTGTGTCAAAGTGCAGCCCCTTTCTGATGAAGGATCCGTCCCACTGATGCCTGCATGTCAACCTTGGGCCTCCTTTTCGTCCTTGCCGGTTCTCAAGTCTTGAACTTGATTTCACAGCTCCAACTGAAATGCTCAGACGTCAGACACGCTCAGACACTCCTGTCTGAAGGCTTTCAGTTCCAGGAGGGAAGTGCGATTTCAAAGAGGTGATTTGGAAGGTCTTGAAAGGACTCCCTTTTGGGCAGCTGTTAAGCACAGTTCATTCTTTCACTGAATGCTGCTGATGGGGAAAAACGCTTACGAAATCTTTTGAAATGCAAATTTAAAGCTGAATGCGTCGGGTAATGATGGTGTTTGAACTCAGAAATGTGATCTGTCCCCAAATCAACCCGCATGGATCTGTCAAAGTACATGTGGCTGGATGGTTTGCTGTTCTGTTGCCTCCCTCCGACTGTCAGGACCTGGTCGTTCGGTCATTTATCTGTGGGTGTCAGGTTTGTTTGTGTTTATTGAAAAACTTTGC
This sequence comes from Adrianichthys oophorus, assembly GCA_036245035.1. NCBI lineage: Eukaryota > Metazoa > Chordata > Actinopteri > Beloniformes > Adrianichthyidae > Adrianichthys > Adrianichthys oophorus. The sequence continues at coordinate 4,699,134 of BSAI01000125.1, forward strand.
TCTGGACAGATCTGATCAGTGAGATTGTGAAGGTGCTTTTTAACATCAGAGCGTCCTTTCTTCACCTTCATCCACTTCAGACCCAAATTAGAGGGGGACATTTTTTTCCCAGAACCTTTTGAGGTGGAGTTTACAGCAATGAACCTCCCTTATTGGCCAATTACTTCCAAAATGTAAAGATATTAAACTCAGTTCTAAAGGGGGAAAAGTAGATTTTAACTTTAATTAATGCACAGAATGGTAAAATTAAAAAGTGTTCCTGGCAGCTTTGTTTGTGGGGTTAAAAAATGTGCTTACGAGAACATTTAAGAAATACTTTAATAAAAAATTAATAATTTAAAAATGTTTGAAAATGTGAATCTTGAAAAATTCACTTTCCGTGAAGCAGAAAGTATGGATGAAATGTCTTTGTTTAATAGAAGGTAGGAATATGAAGAAATCATTTCGAGTTATAGACACATACATGTCTTTCTTTAGCCGTAAATTATGGAACACATTTGTAAAAATCTAGCATTTTTGTCAGTTTCTAATGTACATATATAAAATATATTAAGACAGTAATATAATTTAATTATCGGTGGTAAAATGTGTTGTTATTGCATACATTTTTCTCATGCATTGCATACATGACCTTCTCAATCCTCGTTTTTCTGTTCTGACTTTTGGGGACTCAACTCACTATCACTAGTTTATTTGTTTTTTCTTTTTAACTCTGTTTTTTTAAATGCCTTCACTAATAAAAGTGGTGTTTTTAACATGTTTTTGTGGCATTTTTCTGATGATGGAGGACATTTTGGGTGGTCATGATGCAGAGGTAGGGGGTTGACCTCTAATCAGAAGATCGCAGGTTCACTTCCTGCCTTGTCCCGCCGCAATACAATGAACCCCTCATCGATCCTGGTGGTTACAGGTTAAAAACATTGGAGCCGCCATCAGTGAATGGATGACTATGACTGTAAAGCACTTTAGGGCTTTTATATAAAGAAAATTACGCTCAAAATAGCACATCTGTCTATTTCTTCATTCAAATCGAGCAGATGAAAAAATGCATAATCACAATTAGGAGATAATTAGGAGATAATCAGACAAATGTTGTCAAATGTTTAATGTGTTTAAAGCCAAGTAAAAAAGTGTTGACGGCATATATTGAAACATTACCAAAGGTGTCACACATATTTGACCTTAGATCGTTCTGCCTTCATCTTGTCATCATCTTGTCACCTTCATCTTCAATATAAAAGTTTAAAAAAAAGAAATTTTGGGGGGCAGGACATTTACCATACAAACTAAAATAAAAGTTACAATTTCTTGGAGAGGAGATATTTGCCTAAACTTCACCTTAATCAGCAGCAAAGACAAACAAAAAGCTAACAATAAGAGTCCAAACTTTACTTAAATGATGTGTAAAACAAATAATAAAAATCAACTATAGACAAGAATGATGTCCAAGTTTCAGTAGGTTCCAATAATCAGAACAAGAAAAATGCTGCAAGTATTAGCAAAATATATGAAGAAAAGGAAAGTCCAGAGCAGATAACTTTTAATCTCCAAAGACAGGGATAATCTAAATTCAGCATTTAAAATGCTCCAAAAAGACACAGGCAAAAACAGAAATTAGTAGTTCTTTAAATAATTTTTAAAAAATGTTACAATTTATCTTTTTTTTAGAACAAAGTGAGTTTTTCCGATGGGCTGCAGCAATGCTGACACCTAGTGGTTATGAAACTCTAATACACGTCCCCCTCTGTGATGTTTGAAAAAATAGAACAGAAAACATCTTTCTTTATTTTTATCTTTTACCTACTTTATCAAAGACCTGTTTAGTTAAAATCCACTTGATCACATTTCTCTTCACCACTTCCTGTCTTGTTTGTCCTGTCTAGAGCCCTAAAGCTCTGTGGTTCTGGCGGACCGCCTCATGTGAAGCTGATCATTGAGTGGGAGCACAGACTCAAAGACTGGTCAGAGAACTCTCCTTTGTTTTCCGTGCAGCCGGAGTGTTTTTACTTAGCAAACCGCGACTTATCCTCTGTTCCAGCCTGTTTGGTAACATCCATGAGGAAGTGGTGAAGGACGCAGAGAGCGTGAGGAATCTGCAGCAGCAGCACGTCCAGCAGCACAGCTGTACCTTGGACGAGTGCTTCCAGCTCTACACCAAAGAGGAACAGGTTGGTTTTACCTACATTTTGTTCTTTTTATAAAGCCAGTTCTATTTTTTGTTGAAATATAACAACAATGTATTTGCATTGTTGTTATTTTTGTTTTCAATTGTTGTAATTGTCCAAGTTGTTGTTAATCTTCATTCTTTATTGCTTTATGCTTTTTTTTTACTGATTATTTTAGAGTTTTTAGTTGGTAACAAATGCTCAACAACATCCATATTCACAATTTTTAAAGCTGTGGTTTTACTACAATGCAATGACTTTTATTTTGTAGTTCACAGTTATTACCTGTCAGTTATATTGTTTGACTATTTAGCCAGCGAATCAAATGAGCAAAGATAAAATGTATTGAAATGTTTTTCTTTATTTCTGTAGCTCTTAAAATTTTGTCATAAAACTTGTCAAAGGTTAAATAAAAAGTCATTGTCTTTTTTTAAGTCATCTTAATAGTTTAAGTGAAAATTAACAAAATATTCTCAATATATTTCAGATAGAAAATAGTCTTTAGTAGTCAAAAAGAGTAACAGGTGTTGCCGTAGCAACAACGTGTATATTTTCCACTGGTTTTAAGTTGATCTGAGTAATCTCTCTGCAAAATGACGAGGAATTTCCAGTTTTCTGACATAACATTTTCAAAAAGTATAAAAAAAGACATTTTTTCCCAACAGTTCTGCCGGGTGTCTTTTATGCAGGACCACCTTGCTTCGATGATGTTTGTGTTTGATTCTACAGCTTGCCCCAGATGATGCCTGGAAATGCCCCCACTGCAAGCAGCTGCAGCAGGGCATGGTGAAGATGAGTCTGTGGACTCTGCCGGACATCCTCATCCTGCACCTGAAGCGCTTCAGGCAGGTGGGCGAGCACAGGAACAAGCTCACCACCTTTGTGCACTTTCCCCTTGTGGGTCTGGATATGACGCCACATGTGGTGCACAACGGCCCCCAGCAGCCCTCTCTGCAGCCCAGATGGAACCAGTCCAGAAGGCCAGACTTGGCTCCTCCTGACTTCCTGTATGATCTGTACGCCGTCTGCAACCACCATGGAGGGATGCACGGCGGCCATTACACAGGTGTGGACGACTAAACGTCTAGCTAACAACAATGATAAAACTTTTTTCACCTGTCAGTTAACCATGCAGCTCTTCTGTCTTCAAACCTGCAGCCTTCTGCCGTAACTCTGTGGACGGTCAGTGGTACAGCTATGATGACAGCAGCGCTGAGCCGGTTCCAGAGGCCGAGGTGTGCACCAGAGGAGCTTACATCCTCTTCTACCAGAAAAGAAACACCATCCCTCCCTGGTCTGCAAGCTCCTCCATCACTGGTTAGTCCTCCTCGCCTGCTGCTTGCTCTTCTCTTTATCTGTTTATGTTGATGGTTGAAATAAAAAAAATCAAGAACCAAAATCTCCTCTACAGGATCCACCAGCTCATCCATCTCTGATCACTGGCTGGTGCGACTGACTGGGGGCAGCATGAGGGGCAGCGTGGGGTCAGCAGACCCCAGTCCAGTTCTTTTGGATCCCAAACAGGCGTCCGAGTCTCCTGACTTACCAGTGTTTAGAGATGAAGCACACAGAACTGTAGAAACAAGTAGGTAAAGGTCAAAATAGGGGGAAAAAAGGAATACCAGCATTTCCTGCTTTTGTGAATTTCTTCAGAACTCCTATTTTCTTCAAATCGAGTATTTTTAAGTAGAATAATCTGCTTTCTAACAAAGATTTAGATTAAAAAGTGCATCTATTTCTGACGAAATTTGGCCATAAGTCTGCAGAAGTCTGGAAACGCTTCCTTTCATTTATCTTTTAATTGATTTTTTACTTAATTAATTCATTAGATTGATGTGGTCCTTTTTATTTTTTAGGTTTACTTAACACTTTTAGTGGTTGTTTCTATTTTTATTACATGTTTGTTATTAGGTAAATGCTCTGGCAACATTTTAGAGGGTTTTTTTTGTCATTTTTAGCATGTGCAGCAGCTTTTGTTTTGTTACATGTGCTATGAATTTGTTTTTCGATTATATTATATTTACATATTTAAAACTGAGTCTTTTAGCAACAATAATGAGAATAATTATTGTGGCTTTTTTTCAACTGTCTAATGATAAAAATCTGCACAAAAAGTCTCACAAGTGATTAAAAATAAAAGAAACATAAAAAAAAAATTACAAAATACAATACAATTCTATTTTCACATGTATTCACCTTATTTCACATAATACTTCTTACTTCTAATCTTTATTAACTTTTAAAAAGCTTTATTAATGTTTTATTTTTACATAATATTTGGCAGGATAGTTTTTTAAGGATATTTTCTATTTTTTGTCAAATTCTGATCTGTTTCTGTTCTTCCTCCAGATGCTTTTGGAGCAAACCATTTTGTCAGAGGAACCCAGGGCAGGAGTTTAAGCATGAGATCACCAACTACGCCTAAAGAAGCCCTGAACAAAGTTCTCCCACTGCGGTGGTCCTTTGGGTCCAAAGACCGCATCAAGAACTCAGTCCAAACCCAGTCGGAAGAGCTGGTGGAGTACTTGGAGTCCGGGCGCAGACCAAGATGCACCAAAGACCCTATCATCACACTCGTGGCCACGCCCCCGCTGAGAAATGCTCGTGAAAGGGTCCTTGAAGTGGGGCAGGACTGCAGCTCACTGAGCGGCAGCAGCCTGAACGGCACCGACAGACTCAGCGCCGATATTTGTTACTCCCCTAAAATCCCAGAAGGGCAGAGCAGAACCTGTGTGGACAGAATCCTCAGCCTCAGAGGCGCTGACGGAGGTCAGAGTGCATCCAGAGACGATGACTCTCTGAGGCAGGGTCCGCTGAAGAGGCTGAGAGCCGAGCAGGGCAGGTTGTTGGACTTCCAGCTCCACAAAGGGGCCATTCTGGGAGGTCAGATAAGCTATAGTGCCCCTCCAAGCAGAGACTCCACACTGAGAAGAACCAAGGCCCAATCAGGGGGCCCCCCCAGGGGCCAAAAGGACTCAATACAGGCTGGTGTGCAGCCTGAGGACAGGAGGGATCAAGGAGAAGAGGAGGGCCCGAGTCAAGACAACCTCCTGTCCTATTTGAAGCCTGCTTTAATGAAGAAAGACGTTACTCGGTCTCCAGCCAAGCTGCAGGAGAGGCGAATGAACGGACACCTGGGGCAGCTGGCGAGCAGCAACTTAGCCAAACTCTCCCTGTCCAATGGGACGCTGACCACAGTGGCGCTGGAGGAGAAGAGAGGCGGCTGCATCCACAACTGCAACAGCCATCTCTGCAAATTACAGCTGCTGAACGGGAAGGCCGGGAGTCTGGACCCCGTAGACATCCAGCGAGCTCACTGCTCCAGCAGCATCCAGAACAAGCTGGACTTGACTTTCCGCAGGTGTGCCTCCCTGCAGAGGAACGGGGAGGTGGCGGCCCCACCGTCACACCACCTCCTGCTCTCAGAAAAGCCGGGCTCCTCCGCCCTGCAGCGAACACGGTACAGCACCACCTCGTTGGGTAGGCACAGACTAGTCCCTGAGGCTTGCTCTTGAAAGCCGTGGGCACGTTTGAAGGGAGTCGTGTAAGCACAAACAGCAAATGACAACAGTTTCAGTTAAACTGCAGTCACTGCAGCCTTACTTCTCAGTTCTTCACACGTGGATGTTTATTATTGTTTAAACTGTGATTTTTCACAGCCTATCACATGACTTCTAATGGCTTTTTTTTCTGTCATAAGTGCCTATGTGACAGTCCAGAATGACCGCTGAACACTAGGACCTCCCCACTCACGGCTTCTAGAGATTCACCCAACAGGAGGCGCCGCTTCTCACCTACTCCTCTCCATCATAAGTTCTGTGTCTTAAACTCAAACTATGCAGAGATTTAAGCAAGAGAATGAGGGAAACCATTGCGATTTGTTTCATTTAAATCATATTTTGTTGTTGAGAGTTCTTCACATGTCTTTTACAAAGTGATACAATGAATATAAGCACTCAGATGATTGTTGATGCGGTATATTTTACTAAAGCCGAAGGATTTATTTTGAAAAAGCAAAACTGATTGAGATTGTTTTTATTTTTGAAACAAAAGAGAAGGTCCTAACACTGCACTATAACCTGCTGCCTGCTGTAAGAGCATCAATCTGTTACATTTTTCATCTGATTTTCATCATGGAGTTTCATTGATGAATGATTCCAACGGCTTCATGTTTGAGCTGTTAGATAATCATGTTATTTGAAACCATTTTTGAGTTATTTTGGTTTTTGTTTTTTTGTCATGTAACAATATTTTAAGTTAGATTTTTTTGTTTGTTTGTTTTGTTGTTTTTTTTTTTTTTGTGTGTTTTTATTTACCGTCATCATGGAATGAAAGTTTGACTTTTATTTTTTTGGTTTTACTGTTTTTTTTTACATAACCTTTATTATGTTATGTTTGGTTTTTTTTATATTCCATTACATTATTACATTACACTAGACACAGATTTTTTTTGTTTTGTTTGTTGTCGTGTGATGCTATTCAAATTCAGCTTTATTTATAAAAGCATTCTTCCTGCTACAGAATCGTTGACTGTATAGGAGAATCAGACTGAGTGACCCCTCCCACCTCGCGTTCCAAAAAGGAAGTAGCTGCTGGTTCCAAGAAGCCAAAATCCCATCGACTTCTATGGATAAATAGAAGTCATTATACCTGTCAGATTAACTATTCTTTCTCTGATACCTTTTTCTTAACATCTTCTCGATAATCCTAATTTTTTTACATGATTTTATTTCTTTATTTTAAAGTTATTCAAGTTATAAACTGACCAATCAGATACCTCAGTAAAGGCTTGTGGTGCCTGCTGGCTCCCACCTTGAACATTTGATTGACAGATTCTCCCGAACACGCTTTTAGTGGAACAGATGTGGCCTTCTAAAATGCTTACTCGTGATTGGCCACAGTAGTTGCCATAGAAATATTGACTCAGACCAATCACCATCATCTGGCTCCAACATGGTGACGTCCATATGGTGGAAAAATGGCAATTGAATTGACTTCATTTAGCTGGAGCCAGAGGTAAGGCATTTTCAATGGGGGATGTCACACTCAGTCCAGTTCTATATATACAGTCAATGTACAGAACACCTCCGAAAGTACTTTATATACATACATATTTTTAGTAATAAAAGTAGTATTAATAATTAAAAAAAACACACATACACATTCCGCAAAAACAAACAGTCCATAAACTCAAATTAAAACATGAGGAAATGTAAAAATTACTTAAAAGCTAAGCTAAAAAGATTAGTTTTGCTATGATATGCTAAGCTTTACTGTTATGCTACAATGCGCAATGCTACATTACAAGCACTCTTAATATATTTTGTAACATAACATGACAAAAGATAATTGGGTTTTTTATGTTTTGTTTGACACTTGTTAGCTGAGCAGCTGGTTTGATGAAAACACAGGAAGAGAAGCAAAAGTAACACTCAAACTTCTTCTCTTAATATTTGATCAAGCCTGGTAAAGAACAGGGAATAAGTTAATTAAAATGACTGGCAAACAAAAAGATCTTGCATGAAAATCAAACCTACTTATGACTTTCAATCAAATTCCACCTTTTACATTTTTATTGGTTCATGCTTTATCTCTCTAGCACAAATCTTTAACACATCATGAACAAATTATAAAAAATTATGGCACAGTGCATGGTGTCTTTTTTTTGTAAAAAAGTAACATAATGTAACAATCAACTCCTGCGACGATTTTATCTATATTGCTTTGTTCACTAATAAAAAATAACTGTATTCCCTACAAATACAATTAGAATTTAACAGCTAATGTCGACACAAAAACTGTATTTCAAAGCTAATAATTTCTTTAATTTTAATCAAATGGTTGCCTCTATTAATCTCTGTAGTCAAGTTGATGGGTAACACAATGAGAGAACCCAGTTCAACAGAGGTAGACCTCCAGCAGAAGACAGATGACCATCTGCTCTAAGAGGAGGGAGGCTGAGATGACAGAACGGACAGAAAAAACACTAGGTCAGGATTCCTGCTGTTGTGAGACAAACAAGGAAAATAAATTGGATACAAACTACGGATCACGGCTGTGTTTGACCTTTACCAAACAACAACGTGTCCAAAGTAAAGGGATTCACTTTGTCTCTATAATAACTCTTATTTCCAAGCATGTTTTTTGTCACACTTTACTGAAGTGTTTAATGCAAAAAGACCCCGCAGAGTCCAACATCTATTTTTTCTAAGCACTGTTGGATGATGGAGCAGTTTGTCACGTATTGTTGCTCATCTGAAAGATTTGATCATATGAAGACCAAAATGATGCATAAATATTTTTTTTTTCTTTTTTGCAGTATTCGTTCTAAACATGTGAAGTTTCCACTGGAAAAAGAACAAGAAGTGAAACAAAAAAAAAAGGTTTTTCTAACAGTTTTATTATTTATTTTCACAGAAATCTATGCATTTTCACTTAGGATTTGTTGTGATTCGCCACTGATTTTGTTTTCTGCTTTCGGATTTGATCTGCACCATTGTTATATTTCATGATCAATTAACCTACATTTCCTCATTGTTTATGAAGGATGACTAAGACATTTTATTGGAAAATAATGTTAATTATATTTTAATTACTTTGGTAAAAGTCTACATTTTATACCTGATGTGTCAGTGTGTAATGTAAAGATTAAAAACAAGTGTTGTGGTGTGTCAGGTCAGAGATTTACAAATGCTAACGAGGATTTATCGATCAAACTAAAGTTTCTGCATTGGCCTGTGTGTAACACGCGTTTAGTGAACTGGAAGTTTGACAGACTGCAAATTAAACACAGCTTTTCTCACAAAAAACATATATCTAATTGCATTGAATCTTTTCTTTTCCACACACTGGAAAATTGCAGCATTTTTTCGTATTTATTAGCTCTTCAATATTAGATTCTTATTAAATTTAATGGAATCCAAATCCTGGAATTAAATTGATTCGTATTTTTTCAGAATTCTGACTTTTATTTGATTCAAACTCTGATAGTCTTCACTAACATTTAGAAAATTGTTAGTTAAAGCAGAAAAAGCTGCTTAATTTTTACACTTTTTTGCCATGTTTTTAAACCAATATTATAAACACCAAAACATTTCGTATCAAAGACAATTTACTGGAGATAATAACTTTTCCAAAAACCTCTAAAAAATAAAATAAACATTATGTAAAACTGGAACACTTCTTGAAATGTGATTGATTATAATACCACTTGTCACTTGGTGTTTGATGTGGAGATTTCTCTGTCATGATGCCATGCCATGGACAGATGGTGTTTCCTGAGGAGCTGTGCTCGGTCAGTGGAGGCAGATGGCTGCTTTTGATGGCAATGGTGGCTGGCAGCAGCCATGGGTGACCAGAAGAGTGTGGAGCTCTGCACAGTCACTGTGACAGGCAGCTTGTGTCACAGAAGCTCTCTTGATGAGTGTGAAAGAGGTGGGGGAAAAAAGCTGCCCTCAGACCAACTCTGCCATCAAGTGGGAGCAAGGTCACCTCAGAAAAGGCCACAACAACAGTGCCGCCTCTCCCTAAAGGGTTCACTTAGTGCTTAGTGTGTAGATGCATATAGATGATGTTATTTCACAACAAATACTGTGGTTAAAAAAATGTTTACCTGATGTCTTAGTTGGATAAAATGATCTGAACAAACATATGCTGAAATCATCCCTCCACTAGAGGGCAGCATCGTTTTATTTCCTCCATTTTCTAAATTATGACAAAAATTAAAAACAGATGTGTCAAAATTGTGAAACAACTAAAGAAAAACAAATATTAAAGCTTTATGCAATAAGTTCATACTAAATATTAATTAATTATAATGTTACCTAAAATCTTTAAAGTCAAATTTGAAATATGTTGCTTTGCTTGAGCTCCATCCTCACTGAATTCAATATAGTGTAGTAATACTTAATTATTTTTTAAAGTACAAGTATGTGAGTAAACAATAGAAACTTTTTCTGGTAATCAGTAATTAAATGTAAATAAAATTGTTTCATGAAATGTACATATTTTCATTTAGTTTTGTAGAAAATAAAATTTCAGAACTATTTTAACTAATATCATGAAACATTCAATGCAAAAGCAAATCATCTATAAAATAGCCCTGCAATTATCATAGGAAAATGGGACCATGAAGAAGGAGGAAGTAGAGATCCACTTTTGTGGGATTTTAAACAGCAGAAAGGGTGTGTTTGTTTGGTACACAATGTGGCTGTGTGGAGGAGTTCTGTGATTTCCTGAAAGTTTTTGTCTGTTTTGTCTTAAAAATATTAATCTATTAGAAAATGTCAAGACAAACAGACGCATAACATAAATGCATCATCAGGCTATTTGTATGTTTTTATCTTTTTATGCAGCAGGATGTTTATTTAGAAGGTCATATAAATGAAAACAACAAAACACACCACAATAAAAGACTTTACTATACAATAAATGCAACTCCATTTACGTTTTATTGATTGTGCTACTTTTTGCATGCTCAGTGAAAAATGTGGTTCTCTACTTTTGATTTAGTTTGAAAAAACAGAGGTCGTTTGAAACTTGCACTCCTACTCTGTCTTATTAAATACAGTTGAGCTTATACAGGAAGTTAAAATTACCAGTCACACCTACTCATTTACATTCACGAAGCAAGCTTTTTTAAACAATACAATATTTCTTTTCAGAGAAGTTTTACTGCCCTAAAAACATATTTTTTTCAGAATTTTACTGTAATTTTACTGTAAAAAAAGGGCTAAATTTAGTACAATTTTATTTTGCTTTTAATAATTGCACCACTTCTTTTAAGAATGCATAGTAACACTTGCGTGTCACATTGACAGATGATTACACAATAAGGCTCATATATGTGTGGAGAATTCTTTTAGTATATCTTGCTAACATAGCAATACTTTAATTACACAACCAGCCTGTCTAAAACAAAGTTCAACATGAGAATGAGGAAGTTTGAAAATCCAACAGACAGAAACAAACCTGCTGTCTGTGATCCTTGTAAAACAGCAGGAAACTGTGGCTTCCAAAAACAATTATATTTGTTACAGTTTATTTTTATTTTATGCTTTAAAATTATGAGAGACTTAGGGCTACATCTTCAGTACGGAGCCCTGGACATGACGGAAAAAAAAAAACTAAAAAACAATGTCCCCTCAAATTCATAATCTGTGCCCATAAATTACTATTTTGTGGGCAAAAAGTTGCATTTTGTGTGCATAAATTTGCAGTTTGTGCATACAATTTAGTGTTTTTGTGTCATCAATTGCTATATTATTTTGTGAACTCAAACCACTAATTTTTGAGTAAGTTGTAGCCACAATATACTTATTTGTGCCAAGAAAATATTAATTTATGTGCACAAAAAAACTAAATTACAACCATAAAATGTTAAAATAGTGCACACAAAACACGAATTTTTGGCCACGAAATGCTAATCTGTCCCAACAAAAAGCTAATTTGTGCCTACAAAATACAAATTTGTGCTCAGAAAATACAAATTTGTGCCCAGAAAATACAAATTCGTGCAACAAACACTAATTTGTGCACACAACTTACAAAAGTGTGTCCTGAAAATGCTAATTTTTGTCTCCAAAATGTCAATTTGTTAGCACAAAAGATAAAATTGTGGTCACAAAATTCTAATTTGTCCCAACAAAATGCTAATTTGTGTCTAGAAAATAAAAATTTGTGTGCATAAAACACTAATGTGTGTGAGTAAAATACAAAATTGTGGCCCAAAGAATACTAATTTTGTGCACACAAAAATACAAATTGTTATATGCATACTTACATGCAATCAAGCACAAAAACTGATGGAAATTCATGTTGCCCACATGTAATACATGCAGAAAGTGCACATTGCTGCATTTTCTGCATGTATTTCAAGTGTTTCCAAAGCTAAATGTTGATGTTGGTCGCACATATTTAAAGTTATTGCTAAAGTTAAAGCAAAAGTTCCTCCATATCCGTGCAGCCAATAAAAACGTGGTCTTACGTGTTTTGAAAAGTACGTGGAAATAGTCACTTTCATAAAAAATTGTGTGTGCAAAACACTAATTTGTGCCACAAAACACTAAATTGTGTGTGCAAAATTAAAAATTGTTCCCTGAAAATACTAACTTTAGCTTCTAAAACAATAATTTGTTACCACAAAATACTAAATTGTGGTCACAAAATGTGAATTTGAGAATATTAAAAAAATTGAAACAAATTATTAATTTGGGGAAACAATTTGTTTTTGTGGTTGGTTTTTTTTTTTTTTTTTCTTTAAATGTCATGTTCATGGTTCCATACTTTGGTTAAATAAAAATCAAGCATTACTTTGGAAACCTCAATGACATGTATTAATTAATTTATTTGCCCCCCAAAAACCCCTGTATGCCCAGGAGCCTTTACCACTGAAATTAGCACAATAATTTATATTTTTAGTGTCTCCAATTACTTTTGTAATTCTCCTTGAGTATCAATGTCTTTTAAGTTGTGCAAAAGCCAGGCGTACATTTCTGATTGTCTCCTCTGACAGTGAATAGAAAAAGCTGTAGCTGCTGACCGTCACGCAGACGCAGACGTGTCCTGCAGTCAGATTTACGAGCTGCGCGGAGCTGACAGGGAGGAGCTCCAGTCCCAGCAGCCCGCAAAGCCTCGCAGCTCTCGGTGGAAGGAAGCGGAAATACACGTCGAAGAGCGTCTGCTACAGCTAGCTTCAGGCTTCTGGCTGTGAGCGATTCCTCATCGTCGGTTTGCTCTCCATAGGAAGCGGGGAGAGCTTACTTACACGAGAGCGTTTTGGTTTTTACGGAGACAGATTTGAAACGGAATATCGTGAACAGTAAGTTATTTTTGTTTCATTTTCTTCGTGTGAAAGTTGTACTTTTGTTTTCTCGACGGCTTCAGTAGTGATATCTGGGCTAATTCTGAGTTAGCACCAACAGCTTGCGCTGTGAGGAAAAAAGATGTTTTCTTCCTTTCACGTTTTCTGTTTCTAATCGTACTTGGGGGCGCTCAGTTGCGTTGGGCCTCATCGTTTGTAACCTGCCACTGTTTTTTACAGGTGTTACCGCGGATTTAGTTGTTGGTGTAATTAAACTGGGGATAAGTTTGATAATGACACCGCATCGCAGTTATTGTTTTGCTCGACCGTTAGCTGGCATGCTAGCACTAATGTTCTAGAACAGTGGGCGCAGTCTATTCCCTGGAATGGGTTCGATCTACATTAAGTCGTATAGATTCACTATTGACGCGTTGTAGTCGTTAAATTAAGTAATATTAAACTTTATATTAAATGTCCTTGTCTATAACAAGACTTGTTTTAACTATGTAAAGGGACGATAGTCTTGACACCCCAAAACTTGGCTTCTAGCTTCGGTTTTAGATGTTTAACTCTAAATTCACCACCGATTTTTGCTAGTTTTATGTATTTATGCAGAGATTTTAGTTACGTATTTTATGTTAAAGGAAGCACCGCCACGTCGCCGGAAATATTGTTCATTTTAGAGAAGTGTCCGGGGAAGATCTGCTTTTATATGACTCAAGTTCGTCATTGTACGCGACGGAATAGGTCGAAAAATGTGCTAATTGGCGAAATTAGCCGCTTAAAGGACGCTGTTTTTGTTGTTCTTTTGTTGTCATCTGGCTCGCTGACAGCTTTAATGACCTGACTAAGTACTGAGTTGTATTAGAGTGAGCTCATCAAAGCTGTCCGGTAGCGTATTAGAAAATAACATAATGGGATAACGAGTCTCTATCTATTTAACTCGACAGCTTTAGCTTTAGC
>BSAI01000125.1:4724153-4759795 GCA_036245035.1 Adrianichthys oophorus
TAAATCACTTCCATTAACTCCTTGCATGTTTTGGACTCAACTCATTTGCTGTAAATTAGACCAGATGAAACCAGAGCGTTCCAAACTGCAAAAACGGAGCCTTTTTTTCCGCACCAAGAGTTAATCCGCCACTCTGATTTCTTCTCTAAAAGTGTCCATTAGAAGTACATTGTGGTCAGTAAATGTGGCCCTGCTCATTTCATGCTGCATTCATGTGAACTGGAAAAGTTCAGTTGGTCCTTTTAAAGCTTCATTTTACTGGCAGAGCAATCTTTAAAAATGATAATCATATGCTAAATTTGGGTTGTCTACAATCCAATATCTTGATATTTTCCAGACCGACACACACTGTGAATGACAACAACAAAGAACTCTTAGTTTTCTTTTCCCAGAAGATAGAAATGGAGTGTCTCTCATTTTTTTCTGAATGCCTCAGCAAGACTGCACCAAAAGCTGATGCTACAAAAACTAAAAATCTTCTCCGCCGGCAGGAATTCTCACCATTGGCCTTCAAAGCATCATCGACTCAGATTGACAGGAAGAAACAGGATTTGTTTTTGAGTTGATGTGCAAAATTTTTGCTTGTGGGAGATCTTCTGTTCACTGTGTGTCATTGTGGTCTATGGGGTAGTGCAGCAGTTATTTATCTTGGTAATTCTTCAAGAGCCACCGTAGGTCATTTGTGTTTAGGTTCGTGTTTGGATGACAGAGCTATAATGAACAGAGGTGTAGCCATCCAGCCTTTGGCAGCAGGGCCAAATCGAAGCTTCCATAACATGTCTAGAAAGTGGAGGGGCTGATAAAGCTGCAGTTCAGATTTTCCTCTTTTCCTCTCATGTCCTCACTTACTTTGCTCTCTGCATTAAGCTTGTCAAACCAGTTGAAAGTGTTATGTAACTTGCATTAAAGCCAATCTTATAATAAATTCAGACATCTACTGACAAAATGATGATGAACAAAAGTGCAGACTTGCATGCAGAGAAGTGTTTTAATGATAAGTGGAATCTGTGTGTTTTTAAAACCTTTTTATGGACTAAAGATGGTAGTTTTGACTTGCCTGGGAAGTAAATTGAGTCAGCATCTGAAAATAGAGAAACAGGTTTTTTTTTGTGGTGACTTATGTTCAGTGCAGGCTCTTTGCATCTGTCACTTGTGCCATCTGCTGATGCCAATACTAAACAGTTCTACTCCTAGGACAAAGGCTCCCTCTCAGAGGAGAGCAGCTCTGTGTGTAGGAAGCCTCCTTCAGCTTCCACTGTTTCAGTGTCACGTTGAGATGGTGGCTGTGCTGCAAACTAAACCTTCATGTTGATAGTTTACAAAAAGAGCCTTTAAAAACCCACTCTGATGAACATTGTATTTTTGCTGTTTTTAACATGTTCTTGTGGCATTTTTCTGATGATGGAGGATATGTATAAAGAAAATTAAGTTTAAATTGCATTTGAGTATTTTTTTTTTAGGAGCCATAAGCTAGCGGGGGAGCTCATTAACAGAAGTGGAGGTGGGCCTATTGTCCTGCCAACACGTAGGCAAATTTCTAATGAGATACTGCTGCTTTGTAGAAACTATCCTAGAATACAACATTTTTTTATTGTTTTGGCTAAAAATGGCATAATCATAATTTAAAGACCACTGGGAACACTTTTAAAATGGATCAAAAGATTATCAGAGTGGCATTTCAATAAAGAATCCTATTAGTAGGGTAGATAATTGTCCAATGGATTTTGTAAGCAATCCAAAGTTTAAAATTCAAAATTAATTAAAAAAAAAACTCAAGCAGAATGAAAATGTTAAGCAGATCTATAATCTGTTTGACTCATAAAAAAACTCCCCTTAAAATTAAGAGGTTGTCTTTGTTATTGCAAAGTCCTAGATGCAGCATTTCCTTTCAATCTCTTTGTTTTTGTTCAAATCAACTGACATTATTGGTCAGAGTAGGTAAATTCTTAAGCTACGTTCACTTTGAATGTAATTCATGTTGCAAGGGTGTCCAGTTTTAATGTTTAGTCAAAATACAGAGCTTGGGCCCCAGAGTTTTGAGCATTGACATTTCAGCAGCAGTGCATTTTTGGTTGGTGTGGCAATAGGTTTCGGCACTATGACAATGTGAAATAAATAAACCAGATCTCAGCATCATCAGTTTCTGAGGCTAAAATTCTTTTATTAGTGTCTTCTCCCACACATGGTGAGAGCAGGAGGTTTATGAACACAGTTTCTGACAGTCGTCGAGCAGAAAATTTAAAGTTTTTTAGATGGACATCCATTTTCTTTTCCGCTTATCCGGGACCGGGTCGCGGGGGCAGCAGTCTAAGTAAAGATGCCCAGACTTCCCGCTCCCCAGCCACTTCCTCCAGCTCCTCTGGGGGGACCCCGAGTCGTTCCCAGGCCAGCCGAGAGACGTAGTCTCTCCAGCGTGTCCTGGGTCTTCCCCGGGGCCTCCTCCCAGTGGGACATGCCTGGAACACCTCCCTAGGGAGGCGTCCAGGGGGCATCCGAACTAAATGCCCGAGCCACCTCAACTGGCTCCTCTCGATTTGGAGGAGAAGCGGCTCTACTCCGAGCTCCTCCCGGGTAACCGAGCTTCTCATCCTATCTCTAAGTGAGCGCCCAGCCACCCTACGGAGGAAGCTCATTTCAGCCGCCTGGATCCGGGACCTCGTTCTTTCGGTCATGACCCAGAGCTCATGACCATAGGTGAGTATTGGGGCGTAGATCGACCGGTAAATTGAGAGCCTTGCTTTCTGGCTTAGCTCTCTCTTCACCACGACGGACCGGTACAGCGACCGCATAACGGTGGACGCAGCACCAATCCGCCTGTCGATCTCACGCTCCGATCTTCCCTCACTCGTGAACAAGACCCCAAGATACTTAAACTCCTCCACTTGGGGAAGGAGCACTCCACCCACCCAGAGAGGGCAAACTACCTTTCTCCGGTCGAGAACCATGGCCTCAGACTTAGCGGTGCTGACCCTCATCCCAGCCGCTTCACACTTGGCTGCAAACCGTTCCAATGCATACTGGAGGTCCTGGTTCGATGAAGCCAACAGGACAACATCATCTGCAAAGAGGAGAGAGGAAATCCTGTGGTTCCCGAACCAGACCCCCTCCGGACCTTGGCTGCACCTAGAAATTCTGTCCATAAAAACTATGAAAAGAACCGGTGAAAAAGGGCAGCCCTGCCGGAGTCCAACATGCACTGGGAACAGGTCTGACTTACTGCCAGCTATGCGGACCATGCTCCTGCTCTGGTCATACAGAGACCGGACAGCCCTGAGTAAGGCTCCCCGGACCCCATACTCCCAAAGTACCCTCCACAGGACACCACGGGGCACACGGTCGAACGCCTTCTCCAAATCCACAAAACACATGTGGACAGGATGAGCGAACTCCCACGAACCCTCCAGCACCCTGGACAGGGTGTAGAGCTGATCCACAGTTCCACGACCAGGGCGGAAACCGCATTGTTGTTCTTGGATCTGAGGTTCGACTATCGGCCGGACTCTCCTCTCCAGTACCCTGGCATAGACTTTCCCAGGGAGGCTGAGGAGTGTGATTCCCCGGTAGTTGGAACACACCCTCCGGTCCCCCTTCTTGAAAAGGGGAACCACCACCCCTGTCTGCCAGTCCAGTGGTACTGTTCCTGACTGCCACGCGATGCTGCAGAGACGCGTTAACCAAGACACTCCCACAGCATCCAGAGACTTGAGGTACTCAGGGCGGACCTCATCCACTCCCGGTGCCTTGCCACAGAGGAGCTTGTTAACTACCTCTGTGACTTCAGCTTGGGTAATGGACAGCCCCACCCCAAGGCTCTCAGCCTCTGCTTCCTCAAGAGAAGGCGTGTCAGCAGGATTGAGGAGATCCTCAAAGTATTCCTTCCACCGCCCGACAATGTCCCCAGTCGAAGTCAGCAGCTCCCCACCTGCACTGAAAATGGTGCCTGCAGAAAGCTGCTTCCCCTTTCTGAGGCGCCGGACGGTTTGCCAGAACCTCTTCGAGGCCAACCGATAGTCCTTCTCCATGGCCTCACCGAACTCCTCCCAGGACCGAGTTTTTGCCTCTACTACAGCCTGAGCCGCAGCTCGCTTAGACTGCCGATACCTGTCAGCTGCCTCTGGAGTCCCACAAGTCAGCCAGACCTGATGGGACTCCTTCTTCAGCTTGACAGCATCCCTTACTTCCGGTGTCCACCAACGGGTTCGGGGGTTGCCGCCACGACAGGCACCAGAGACCTTGCGACCACAGCTCCGAACAGCAGCAGAGACAATGGAGGTGGAGAACATGGTCCATTCAGACTCAATGTTACCAGCCTCCCTTGGTACCTGTTTGAAGTTCTCCCGGATGTGGGAGTTAAAGACTTCCCTGACGGAGGGCTCAGCCAGAAGTTCCCAGCAGACCCTCACACTACGTTTGGGTCTGCCGAGTCTTTCCGGCCTCCTTCCCCGCCATCGAATCCAACTCACCACCAGGTAGTGATCAGTGGACAGCTCTGCCCCTCTCTTTACCCGAGTGTCCAAGACACACGGCCGAAGGTCTCCTGAAACGACTACAAAGTCGATCATTGATCTCCTGCCGAGGGTGTCCTGATGCCACGTGTATTGATGGACACCCTTGTGCTCAAACATGGTGTTTGTTATGGACAAACTATGACTAGCACAGAAGTCCAACAACAAAACACCGCTCGGGTTCAGATCAGGGAAGCCGTTCCTGCCAATCACCCCCCTCCAGGTGCTACTGTCATTGCCCACGTGGGCATTGAAGTCACCCAGGAGGACAATGGAGTCCCCCGTTGGGGCACTTTCCAGTACCCCTCCGAGAGACACCAAGAAAGCTGGGTACTCTGAACTGCTGTTCGGCCCATAAGCCGAAACCACAGTCAGAGACCTGTCCCCCACCCGAAGGCGGAGGGACGCAACTCTCTCATCCACCGGGGTGAACTCCAACACTTGGCGGCTAAGCTGGGGGATCACAAGTAAGCCCACCCCAGCCCGCCGCCTCTCACCATGTGCAACTCCAGAATGGTAGAGAGTCCAACCCCTCTCGAGAGACTGAGTTTCAGAGCCCAGACTGTGCGTAGAGGTGAGCCCAACTATATCTAGCCGGTACCTCTCAACCTCTCGCACAAGCTCAGGCTCCTTCCCTCCCAAAGAGGTGACGTTCCATATCCCAAAAGCCAAGTTCCATGACCGGGGTTTAGGCCGCCGAGGCACTCGCCCTCGACTGCCACCCAAACCACATCGCACCGGCCCCTTCTGAGCTCTCCTGCAGGTGGTGGGCCCACTGGGGAGTGATCCCACGTTGATCGTTCGGGTTTTACCCGACCGGGACCCGTGGGAGGAGCCCCGGCCACCAGGCGCTCGCCTGCGAGCCCCAACCCCAGGCCTGGCTCCAGGGTGAGGCCCCGGTAACGCCAATCCGGGCGACGCAACTGGATCTGTGATGTTTATTTTCATAAAGGGGTTTGTGAACCGCTCTTTGTCTGGCTCGTCACCCAGGACCTGTCTGCCATGGGAGACCCTACCAGGAGCCGAAGCCCCAGACAGCATAGCTCCTGGGATCACTCGAGCACTCAAACCCCTCCACCACGTTAAGGTGCCGGTTCATGGAGGGGTAGATGGACAGTAAATGCAAATTTGTAGTGCGACTCGTGTTTGGTGTGAACGTAGCATAAAGTTAAGTATTATTAGTGCCCTCTTCTACTATGGCTCTTTTTTGGGTTTTTTTTTTTTTTTTTTTTCAAAGAATCTATCACCCATTTCTTGAAAAACACCCGGGGAATATATATGAGCTTTTGTTTGATTTTAACAGCAAAATTGCATGCAATACATCTGTGTTTATTTATATTAACAACGGTGTTCTTAGATGCTTGGACTGAATACACATTTTTTAATGTCAAACTTCTTACTATTGTTTTAGAAGGTTTCAATCTTACCATCTTTCTTTGGGAAAGTTAGCATTTGTTTTGGAAGATCTCTGTCTACAGGTTAAAACCAATGTGCAGGACTCAAGTTTATAAAGGTTTTTATCTTAGAGATGCCATAAAACATCAGTCTAGCTTATTTAAATTTTTTTTTCTTTTTTTTTAGCACATTTTTGTTTTTAGCACTGCAATTACAATGACCAAAAAAGACCAAAGCACAATGACACATCTGAAAGCGCGTGAGTGAACTTGAGCAATAGATATAACTGATTTCATGGACTTGTTAATTCTGCGGTAGTCTGGAGCAATAGTTTTTCCTGGTACTCATTTTAAGTCTTCTCCTGTCGTGTGTTTTTTGTCCCTCTTTTTTTTTCAGAAGGCTCTCTGTATTTTGCTGTTTTCTTTTGCTGGCCGATACACATCGGCTCTGAATGAGTCTATCATAAGATAACAACTAACTTGAGGAACCAGTTGTTTAATTGAAAAAATGTTGCTAATAAATAGATTTTAAATTCTGACAAGATGGTAAGCTTTTTCCTCTACCAAGTCCCGTCTTTGTACACAAAATTTCCTAAGAATTACTTTACAAACACTTTAGAAAACTGTTATCCTTTTGGTTGTCTTCAGAGTAAGCAAGTCTATCACTGAAACTTCTGTTTTCTAAGTAAATCGTGGTGAAATAAGTTATTCGCATTTTTTCTTCCCCTTTCCATTAAAGGAAGTTGCCAGTAGCTTGTTTTGGTTTGCAAACACTCAGTGTTTGTGGTCTGTTCTTTAAATAAATGCAGAATACATCAAGAAAACCAATGACAGCATAAAGTATTTTTAAAAAAAAGCTTTTCTCACTCTGCAAGTGGTTTCTCCCCCAAGTTCAGGTACTCTACCAGAGGCCTGGGATCTTCCTGCTCAATATCTTTGCTGGTTCTAGCACTGTGCTTTTCTATAGCCACTTATCCAGTCCACAGCCGCCACTGTCACCTTCACCTTCCAAGCTTTCTCCAGTTTTTTCTTGAGTCTCTGGTATTTCTCCAGGTTCTCGTGTTCCTTCTTCTTTATGTTGCCATCGCTTGGTACTGCCACATCCACCACAACAGCTTTCCTCTGTTCTTTATGCACCACATGCCTTGTTGTTTTGTCACTACCATCCTGTCCGTTTGTACCTCTTATTCTCTACCACCTTCTGAGGTGTATTGCAATTTTCAACCACAGACAATGGAAAAAGTCAACTTTGAAAAAACAGATGTATTCTTGTATTTAAAAAGCCTGAGTTTTACTGCAATTAGGTGAAAGATCAATCGCATTATTTAGACATTTATTCAGTTTTGGCCAATGGGGTTGTTGTAAAGTCATAGCACTGTTCAGGAACAGCATTTTGTTGTTAGTGCATACATGGTCATTATTTAGCATTTAATACAACATGTTAGCACAAATGTCTGATACAAAGAACAGATGTTTTTGGGCTGCAAAGTCCTTATTCTAAATTTTAGGTAAAGGTTATGAAACAACCCACTTTGTACACTTTCAAGCAGCTTCAAAGTGTCTAATACAGCACTCTCAATGTGAGTGGGACCACAAAGTTTTATAAAAGTTTGATTGAGGCCTCTGTAGTAAGAGTATTTGACAACTCAATACAGGAAATATTGTATAGAACAAATGTACAGAGTGTACATTTGCATAGTGCAGACTTGCGTAGTTTCCCAATGTGTTTCTTATCAAGTGCAGACAAAAAAGAGAAAGTTCTTCATTTTATATAAAACCTCTGTACTGTTAAATTAGCTCAACATATTTTTAATTTGTATATAAAAACAGAACAAGACATCTGTGTTTTTTTTAAAGCTGTGGGTGCTTTTTATATTTTTAATCTAAAAGCATTATGTGTTAACTTTTTTATTTTCTCTGAAACAACAAGCAGGTGTAAGCCATTTCCCTGAATAAAGATTAACCGTCCTTGTAGCAGAGGTGTTTGTGCTCTGCCATTGAAACATATTGTTAAACTCTGTTAATTTATGTCCAGAGTTCAAGTCTTTTGCCTGTTTCTTCTCAACACCTACATTATTGTGGTGGCACTGATGGAGAAGGTGTCAAACTATTGTCACTGTCCACAAAAACTGAATAGACGAGTAGCTTAGCATCAGAGGAGATGCACTGTTTGGTTACTCCAATAGAAGTTTTGTAGTTATTCAGTTCCTTCTGTAGTTTTATGCTTTCCTAAATTTGTTTGGTTACAAAAAGAAATTCGATTCTTGGGGACTTTAGGAAAAAACTGCTTATTGGATTTTTCCCGTTTCTTTTTAAAATAAAACCAAGAGTAACATCAATTGGTAAATGGGCATCAAAATAGGTTTTATTTTTTTAAACTTTGAAAGCTTTAAATATTTTATAGGTTATTCCAGAATGCTGCAGAGTAAACTGAATTATAAAAAGTTCAGTGTTAAAGAATGAGATTCACTTTAATAAACAGTTTTCCAGTCAGTTATTCTCTGCCTGACTTTATGAAAACATTTACATTTGGACAAGCCTTTGTGAGCCCAAGAGTCTAAACTGGGTTGGGTTTGCTGTAAATTTGCCTCAACTCTTCTTGCATCTGTTAGTTCTCATGTTAATGCTACGATTGAGCTTCTTTCACATCCTGTTTGATGTGTCTTCCAACCCCCAGAAACTTCCTGTCTCTCCAAAAAAACAAACTCCAGCTACTCTACCGTCAGCAGCGAACACGCCACAGCAGTGGATTTTCACAGCCCAGCACAAGCACTTCCTTTCTGACAGTTAGATTTTCCAAGAGAAGTGTTTCAAACCAACCTACTAGAACCACACAGATCCTTCTTCTTTCTGGGATTGTAATATTTAAAAAAGAGAGGAAATTATTTACCAAAGTCTGTTTTCTACTCAATTATATTCTCTCCATGTTTTCTTCAGGGTATCGATTTGGTCTGTCCACTTAAAGCCAGTAGAGAGGAACAGTTTATCAGTCTGGAAACATTGTCTGTTGTTCAGTACATGAATTACCTGTTCTCCACTACAGATACTCTTCAGTCACGAAAACGCTTTGTGTGCAGTGCTCTGCAAATATTTGGAAAATTCAAATATTGCTTCAGTCTTGCATTGAAAGAAAGTGTTTGCATGAAGCACTTTGCACCTCGTCCTGTTTCATTTGTCTCATTATTTTAGGGCCTCTGCTCAAAGTCAACATCCTCCTCTTTAGTTCAGGGGCTGCTCAGCTGTGCAGTTTTAAAACTGTGCTGTTGGTAAAATCTTCTCTTTTCAAATTGACACTGCTCATTTAAACCAAAGTTTTCTAATTAGCTAACGCTGCATTTAATCAGCTAAAAGATTGTGACTGCAGTTGTCATCTGCATTTCCTTAGGGCGAAGAGCAAATGATGTCAGCTGAAGTCTGTAAAACTCCATCAAGTCACAATCAGTGATGCATTGAGTTTTTTTTAATAAAGTTTTTATTTTCATCATTACAGTTTGCTTTAAGTAGATTCTAGTTTTTTCAATATTGCCATCAAGGTTTCCGTTTTGCTTTATTCTCAACCACTTTGACTTGTTTGCAGCTTGCTGTAGCCTCCTACTTTGACTAAAGGTCCAACCTCTCTCACTTCATCCTAACCTTATTTGTATGAGACTGTCATGGTGCAGAGGTAGAGCGGTCGACCTCTGATAGGAAGATTGCAGGTTCGGTACCAGCCTTACCTGCCCATGGGTTGGAAGTGTCCTTGGGCAAGACACTGAATCCCACATTACCTCTGGCAGTTATAGGTTGGCGCCAGTGTTCGGCAGCGGAACCGCTATTAGTGTGTGAATGTGTGTACATGGGTCAATGGGTGAAGGTTAAAAAAGTGCTATGCGAGTATTCGCCATTTACCATTTCTGCCACCAAAAAGGCTAACTTCTTTTATTTTAAATCTAAGTTTGCACTACTGAGAATTTTTCATGTTATGTCTTTAGTCTGGCTGTGGACCGTTGCTTAGTCAGCGATCTGAATCAAGATCTACGTTTCACAGATCAAACTACGATTTGTACTATTTCATATATTATGTTTGAATTGTTACTATCTGTAGGTCTTTTTACTGGATGTATGAAAATTAAAATAAATTTTTTTAAAACTATGATTTATACCTTTATTTAGAACAGGAGATGAAAAACACAAATTTTGAAAAATAAAATGTTTGATATTTGTTACATTAAACAATGTCATACTTTAGCAATAAGCAAAACATAAACATTACTGTTCCTTTTTATCAGTTTACAACAAACCCGAAAATGTTCTCTAAATCCTGTTTTATATAATGTTCTTACATCCTCAAAGTTTTCCAGTGGATCGATTACAAGAAGATAGTAAATTAAGACATGCAACACCAAAATAAAAATGAAACTAGAAAACACTCGCAGTCCTTTAATCTAAACTGGCAACAGTGTTTCCAACAGACGTATTTTAAAAAATGACTTTTTTCATCTTTAGTGGAAATACAAAAAAGCTTAAACTTTAGATGAACACTTTGTAGACACATTCTGGTACTGGTTCTCCACCATGCTAGTAGGGCTGCCACAAATGATTACTTTAATAGTTGACTAATAACTGATTATTTTTTTCAAAATTAGTCGACTAATCTGACCATGTATAAACTGGATGTAAAACACACATCTTAACCATCATTAGCTTTAGACTTGAAGTGTTTAAGCTATATGCCAACTAAAAATAAAGACATAAGGGAGATAGTTTATTAAACCTTTGAAGAATCACGCGGCCTCTTGCTTTCATTTGTTTCTGTCATTGAAACGAGACATAAATCAAATGAGACTGGCAATCTGAATAAACAGGAAAAAACAAAATGAAAGCCTTTTTTAAAAGCTTCAAAACATATAATAAATGAGAGATATAAAGTATTCCAAAACATATAAACACACTCAAAATATTAACTCATTGAGGAGGCAAATTAATAAAAGCAAAACATTGACATCTTTGAACTCAAGATATTCCTTTACATAAAGACTCAGAATGCACATATAAACAAAGTGCTTTAATACATTGCATTTTAAATAAATTATTTTTAAAAAGTGTGTATATATAGAAAAAAACAGGGGATGTTAGAATTTACTACTTTCATTGTTTCACTGTGTCCCCTGCTGTAATAAAAGCCCTGACACTGGTTACGAACAGAGCAGCGGCTCTGGGACAGCTGCTGCTCTGTATGCTCCTCCCACACACGCCATGAGCTTCAGGTTAACGTCCAACAGCGGGAGATTCGGGTTAACGTCCAGCAGCGAAAGCAATCCAAGCAACGATGATGTTTGTGAATTTAACATGCAAATTGAGTTCAGTGTGAATGGGCAGTTGATTTAAATGATCCCAGCACGAGGTGCAAAGGGGGTCTGCAGTACACGTCTGTGCCGAACTGTGGCTGGTGATCCGTTATAAAATCTTCCTCACTTATGTCGACGCTTACAGCAATCAATATGAGTAAGTAGTAGTAAGTTTGCTTTATGTTTGCGCTAATGTTAGCTTAGCTTGCGTAGACGTTGATCAAACGAACTTTTAAGTACTTAAATGTATATCGGATCTGATTGCATTTTGCAGAAACAAAAAGATGTTAAATTTGAGAAAACATTAACTTTAGAGGCTGAAACTCCACAATCCGCCATAGCTTTCCTCGTCTGAAAAGAAGTGCCCTCATTTTGATATTTGCCTTTGGGAATTTTCCCAAGCTGATCACAAGGACTGTGATTCTTCAAAGCACTCTTCTTTCTTTCATTAATTCCATTTTTTCCTCTTCACCCTTCCTCTTGTTTTTTTTCTTCCTTCTCTTGTTGCTGCCATTATTGCTGCTGATTCTTTTTTTTCCCCCCTCCTGTTTTTACTGTTTTTTTTCTATCTCGTCCCCCCACCCCCCACCCCCTGGTGAGCATTGAGTCAGAACTGTAATTTCATCTCAGTTCTTCATCTCTACATCACTCCCTTCTGATCTGTGCCATGCAGACGGGGAGGAGAACTGTGGTTAAATTAGCATTTTTGTAGTTTTGTGCCTCTTCTGTGTTGGTTTTGATTGGACATTTTTTGTTGGATAAAAACTAGGCTGTAGTTTAGGTATTAGTCCAGCTGTTGCTTTCAAACCCACATCCTTTGTAGTTCTCTAAACCTTCAAAGTGGTTTTGCTGTTTAAACTCAAATGGAAGTGTAACATTTATTTTCAAGACCTCTAGCAGCCTAACAAACCATTTATCCATTTCACTACAGCTCAGAGGTGTAATGTGTGATATACACCTCTTGAGGGGACTTCCACAAGTTGCCATTTTGTTGATTACAGAGACAGATTGTATTAACCTGTAAATGATTACATTTTAAATCACGAACAATTTTGTAAGCCTCCTTTTCCTCTTTTTTTCATTAAACTTCCTGCCTGAGATTTTTCTTTGTCTGCTTTTTCTTCTTTCTGTCCATCCAAATCTGTCATTGTTGCACCTTCCTGTTATTTATCCTACTAATGTGTATGCAATCGTTTTAAAGCCTTAATCCAGTGGTATCCACATACTGTCCTTTTACATTAGTGTGGCATGTGGTTGAGAAATTGAATTGATGCAGCTTTGGAACAAAAAAATGTCAGAAAATTTTTCTTTAATTTTTATTGTCTGACATGTTTAAATCTATAAAGTGTTTACTCAGAAGTTTAATTTGTGTGCACAAAACACATCAATAGTAAGAAAAGCAGAACTGTAAAGACTTATGTCTGCAGTATTCCTCCAAGAAAACAAAGATGCTGATATACAGCGATAAAATGCAAACATTGGGTAAATACTCTATTCTGATTAGCTGCTGGGAGTTCCGGAAGAGAGAAGAGAAGTTCCCATTACAATGTTCTATATAGACTTCTTCAAAACGAACTTTTCCTTAGTAATCTCGACAAATACAAGCAGTAAGAGGTGAACTCTCTCTCTGAACTGATGCTTTGTTAACCTATTGTGACGATCAGCATATAGATCGCTTTCCTTGCTGCTGCAATTCAAAGTCACTTCCAGCCTAGCAATGCATTGACTTGTTACCGTGACAACGGGCCGCATTATGTATCAATCTACCTTTTGTGAAAAAGCGATGTAAACCTAAAATATAACAGGAATAAAGTACTAAAAATCGATTAAATATTTATTTCTTTTGCAAGCGGGACAGTGGTCAACGAAGTGTGTCTTTTCAGAAATCGACGCATGCCACAGCAGCCTGAACCGGGGGAAGACGGTTGCTTTGTGGAGTGTGATTAATCAGCATTAACATATATTAATGCATTTGTTCACACACAAATCAACCAAATACAGCTTGAATGACTTGTAAGAAGAATAAAGATCTTTCGTTAATTTCAATTTTCCACAAAATTTCTTGTTTGTTGGATTTCCTGAAAGGCCATTTCTAACATGCTGTATGGCAGTGTTTCTATGTATCACTGCAGGAGGCAATTAATACTTTGCTCTATCAGTAATTGTGGCACTAGTACACAAATGGAACAGCTGTTGGGTTAAACCATCCCGATGCGCTTTAACCATCACCAGACCAGACCGTGCATGAAAACCTACTTATCCACTAAAATTCTGCAAATCCGGATTAAGCTAGTCTTTCCCGACTTTTGAACTCCTGCCTATGAAGACAGTTTTTTAAGAATCTTAGTCATAGAAAAGGGTTTTGAATCTGACTTCTGTGATATACAAATTCTTACATACTTTTAAAGGGGCCATACCATGATTTTCTTATGCCTTTTAGAGTAAACTATATGCATATATATGATCATATATATTACCTTTTGGATTACTAAAAAAAAATATTTATAAAATCTGAGATTTTTGTGGACTCTTTTCATACCCGGAAGTAAATCAACTCAATCTCTGAGGCACCGCCTTTCGTTCCCCGTCAGTCCCGCCTATTTTACACCATCCTAGAGCCAGCGTCAGCATGTCTGTGCGTGTCCGAGCATGCAAACAACACCTAACCTTTTTGCAAAGATTGATGTGCATATTGAGCATATAAAATAAGAGGGTTTTACAGATCACCGCTACCTCCTCAGAGAAAGTGTATGTGAGTGTTAGCCTAGGGGCGGTGCTGTCAGGACTGACTCTTCTTGAAAGCGGCTGTCCTCAATCTATAACGTAACGTGGAATCCCAGCGTGCACCTTGATGTCGGCTTGACGTCTAAATTGAGTTGATATTTGATCCAATTGGTGAATAACGTAATTTTAACTTTAGTTTTCATACCATTGTTTTAGTGTGGGGAAATGCATGAACAGTAGAAATTAAATCTCACATGGGCCTGTCCCACTGGGCGGGCGGAGGCCCCCGGGAAGACCCAGGACACGCTGGAGAGACTACGTCTCAACTGGCCTGGGAACGCCTCAGGGTGCCCCCAGAGGAAGTGGCCGGGGAGAGGGAAGTCTGGGCATGGGCAGCTTTGCTTAGACTGCTGTCCCCGTGACCCGGTACCGGATGAGCGGAAGAAAATGGATGGATGGATGAAAAATTTGAGGGGGTCTGAATACTTTCCGTACCCACTGTATGTCCCAGAGAACGACACAGGTTTTTTTTTTTTGTTGTTGTTTAAAAACGGCATAACTATAACTGAAAGTGAACTGGGAACACTTTGAAAATTGATCATTTAACATTGTTTAACAATGTTAAATGCTAAAGAGAATTGGAAGTGATGACTTTTCATTTGAAGCTGGACAAAACCCTAATTGCTAAGAAGTTGACGTTGGATTTGAATCTCTTTGAATCTCGGGACGATCAGTCAGCTGTTTTCTGTTGTGCTCACAGATGGAGGGAGAACAACTGCACAGCACATCTCACAGATTAGAGCAATACTATGGAAGGGTGTGGATGTGTGCTCAGTGTCACATCTTAGTTAAAGCCTTTCTGTGATTCTCAATTTGGTTCAACTTCTAGCGTACAAGACTGTTTAAGAATTAATGACGTTTCTATAGCGAGTTAAGAAAGGTAAACAAAGAAAATATGGAAAAAAAAAACCTCCTGGAATGTCAGCACTTTTTAAATTTTGTACTTTGTTAAATGTGTCTCTAATAATACAGCTCCACTTGTGTTTCTTCTTCTGACATACTGGAAGATCATTAATTATTGTTTTGCAAATTGCAGCTAATGCAATTACACTGAATTTTAATCCGACATGGTGGTTATCCATGTATACTGTCACTCATGAGGCCATGGGTGGAAGTGCTATATTATTTTTAGTGCGTGATTAAGAGAGAGGTGGGGGAGGAGGAGGAAGATGACGGTGGCAGCTGTAGAAAGGATAATCTAAAACCCAGACCGGAGCTTCCCCATTGTGGTTCAACCAGATTAAAAAGACAAAAAAAAAAAAATCTCACCAGAGGAAAGGAATTCATGCCACTCTGAAATGCTTTGAAGTGGTGTTTCAAGCTGGATTAGATTAAACTCGGACAAAATGCCGTCACTGTCTTATCTCTGTGGTTTAAAACAAAAAGAATAACGGCAAAGAAACTAATATACATTTACTTTTCCTGATATACTTCTGTGATTTCATCAAAAAAGAGTTGGAATGTCTTTTTAGATAACGGATCACTGCTAAATTGCAGAATGAATTTGCTATTTTTATTCAATTTATAACCTGATATAAAGAATGTTTCACCTTTCAAATGTCCGTCCCAAACCAACTTTGTTAGATTGGGAAAAACTTCTTTATCTAGTGGTTTAAATTACACAAAAAATGATATTAGAACTATATAAATGAAGAGTTGTAAAATAAAAACTTCCATATAAGCTGGTTTTCACACACAGAAAAACAAGAAACTGCCTCAATCAATTTTTAGATGTGATTAATTTAAAGTTCTTTGTTCTCAGTAAGAATAATTATATTTGATTCTTTTCCTTTTCTACAATCCAAACTCAGCGGTATGCTCGTTCACTGTGGCATATTTTACTCTGTTTTGCAGAGTTATTTAGCTGAAAACACTCTCCAGAGACCACAAAAATGAGAATATTTGCAAAACCACTGAAGTAGAAGAACTTGTGCAAAATCTTTTTTTTTTTTTTTTTAATGGTTGGCTTCAACTGCTGTATTTGCACTTAGATCAGTGTGATATGAATGGAATTCAGAAGAACATGGGGGTACATTGATATTTAAGTTGATTCAATGACAGATGTGTACACGTTTTTATGGAGGGTCACTCGTTCAAGTCCTCGTCTAAAACTGGACATGGGTTGGACAGATGTTCATTAATGTTTGCCCTGCCTCTGGTACCTCCCAGTGGTGCCCTTGAGCAAGACTTGGATCACTCCTTCTGAGCTGCTTTATGGCCACAGGTGAATCTGTGTTTGTGTTACACATCTTCCAGAAATAATCTAAAACTTTGTAAACAGATTATCACTGGGAGGGAAAACGTATTTTAATTTTCTTACAGGAAAAGTCTGTCTGCTGGTATTATCTGCAAGAATGGAAGCTGTGTAAAAATAAAAAAAAAAATCAACCTCAGAACAGGAACGTCCCCCCCCCCCACAGTTTTGTGAATGTTCAGATCTTTTTGTGTTTTATTTCGTTGACATAGTAAATCCATAAGCTGATTGCAGTTTTTCCTACAAGTTTTTTTTTTTTGCATTACAAAGCCTGTTAAGGAACTGCACTAAAAGAATTGACACCAGCATCCGTTCATTCTTGGTGGCAGAATGTGGGCAGAGTGGTTGAAATCTTTCCCAAACACACCTTGGCTAGTTTGAAATTGAACAAAGTCCAAAAAAATCATCCAATCTTGGTCAACATCAAATATTTTAATTCCATTTTGTATCAATGGAGATTCTTCATCCAGATAAACTGAGCTGCTTCTATTTGAGTTTTGTGTTTGTTCACAAATAGATTTGAATTCATGTCATGAGGATTGTTCTTTCTTTCTGCTTAATGATTTTTATTTACTCTTGGCTTTACTAAATATTTTCCCAAACTGCCCCGAGGGAAACTTTCTTTAAGCTTATCTTTTTGCATTCCTGCATACATAGATGGAGGAGATCAGTCACTTTCAGCGTCACATGTTGCTCATGACTGCTCAGGGCTCTCTGCTTGTGTCTTGGAATTGGCATTTCTGAGGCAATTTTGCATGTAGGACTTTTTTCATCTGACCTAGAAAGGACATATGAAATCCATGTGTTGGAGGAAATGGAAATGGACAGCTGTTTATGCACCGAATGGTGATCTGGTTGTTGTTGTTCTAGTAAACAGTTTTGATAAAACATTTTTTTGACATGTTGACACTTCCTGTTTGCTGTCTTGAAAGAAAATGAGGCTGTTTTAGGTAACTGATGAAAATAGGTCAAACAAAAATATTACAATTTACTGTATATTTTCTGCTGCATTTATGTTACAGTTTTGTTTACCTTTGTATAATTTCTGTTGGACTTTTTATGCAAATATCTAGGTGTGCTTTGGAGAGTTTTCACCCGCTCTGCCCACATTCTGACGCCATGAATGAAAGGATGCTAGTCTCTATTCTTTTAGTCTAGTTCCTTAACTGGGACATTACCTGCTACACCCATGTATCCAAACTACTGCTGTGTTTTTATATTGACAGTAGGCTGCAGAATTTAGCAAAACATCAAGGCAGAATAGTTGTGACGTAGCTTCACAAAGCTGCTTGTATTGCTCTGCACCAATTGTGTTTTCTGTCCTTGGTTAGATGTCGCCCTTGAGCTTACGGTGACAGTCTGTTTGCAGAGTAGTACTTTATGGCAGCTGCAATCTATGCAAGCTGCACGGTTATGCACCGCTGTTTAGTTTATCGTCAACACACAGCACAAAGATGTAGCCCCTTTGTTGCGGTTTATCTGAATCATCTCCTACCCTACTATACACATCTTTTTGTTTTTACTTCTCCTCAGTTTCTGTAATTAAACTGTCACTCTGGGACATATGCATACTCCCAGTCCCAATTCCTGTCCACTTTTAATTTAGATCCAAAGCCTCTCCCTTATCCTGTAATACTGTTCTTATGCAGAGTTAACAGCTGGGATCAAGCAGGGACAGCTGGCATTCGGCAGGCGCACTGGAGCAAATGGACCTGAGTCACCCGCGCTGCACAGGGACCAGTTGGACAGCTGTCCTCAGAGATTATGAACTGAAGTGGAGAGGGGAGAGGGGGGGGGGTTGCACCTACATTGTTTCTTTTGACCTAAGGCAGTGTGCAAAGAGCTCTACAATATGTTTCTCCGTTCCCTCACACTAAAAACATGACAGTAGAGCTGCCACGCACAAAACTAGCTTTCCTTTGGGAGCAAGTTAAGGTTCTTTGTGTTGCCCAAGGGCCACTTTGTGAAAAAAACCCGGGACCACACAACTCCTGAGACCAGCACTTTCATCTGCAGTCTCTTCTTTCCTTCTCATGCACTTGATACAGTTTTCTCATCGTAAAACAGGCGTGGTAAAAGATGGAGCAAAGAGGAAGTAAAAGTTGAGCAATAAAGACTGCCAGGAAACCTCTAAAGATACTTGAACTCAAATCCAGCTAGCTTTGACATATATTATGCCACAAATAAATATATATATTTCATTGTAAAAATAGGATGCTGGGAAAGACTATTTCTTATTAAAATTGTGTGCTTAAAAAAGTGAGGGCATTCTTTAGGACAGGATAATGAAGGAGAGAAGGCTGATTAAATTAACTCTGCTTTACTTGTTTTATGTGTAATGTTTGTGTCTTAAACCTTTCCTTATCAGCTTTCATATCCAGCTAATGTGTTGCAGATATGTTGCTGACTGAACTTTGACCATTTCCTGTAACGTCGTTTGAATTCAAGCATCATGGCTGTTCCCCTTTCCCCGTTTTCTTTAGAAATGTACAACACTTTTTAAAGAATTCCTAAAATAACCAAAATAATCAGAAAAACTTGAATGTTCGCACTGCAGTACTACCCTGGTGCTGTTTGTGTTGTTACTGTAGAGCCTAAGACCACAGTACATAAAAATAAACAAGATTTTGTGGACAAATCTACAGGATTTGTGATGTTTGCCAGTCTGACTCTGTTTTTCTCCTTTGTAATTTTAGGTATTAAATGAAGAATGTGATCAGAACTGGTACAAAGCAGAGCTAAATGGAAAAGATGGATTCATCCCCAAGAACTACATAGAGATGAAAGCCCATCCGTAAGTATCCCATGCTGTTTGAACTATTGGTGAAACACCTATCAGACATTTTGCATGTGACTAACAAATTGGCATTTCTTTTCCTGGTTAAAAAAATTCTGCAACACCTGTGCTTAGGAAGTCACAATACTGAATGTGTGTCAATTATTTTCCTATGGGTATGTTGATATCAATATCTGACCAATGAACCTTTGTTTTCCTTTAGTGAAGATGGAACATCAAGTCAAAACTTAAAGGTTTACTATTAACCAGATCAGCACTAAAGAGGACTAGATAACAGTTCCCTTCCATTTAAACTCATCTTAGTCTCACTCTTGCCTCAAAATAGCTTCAGTTTATTTTATTGCTTTAAAAGATGTATATGGGAAAAGATTTGTTAAATCAATAAATAAGAGTTTGTTTTTTTTAACCTAAGCATTATGTACTGTCCTGTGACCTACTTATTCAAATGAAGTCCAGGTTTGTGCACTTGGAAACTTTTAATAGACCGGCACACGCAACGAAAGCAAATAAAGTTGGAGATTTGCAACCTTACTGGGTTTCGTTTTTACTACTGAGGCTGGCGCTCTACTCACGTTTTACTCTTGTTCTCTTTTTTGCTGTTCACTTTGTAGCAGGTCTTTGCTTTAAGACGGGGATGGGCAACTCCAGGCCTCAAGGCTCAATGTGTTTACCTGGTTACCTGGTTCAGGTGTGTCCAGCCGATTGGAACATGCTAGAGCAGAGTGTGTTGGAAAACATGCAGGAATGCGGCCCTCGAGGCCTGGAGTTGCCCGTCCCTGTTTGAAGAGTTACAGGGAATTACGAACAAATGTAAAAGATAATCTATCAGCTGTTTAAAAGGACAAAAAACTCACTAAAAAAAAGATAAATGTGTTGTTATCACAAGATGACTGACATTTTGAAGACTTTTGTACCCCATTACCAAAGCTTTACACTTTAACCCTTTAACAGTAGAGCTTTAGCTTTAACTCTGATGTTGACGCTCTTTGATTTACCATAACTGTTTAATCATTTGCATAATTAGCGTAATTCCAACTGATAGAATCCATTAGAAATGTGTTAACTATGTAAGGGTTGAATAGTTACAGAAGTTTGAAGAGCGTGTGTTGTTTCCTGTCACTGGTGATAGCTCCAGTTAGACAACTTAGACAGTCTTGGCCTGTATCCATGATTAATATTTGTTTGTGTATTTATCTATTTTTTCTTTTGTTTGTTTAGGACAGTGCACATTAACGTTAGCTTTAGTCTCACTGTAAATGAGCTAGAGTTAGCTAACTAGCTCATTTTAATATAAGGCGAGGCGCAACATGGGTCCAGAGTGACCCAAATTCATTTTCTGTCATTTTCTGCATTATTTTGTATTTACACGATATAACTTTGAAATAGGTCCGGTTTCTGTCCTGATCATGGAAAAGTGGGCCTGCTCTCCAGCTCTCCTCTTTAGAGTGCTTGAGGGTTCTTGGGAGTTCACTCATCCTGTCTATATGTGTTTTGTGTCCCCCGTGGTGTCCTGTGAAGGGTGCTCTGGTAGTATGGGGTCCTGTCAGGTCTGTCTGGTCTCTGTATGACCAGAGCAGGAGCTTGGTTTGCACAGCCAGCAGTAAATCAGACTTGTTCCCAGTGCATGCCATGGTTCTCAACCGGAGAAAGATAGTTTGCCCTGTCTCGGAGGGTGGTGTGCTCTTTCCCCAGGTGGAGGACTTTATAAATCTTGGGGTCTCGTTCATGAGTGAGGGAAGATCAGAGCATGAGATCGACAGGCGGGTTGGAGTGGTGTCCGCCATTATGCGGCCGCTGTACCGGCCTGTTGTGGTGAAGAGAAAGCTAAGCCAGAAAGCAAAGCTCTCAATTTACAGATTGGTCTACGTTCCAATACTCACCTATGGTCATGAGCCCTGAGTCATGAACCAAAGAACGAGGTCGCGGATACAAGCGGCCGAAATGAACTTTCTCTGTAGGGTGGCTGAACGCTCCCGTAGAGATAGGGTGAGAAGCTCGGTCACCCAGAAAGAGCTCAGAGTAGAGCCGCTGCTCCTCCACATTGAGAAGAGCTGATTGAGGTGGGTCGAGCATTTGGTCCAGATGCCCCCTGGGTTCCCACTGGGTTGAAGACCCAGGACACACTGGAGAGACCGTCTCTTGGCTGGACTGGAAACGCCTAGTTTTTTGTTTGCAACAAATAATCATTCTTTTTTCCTTTCCTATGAAATTAACAAACATAGCTTTTGTATTTCTTCCTCAACTTTTCAAACTTGGGTCAGAAAAGACCCAAGTGCATTTGCTAGCACTAGCATATGAAGTGAAAAGACGGTTAACAGGTCAGCACGGATCTCATTTTTCTGTCTCTCAGTAAATCTAAGTAATGTTCTAACATTGTTCTGACGTTACCTAAAAACATTTTTAATGATAATTGTGTAAACTGTATATAATATTTCTTTTGGTTTAGTTATTTTGGAGTGAGTAAATTATTTATTAGGATACAAGCATTTATTAGCTAGCTAGTGGTTTAAAACCCTCTTTGTCCATAAACTACAAAAGAAAAAATGGAAATGATGATCTGTGTTAATACAAAACAAGATATGTAAAAAATACTTTGAATAATTAATCATAAAAATTATATATTTCAAAAGATGGAACAAAAAAATTAAAACATCATAAAATAACATAGAAAATGATGCAGGACATTTTTGTTCTATGTTGCACATTAGAGGGGGTGTGGATATTATGCTTATCAAGGGGTTAACTATACAAGAAACCACAGAACAGTAGCGGTTACACAAGAGTCAAATACAATATCTAGAAGTGAAGGAACAAGTCCAGAAACGTTAACTCAGCCTTTTGCCTGAGAACAACAAGCAAGCTGGGGATGTGACTCCTGCCAACCACGAAAACTAGACTTTCCATTTCACTGGCTTGTCACGGTGGCTTCTCAACTTAGTTGGTGCTACGAGTAGCACCTGAATTAGTTTTGTATTAAATGTAAAACAAGAAGCTGTTTGAGTGGTTAGTTACAGACTCTTTGAAAAACTGTTTCCTTTTCTCATCAAAGATCAAGAACTTGGTGTAACATATGTATCATTTGACTTCTGCTTTCTTTTTTTAAGTTCACAGTTGATCAGACAAAATATTGTCTATCAGTAGAACCATTTTCTGACTTAACTTTGTTTACTTTACAGAAAATGTAGATTTTTAAACTCAAACAGATGTCAGCAACTCACAATATTAATGTCTTTTATGAGTGTGTTTTTTAAAGTGTTTTAGCTCATTTATAAGTATTGTAGAAAAATTGTATTTTTTTACAGCATAAACGAAAAAAGGCTCATTATAAAGATGGAAAAAGTCATTACATTAACTTGCTCCCTGTATTCAGCTGGATGTAGCATTTTTCATTTATGCTTCTTTTTTTTTTACTTCAGGCACAGTTACTAACACACCAAACCAAACCTTTGCAGTGCAGCCATCCGGAAAATATTTATCATAATTGTGTTTGCTTTGAAAGCACACTCTGCGTGTGTGCTGTAGTTGATTGTGCCCAGGGGGAATACTGCTTCAAGGATATTGATCAGTATTCCCTCTGGCCCCACACTCAGTGCCAGTTTAGTTCTCTCTTTATTAATGTGCTTAGAGCCTCATACACTTAATTGAATATTGACCTGACCATATGATTGCCTGCTGC
The DNA here is from genome assembly GCA_036245035.1 of Adrianichthys oophorus. Classification (NCBI taxonomy): domain Eukaryota; kingdom Metazoa; phylum Chordata; class Actinopteri; order Beloniformes; family Adrianichthyidae; genus Adrianichthys; species Adrianichthys oophorus. Next base: position 4,746,891 of record BSAI01000125.1, read on the forward strand.
AGTCAAATGCAGTTCTCTCTAACACAGTGGGCTTTACTACTTCTCTGTTAACTATGCTAATGCAATAGATAGCATTAAGACTAGCTAAGATTTTGAGGTGACCCCATTTCACAATTTGAACCAAAAACAAAAGCCCTCCTGGGAAGTGCTAAATTGTTGAAAATGAATTTAAATCTATAAAACACTCCTGCATCTCATCTCCTTCACGATTACTTACTTGTGTGTTGTATAAGTGTTTGCTACAACTTGTTGCTCACAGGATGCGGATTGGGGAAAAAATATGCATGAACATTTCCGCTCTGTGGGCTCACCAAGCGGTCCATGACCTTGATATTTTGTGCTGGACACCTAACTGCCCCATACAGGCTTCATCATTTTTCATTCGCCTTCCCTGTCTGTCAAAGTCCCTGCATTTAAAGGGCAGCTATGACTAAGCTATTACCAACCTGTACAGATCCATCTCTCCCTTTTTTGTGTCTAACCAGTCTTTTACGTCCTCATACACCCTTTGCTTGGCCTTTGCCACCTCAACCATTACCTTTTACTGCATCTCCCTGTATTGCTGTCTTTTGTCTTCTCAGTGTGCCACTTTTTCCTGGCCAACATTTTCCTCTTAATTTACTCCTGCATTTCTTAATTCCTCCATCAAGTCTCCTAATCTGCTTTCTTCATTCCAGATGACACCAAATACCTAATCATGATCCTCGTCCTGATCATTTTGGCTGTACCTGTTCAGTCATCTGGAAGAACCTCCTGATCTCCGAAAGTCTGTTTCAACTCCTCCCTAGAAACCTCACAGAACTCCTCCTTTTTCATCTTCTTCCACTTGGTCATCTGCTCTGCACTTGTCCTCCTCATTTATTTCACCACCACTCATCCTCACACCACCATGTTAACTGCCACTACTTTGCAGTTACTGATCTCTTTCAGATTACGTCTGCACAAGATGTAACAAAGATCCCTTCACTCTAATATGTTTCCCTATGCTCCTCTCTTTTCTGAATAAATGTCTTCACCAGCGGCATTTCCACTCTTTTATCTAAGTCCACCACTAGTTGTCCTTATGCAATCCTGTCCTGAACACAGAACTAACCCAATCTGGTTTTCTCACATCTGTGAAAGTCTGCCTCAGTTACCGTTCTCTCTTCTCTAGAGATACTCTAGATCACTGGTTCCTTCTCCCTCTTGAACATCTTGTTCCCCTCTAGTTTGCATCCTACCTGGTTAGCATAATCACTAACAACATTGGCCATCCCACCTTCATCTTCCAGCTTCAGACTCATCACCCTATCTGATTGTCTCTTCACCTCCAAAACAGTTTAGGATCATTCTTACTCATTCCAATCATACCATGATACAAACCACTTGAACCAGCTCCCAAACTACAGTTTAACCACCGGAGATCCACATGTTGATCAACTCTCTAGTTTTTCTTATCAAAGCCCCAACATTCACAGTTCGTATTCCAAGTCCTTCATTTCTCTATTGGGGGGTGCAATGACAAAGAAACAGTATACTTGAACAAAAACATGTGCTTTCAACTTAATAATAAACAGTTCTGACACTAGATTTGCTCATCATTTCACTCAGTCATCGGACATGTGCATTTTGGAGGATTGATAAAAAACATAATTAGGACACCTGGTAGCCTAATGTTTTGGGGGTTTTTTTGTCTTGAAGTTGTAGCCTGTTCTTCTGTCTGTTCCTGCACTCATCCCATTTGCAAAGAAAGGTTCCACATAGAACTTTTCTTGTGTTGCACGCCCCCGGACTGCTTTTAGAGCTCAAATGACTGAAATGTGTTCGAGAGTGTCCGGTCAATTTTCAAAACCAAAAGATTTTTCAGAATAAAAGATTGTTCAGACGTAGTCATTTTGCTCCCCTGATCAAACTTTACAGCTCAAGTGATTGAAGGTGTAGCTGAGAGAATCCGCTTATTTTAAAAAAAAAAAAGATTTTCTGGATTCTAAACAAAATAATTTGTTTCTTCTGCTGCCCGGTGGCAATAGATCCACGGAGCAGTACCGGTCCGCGGCCTGGTGGTTGGGGACCACTACATTAAAGCTTTGAATTGCACCCCTTTGTGGTTCAGATTTCATAATGTTGTTAGGAATAGATTTAGCTAAAATGGCTATTCTGGTTTGGTTTTAAAATTGTTGGTTGCAGACCTCTGAGATACCCTGTCATTTCCTATTGTGTGATAACAATGTGATGCCAAAGTACCAGGCTCTCATGCCTCCCAACAGGCATGCACACACAGATCTTTGTCCAACAAAGTTTTGACGTTCTGCCCACTTTTGTGAAGCAACAGCACACAGCTTTGAAACGTGTGAAGATTAGTGCTGCTGATCAAAACACTTGTTCCATTAATTGTTTGGTTTTATCGAAAAGCCAAAGAGCTTTTGCGTTGAGTCTCCAGCAGCGCACAGTGGCTTATTTCAATATTGATTTTCAGCACCATCTTTGGATGGATACTTCTTAATTATTTAAGCATGTAAAAAGCTTTTAGTTGTTTTATCTCTCTTTTTTCCCCTCTGTCAGTCGCTTTGTCAGACTTGTAAATAAATGTCACTGTGGAAAAGTTTCACACAGATTTTTTTCATACAGATTCTCATAGGTGATCTGTTTCTAACTTTAGATATTTTGTTTTCACGCGTGAATGATGTGTCAAGCTATGGACACAACGGGCATTTGACGCACGTTCAAGAACACGCTGAACGCGAGTACTTAAACATGAGAACAGTCCATGGTGTTCACACTGGGCAAGCAAGGAGGGGCTTCTTCTTTTTCTTTTTTCTGCTGTTTACTAGCGCTACAGTTGAAAAAGGCAGGGTGCGAAATGTCAAAGCGGTTCAAATCTTGCTCCAGATTTTTTCTTTCACAGCTTTATTCAGATATACGAAAGTCTTGATATCCTGTAATTCTAGCCGAACACAAACTGCAATTATTAATCTCTCCTCCATGATCAATTTTCACACAATTGGTATTTCAGTGAGCAAAGACTTTTCATTGGAAGTGACTGCTTGAACAAGCGTTACTGAGGGTGGTGTGAACGTAGCTTCAGAGATGTCTTAAGGTTTCGTCTGCACGTTTGCATCTAGTTGAACCTTTTTCTTATTGGTCATGTGTAAAGTCTCTCCCACCCTCCTGTTTTTCTTGTTTGTGATCATCCAGGTGGTTCTTTGGGAAGATTCCTCGCGCCAAAGCTGAGGAGATGCTGAACAAACAGAGGCTTGATGGGGCCTTCCTCATCAGAGAGAGCGAGAGCGCACCAGGAGACTTCTCACTGTCTGTCAAGTGAGTGACAGCACTCTGACGTCACGCTCCAGGAAAAAATGAGTCACATTAGCTTTTCTATTCATATTTTCTAACTTTAACCCGGGTATGAAGAGCTTCCTCATTTATGAACAGATTCATGAATTTCTGTACTCTCTGAGTTTGAGTCACATTTAGTTTTTCCATGTACTGATGCAGATACTTGTATCTCCAGTTTTATGTTTAGGGAAACAATGTTTTCTGCTTTTATTTCTTATTTGTTAATAAAATGTTTTAAATGGCATATTTATGTTTGCTTAAATAAATTAAATACATAAAAAAGCATCACTTCACACGCTTTCATTTACCTGCTTCTCCACTCAGAGTTAGATTCCGTCCTCTAAGTTTCTGTTCTCTGCAGGTTTGGAAATGATGTGCAGCACTTCAAGGTTCTCCGCGATGGAGCTGGAAAGTATTTCCTTTGGGTGGTGAAGTTTAACTCTCTTAATGAGTTGGTTGATTACCACCGCACCACTTCAGTTTCCCGCAATCAGCAAATTTTTCTGCGAGACATAGAGCAGGTTCCCCAGGTAAGACAGGAGAAAAACACGTGAAGTGCGTCTGTACTACAGTCACATCACACTAAACTCATTCATTCATTTTCCAATCCGCTTTTATCCCTTTCGGGGTCACGGGGTTGCCGGAGCCTAACCCGGCTACTCATGGGCGAAGGCAGGGTACACCCCTGGACTGGTCGCCAGTCTGTCGCAGGGGCTCACACTAAACTGTTCTTTAAAAATGTGATTAATCTGACCTGTGTTACTGGAACACAGCAACTTGTGTAGCTGGCATACAGCTACGTTAAAAAAAGAAATCTCCGAGCATATGGGTTTGTAGCTCAACCACATGTGAGCACAACGGAAGACCAGCTGTGGAACTGATCTTTGGCGTGAAGCTATGTGTAGAAAACCACACTGAGATCACTGAGGTCACATGACTGCACCCAATGCAAGCATTTTATTTCAATTGTAAACGCACCATAAAAGACAGTGATACTGTCAACTATGACAAAGAATGAGACGAGAGGAACAACGGCTGAGAGGAAGTGGAACAACTACTGACTTTAAACGACAGAAGGGAGAGGCTGGAAGTAAGATGGAACCACTTTTTAATGATGGAAGTTATATTAGACTTTGCTTTTATGGGAACAGTAAGGTAACGTTTTTCTTGACTTGCTGCAGGATATATATATAAATGTTTCAGAAATTGAGATCTTTCTTCTCTAAGTAGACTTTCTTCCTGCTTTTGTCTCAACAGCATCCTACATACGTACAAGCGCTCTTTGACTTTGACCCCCAGGAGGAAGGCGAGCTGGGTTTCAGACGCGGCGACTTCATTCAAGTCCTGGACAACTCTGACCCCAACTGGTGGAAAGGAGGCTGCCACGGCCAGACGGGCATGTTCCCGCGCAACTACGTCACGCCTGTTAGCCGGAACATGTGAATCAGTCAGGCCATGTTCAACAGCAACCATCATCATCATCTTTGTTTTTGATTTCATCACCCTCACCTCCGGCCCAGATCCGCCCCCACCCATCTCTCATGGCCATCCCCACCGAAACAGCCAGAATACAAACAACTGAAAGAGAACACAAGCACTGCTGCAGTAGGCGTCACTCTGTTGACAGCTGAGCAAAGTCGACTCTCATTGGTGCGGAGAATGTTCACGCCCATGTGAAACGCCTCAGGCGGGGCGGAACTGTGTTTGAGGGAAGTCTAAGCCCAGAGAACCCTAAAGCAGTGAGGAGAACGGAACGATCCAAGCGCTCCTGCAGTGTCTCCACTTCCTAACATCTGCCTTTCACTCCTTCTTTCTTTGCAGCATGTTTTAATCACTTTAATGAATTCCCTGTCCAAAAAAATCCTCTTGTTTTAAAGGAGAAAAATATATTAAAAAAATAAATAAAAAAAGAAATTGTTTTTAAAATGTACAAAAAGAAAAATGATGTCAACAAAACAGTAGGTTTCCATGTTAAAGACCATTGGTATGTGAGCATTGTACTTCAGCTATTGGCTGCATAAATGAATCAAGTATAGAGAGAATCCATTTTTTAAGAATATATATTATATATTTGTATGTTTGTTTGTTTTACCTCTCATCACAAATTATTTTCCACTTGTAAATTATGTTCAATCTCCTGTTAGTCAGGGTAAAACCTTGTAGCTCTAGAATGTGATGAATTGTCCATTTTTTATTTTATTTATTTTTTTCTGAATCTGAGGTTTATCGGATCAAACCGCACAACATCTGAGGCGCCAAAAATTTCCATTTGGACGAGGTTTCTCTGGTCTATAACGCAACTACAGTCAGTTCTTTCAAGAAGCTAATGTCGACCAGCAAGAGGAGCTGTGAACGCTGCAAAATGCAAAAGAAAAAAAAAACCTTTGAGGACCGCTAACTTTTTGAAAACCGATAAATTTATTGCAGCCAATTGACCTGAGCAGTGAATGTAGCTGACTGAATCTATAGACGAACATGAGGGAAACGCAGTCAGAACCACACAACCACGCAAGGGATTTTAAGACGTGCTGAAATGTTGTCAATAGTCGTTTGTAGAGAGCACTGGGAGAAGACTTGTACAGGTAGACTCATTTTCAAACACATTCATTACTTGCATGCATCAGCAGACGCTCTTCTCCTTGTACGTGCACGAAGCAAAGGGGCGGAGTCCGGCTAACCACGCTGACTAATCACCAATGAAAACCTGCAGCTGGCACAGATTCAGAGTTTGGAGGACTGTGAGACTGTTCTGTTTTCTTTTTATTTTTTGCTAACATTTGAAAGACAAGCTGAGATGATGTAAAGGTGTTTTTTGTTCCTTGTCTTTCTTTTCCCCATCGTGGTGTGTGGTCAAGCACTTTTTTTTTTGTTTTTGTCAAACCTAAGTTTTGTTCTGGTCCAAATGTGTGTTTGTTTACTGTGTTTGTGTTTATTTTTCTCTCTGGATAGTGCCTTTCTCTCTGGTGTTTCAGTGTCTCTGACCTGCTACTTTGAGCCCCCAGCCCCCTGAAGCCCCTTTTTTGGGGCCTGCCATTCCAGCAGCCAGAAACGATGTAAATAATAAAACCTAAAGAAAAGCGTCTCTCATACCCTTCCCTTTTCCTGTTTTACTCCTCCTACATGGACCCGCTTCACCTTAGGTCTCACCAACATGGAACTCGCCTTGTCTTATCTAATGATACTGTTTTTGTTTTTGCTCTTTATTTTTTATTTGCATTCTTGTTTTTTGTTTTGTTTTCAATGAATAAAAAGCAATTATTAAACTTGTGCTGCTGTCTCCTGTTTTTTCTGAGAGTTAAGAACTTATTCAGGATTCTTCTGAGGAATTGTAACAAGGATGTCATCTATATTTATGTGTACACTTTACCCTTATAAAATGCCCAGTGAGAGGGCCCTGGTTCAAATCCCAGCTGGATTCTGTTTCCTATTCTGTTTCTCATGTTTCCTAGGTTCATTGGTGTCTCTAAATTGCCTCTAGGTGTGAGTGTACTGCAAAAACTAAATCTTAAGTACTCTTGTTTCAGGAAAACTTGTATTTTCTGTCTTGCAAGAAAAATAATCTTAGACATTTTATTTAATAGCAAAATATTCTTATTTTGACGAACAAATGTCTAAGTGACTAGAATTATTTTCTAAAAATAAGAGTTCTTGGTAAGATCTTTTGTACCCCATTGGCATATTTTTTGCTTGATTTAAAGAATGTTTTCTTTTTTTTATTTTAAGAATGTTTGACTTATTTGTAGGAGGGCTTTTTCTCAGTGTGTGGTCCCGTACACTGCCTTCACCCAATGCTAGCTGGCTCCAGCAACCCTGTGACCCCAAACGGGATTCAGCGGGTTCTGGAGATGGATGGAAAAATGCCCTCCCACCACCAAGCTGCTGCTTTGCCAGCCATAAAAGAGGCTCCTGAACCACACACCTGTTCTCAAGAAATTATAATCTTTAGCAATGCTGGTGTACAGAAGTATTTTGTCTAATTTGACCAAGAATCTAATGTTTTTGCCAATCTTTTATGTTTATAGTTGAGGTTTTTACTCCCATTAGTGGCTGAGATGTCCAAAGGAACTGCAGTGTTTCTAAAAAGAGCAATCCAGATCAAGAAATCAGGTTCTTTTGGATTGGCTTCGATAAGCATGATGCTCCAGCCCTTTTAGGTGAATGGTGATTATCATTTAAAAGTAATAAAAATGTTACTTTTGAAAACCCAAATAAACTTCAATAAATAAAGGATTGTTTTATCAACACCCTCATGCCTCGACGGATGCAGATCCAGAAGAAACGTTCTCCAGTTTGGTTCACTTCTTCATCTTAAGAAACCTTCATTTCTTGAGCTCCCGGTTTCTCTCTGTGAGATGTTTGGCATCACATTAGTCCTGGTCTGATGATCTGTCAGCTTCACATTCAGACTTTCAGCTTCCACAGCTCTTTCCTGCGCTCTGGGTCCTCTCTGCCTCCACGCCGGTCACAGTCCGCCTTAAACAGCTGCTGCTGCATCAGATTCCTCTTTTGAATCCTTTCAGCTGCAATCACTCAGTGAGCTGAAGCCTCAAAATATCCTCCTGCTCCAGTGCAGTTATTCATCACTCAGACCCCTAATGCAAAACACTACAAACATTTGCACCTCGGTTTCTGCAGCTCAGACAAAACTGACGAGGAGCTTCTATTGTGCATTTGTCTACGTTGGCTCAGTGTGCACCAAACAGTCGTTCCCTGAGGAGATTTGCCTCTCAGGCCTGAAGGTGTTGCTCGCCACACAGGGCTCCTATAGAAGTCTCAATCCTCTTTGCTTCACTCTGACATTTTCAGATGATTTGATAGTAAAAGTCAGAGCTTTTAGCAGTGCTAGACTCTATAGTTCTGTCATTTCTGGTATTTTCTTCTCAAGCTCTGGATGATGAATTGCACTGAATGAATTGCAAAAGGCTGGTTTATGGAGTCATTCTCCAGCATCAAAGGCTGACGTTTGCTGCCAGGGTCAGGGCCGGGGGGGATGTTATGGCTGGCGCAGCATCGCGGCCCATCCATGCCCCCCGGGATGTGATTGGTGACGGTGACCCCAAAATCAAAGTCAGAATGGGGGTAGTTTTTTTTTTTTTTATCTGGAAAAAAGTCTTCTCCGCTGTGGTTTCTTCATGAGCTGACCACTGGAAAACAATAAAGACAGAAATCTAAAAAGGTACAAAGGTGAGATGGAATTTCTTCCCACCTGTAGGTGAGATAAAGATGATTTTCTGTCTTGATAATGATAATGTTATGATCTTTAGGAGGAAAATGTTAAAGCTTCTCATGCTAACACCTGAGAGCTCCACTGGGATGAAGTTAAATCCTAAACTCATTCAAACAATAGGGATCTCTGCGTGACACGCAATAAAGTTATCAGATCACTTGTTTTAACTGCATGAGCACATCCATTTATCTGGCATGCAAAGGTTGAGTATTTCCACTCCACTCCCCACCAGCATCATGGGCAGATTATATGATCTGTGACACAACTACGGTGGCTTGCATGGCATCGTTTGTGGTCGCTTAAGGTCATTTTGCATGTTAGAAAAGTATTAAGTTGAAACTTTCCAACACCCACGCCGGCCCCCTCAGCCATAAGTCCGACAGTTCAGAACGCCATGGTTGGACATTTTTACATGAACGAGATTTATGCAGTGTTTTACCTCTGACAAGTACCAGGTTTTTGTTTTTTTTTTGTAAAATCTTAAGAGCTAACAGAACAACAGTCTGAGATTTTAACATTTTCTGCAACTAACATTTGCTCCAAAAAACTAAACTTGTCTTGACATTCAATTATATCAATATTAAAAAAAATAATCATGAAAGCCTCTTCTTCAAATTCATATTCAAAAAATAAATTTGTTACTGATTTTGCAAATTTGTCCCACTTAAAATGATGAGTTTGGACTGCAGTGTTCATCATAGAAACACTTCAATTGTGAGAGAATATATATTTTTTAAATCCAGGATATTAAATTTTTTGATTTTTAAAAAATGTTTGCATGTAACAGAGCAGAAAATGAGAATTCTGTTCCTCACAGACCTCTTACTTCTTTTTTAAGCAACTCTTCTATCCTCCACTGTTGACCCTAAGTTTACCTTACCTTATTAATATCACCTGTCCACACACAAACAGTCAGACCACAACCTATCCACCATGACCAAGACCAAAGAGCTGTCAAAGAACACCAGGGACAAGCTTGTTACCTGAAGAAGGCGGATGAACAAATCTACAATAAACAAGCAGCTTGATGAGAAGAGATCAACTGTTGGATCTCCATCCACCTGGAGCTCCAAACAACGTCTCACCTGGTGGGGAACAAATGATCTTGAGAACGGTGAGAAAACAACCCAGAACTACATGGGGGAACTGGTCAATGACCTGAAGAGAGCTAGGACCACAGATGTAATGGTTACTATAGTAACACAACAGTATCATGGATTCAAATTCTGTAGAGCTCCAGATATCCCCCTGCTTAAACCAACACATGTCCAGACTTCCCTAAAGTTCTCCAGGAACCATATGGATAATCCAGAGAAAGATTGGGAGATGGCCATGCAATCAGATGAATCCAAAATGGAACTCTTTGGTAATAATGCCACTTGCCATGTTTGGAGGGATCTGTATGAAGGAAAAAATGTGTGGGATGAGATTTGATTAGATTTTGTGCAAAAACCTCCTTCCATCAGTGAGAGCACTGATGGAAGGATGACTAGATCTCCCAGCATGACAATCATCCCAAAAACACTGCCCAACAACAAAGACTTGCTACATAAAAAGCATGATAAGATTCTGGTGTGACCTAGCTGGTGTCCAGATTTCAATCCAATAGAGAATCTGTTGAGTGAGTTGAAAGTTTGTGCTTTCCAACAACAGTCCCAAAACATCACAGCTCTTGAGAAGATCTGCAAGGAAGAATGGACCAAAATAGCTGCTGCAGTGCAAACCCGGTGAATACGTGTTTATAGGTTGGTGCCAGTACAAGGCAGCTTTGTTTCCATCAGTGTGTGAATGTGTATGTATGTGCATGGCTGAACGGAACTGTGACTGTAAAGCGCTTTTGGTCTTTGAGGAAGGTAGTAAAGCAGTATATAAGTCTACGCCGTTTACCGTTTACTTTATTAAGTATTTTATCTCAGTCTCTCACAGTTTTAGTGTTCTTATGATCAGTCAAATTATTTTTTGCCCCATTTTACATGCTGAGATCGTTGTTCCCTCTTTCTTATTTCAAGTGTAGTACTGCCACCTAGTGGACTTTCTGTCTCTTTGAAAATGTAGTCCATCAGTTTGAAAACAATTGATGCACATTAAATACTACCATAGTGCTCTGTGGTCTGCCAGAAACTTTCACCTGCAGAAACTAATGTGTTGTTTTCTTTGATATTTTCACTGAAAATGTTCTTTTAAGGTTATAAAACTATGCAGGGAGACCCAGCCATTTGTTTCTAGTTAGGAAAAACTTACCTGGCTGAGCTCAAACATAGGACACGCTGACTATAGTAGTTCATGACAGCTGAGATGGAGAAGGAGATCGGACTGAGTAAAGAGTAAATGTCCAAGGTAAACATGTGACATTGGATAAAAGAGGAAAACAAAAAGCCATAACTATTATTTGCTTTAATTACTTTGAACTGTTCCATATTAGCTCCAAACTCTGTCTTTTCTCTCTCTCTCTCTCTATATATATATATATATGTTTTTTTATTCTAAACATATTCATAAAATGTTTTGTGAAGTCTACACCATCCATTTGTCAAATACACATGCAATTTATTAATTTCATAAAAAATTGGAAGAAAAAAAGGTTTTCACAGTATATTCCAGCTCTACAAGTAGTGGATGAGAAAATAATGGCATTTACTTCATCCCAGTAGAAATATTAAACTAAATAAAGCATTTAATCCCTTTCCAGTGGTCAAACTATTGTCAAATTTTCTTGTTGAACCATCATTCTATAAATGCAGATATGGCATGTACTCTTGTTTGTTTTTATAAATCATATATGTTGGCTTCTATACGTTCCAAATGTTGGATCTTCTCTGTGGTGAGATCCTTTATGTCACACCTCATTAAAAATGTTCTCATTTTACCTATTTAATTGTTTGTTTTTACTTAATCTGTAATGACATCATTTGTCAGCTTGCCTTAACAACTGATGTCATAATTTTATATGTGTTTATGGTTGGACTCATTCTTTATCTTACTTGTAAAGTCTCAAAATCATTTTTACAGGTATTTTGTGAGGTCATCGATGAAACGTAATACATCCTTAAACTTCCTACTAAGAAATGTTAGTGTGCAGGTTTTATCATGTAAAGTTTTACCCTTTTTAACAAATTCATTATAAGTCTGATCAGGATTGAACAAGATTGTTTTAGGGCATTTAAATTAAATTGAACTGAATTGAAATGGTTTATTTCAAGCAAGACAAGATATATAAGACATGTGTAACACAATCAACAACAACAAAGATTTGCATCAGTAGTCATGTCAAACATAGGATAACTAGACATCAGAAGATGACTGCTTGAAAGGGAGTGGGAGGAAACGAATTTATATAATCCCACCCCGACTCGACCACACCATTTACTTTACATTAGATATCAACCGGTTTGTAACTAATAATCAAGTATTTATTCTGTACTGACAGTAATACAGGTCATTAAACATCCTTGAGTAACAATAAGTCATACTGCTTTGCATGTAAGTACAACACTATTTTAGACTTGATTGGAACATATGCAAAAACAATAATAATAATAGAGAATAATGATCAATTTTTTTAAGAATAGTTTCGTCAAAAGAATCAGTGATGTGAATAAATCAAAAATAATAATAATTTAAAAAACATTTTAAAAAATCACTAAAAATCAAATAAATTCAGATTATTTTCATCAGAAAAGTCGTTTCTTCAGATCAAGTATAAAAAGAGGCAACAATAAATCATTTATGTCTGAAAGATTATTTACTTTAATCGGTTATAGAAAATCAATAAGTGCAGGTTGTTTTATTAGAAGATCCTTTGTCATTAATCACACTTCAGGGAACCATGTCAAGTGATTTGATTCATTACTGAATCATTATTGAATCATTATTGAAAGTACAAATGGATTTGTTCTTAATTTTCCACTTGTATGTCACAATATATAGGAAACTGTTTAATCTTACGCTGTGAGAAGTGATATAATTGGTTAGTATTTTATTGGTAGAATTGTTTATTCTGTTCATTGCTCACCTTTCAGCACATCTCTTCAAGGGTCGCCACAGCAAATTAGCTTTTCACTGATTAACACATTTGTTTTTTTTTAAAGCTGGATGTCCTTCCTGTTTTTATCCAGGCTGGGAACCAGCACAGGGAGACCCAGACTTGGGCCTCCACATTTATTGATTTTATGCATGTGTGTGGATTAAGACATTACAGATATGAAAGTTCTAAAGTTTTTGATGTTTATTTCAAAACTTTGCAGGTCACGTTTATGTGGCATGCCTTTGTTATTATTTAATTCATTATTTGGAACGACCAACCTTAACTACTTAGGATAGAATAGAATAGAATAGAATAGAATAGAATAGAATAGAATAGAAT
>BSAI01000125.1:4759805-4778730 GCA_036245035.1 Adrianichthys oophorus
ATAGAATAGAATAGAATAGAATAGAATAGAATAGAATAGAATAGAATAGAATAGAAAAAACTTTATTAAAACTGTCCATTTTATGAGAATATGTTCTAAAAACAGTATTTTCACCATTGGAAATATATATTTATAAAGTAAGAAAAACATGTTTTTACTGTGATTTTAAAAGACCCACTCCCATGAAAATTGTGTTTTTAATGTAGTCATGTGGCATTTTTCCAATGATGGAAGACATTTACAAAGAAAATTAGATTAAAATTGCATTTCTGAATGTTTCTTTATTTGAAATCGTTTTGAATCAGTAGACAAAACATTCTGATCGAAAAGCACATTTGTGACGTAGAAACTACGCTAGGCGGCCATGAAGGGGGCGGGGTTTCCCTACAACTCAGCGATAAAATTCTACAATTACTGCCGCTCTGCAGAAAACTACACAAGTTGTTTGTTTGTTTTGTAACAAAAAAAATCTTTTAATTATAATTTTAAAACACTGGGAACACTTTTTGGACTTTAAAACGTCTTAAATGGCTTTTGTTCGATGTTATGATGTTTGTTCCTTTATTTAAATAAATGGTAGCATGAATGCTGCCGTACGCTGTTAAATAAACTAATGATTTTAAAGCTTAGTGAGACATTTTTTGTTATAGTTTTTGTTGTCACTTTGCTCATTGTTGCCCGAGCGCTGGCAGCAGAGACACCACGTGACTCCCGTAGTGAGGGCCTGCTGCTGTTTGTTCAGCCACAGAGCCAGAGAAGAAAAATGGCGGCTCAAGGCGGACCTGGACGGGACGCCGGGCTAACGTTTTGAGCTTTTATGCCCGAAGAACACCGGGGGCTCCACGGGGTCTCTGCACCGTCGGGATCCTTGCCGGCTGAGCTTCGCGGCCGTAGCGGTTTCGCTCGCGTTCGCGTATGTCAAACCCACGCACGGAGGAATTTTAAAAATAATAGACCTCGTCTATCATGAGAGGGAAAAGGGGCAGGCAGGCCAAACCGCTACAAACCGGGGAACCATCCCCAGCTTCCACCAGGGGCTTACGACCAAGGAGGAACCTGAAACCCCGGTTTCGGGACAGTGGGGATGAGGACGGCGATAGCCCCATCAGAGAGAACCCCAAACCGAATAGAAGGAGGAGAGGGGGATCTGGAGCGTCAACGCGGGGCAGAGGACGAGGCAGAGGCGGCGGCAGGGGAGGCAGAGGCGGACGGGGTGGAAGGCGGACGGGGGCACCCAAAAAAGTGGTTTACGACGACCACGAGAGCGACGAGGACGACGATGCGGTTAGCCTGAGGTCGGAGGAGGACGAGTTTGTAGAAGAGGAACCCCAGTCTGAGGAGGATGAGGCCCTCAAAGAGGACTCCGACTGCCTGGATGATGTGCTGGATGATGTGCTGGACGAGGAGGAAGATGCTGCCAGCTACTGCACTGAGAGCAGCTTTCGGAGCCAGAGCACACACGCCAGCACTCCGGGTAAAAACACACTCCAGTCAGCCCGCCGACATGCATTCAGGAGGAAAGAAAAAAAACAACCTTTCTGAGTGTTTGCAGGAAGCAATAACCTTATCGTTCAAAATGGAGAATGCTCTCTGGATGAAAACAGGCCTCAGTTCGCTAAATGAAACTGCTGCAGGTGGGCTGAGGATGTAACCCCCCACACTAGCTTGTTGCCATAACTTAATATCAACAAATTATACCAAAAAGCTGTTTTTAAAACTGCAAAAATATATTTTACCACCCATAAGACACCGCTGTACCCTTATCTAAAGCTTAGCTGTTAGCATGCTAATGCTCACAGGTAGCACAAATGTAGTGTTCTGTGCTTCTTTTAGTAGGTTTTCAGCCTCATTTTGTATATAGTTTGTTACAGAAAATCTACGTCTATTAAACATAAATAAAAAATACAAATATGCTTATTTTGACCAATTTAAACAACAAATTAAAAAGCCAGCTAACCTAGCTTACCTAGCATGTTTGCAAATTTTACCACTGTAGCTTTCGTATTGTCAGTAAATAATTGAAATGTTTGGTTTGGGACCAAAACTGTCTGTTGCCCACGATAAAATATTAGAGATATGGTCACCGTTGGTGTCTTCAAATCGTGTTTCCCTGCAGGAGGAGGCAGAATCTTTAAGCTAATGATGACAGGAGCCATGTGCAACAGAAGTTTATCACAAGTTGATCTGGAATTTTACATCACACACTGGAGATTTTTTTTAAATAAATGTAGCCGCAAGGAATCATTGAAAAGCATTTTTAAAAAAAAAAAAAAAGACAATCACTTTTTAAATAAAAGTATCGCTTTGATTCTAAAGTCAGTTGTAATTCCATAATTAAAGACCCACTCCAAGGAAAATTGTGTTTTTGGTGTTTTTAACATGTTATAATGGCGTTTTTCTGATTATCTATGACATATATAAAGAAAATGATTCCTTATACTTCCTTATATTGCATTTCTGGGTATTTCTTCATGAAAATAGTTGTGAATCAGAAGTAATCCTATTGAAAAAGCTTGTGTAACGTACAAGTTACTTGGCAAAGCTGAAAGCTCCTGCTCCGCTGCAGTCTGATGCATCCACTTACAGACAAAGAGATTCATGTGCATCTTTGTTTTAATCGTCTGAACTGGAATCTGGATCAAAACTGTATGGCTAAATAGCTCCAATATTGCTCACCATTTCTTTTTTTTTTTTGCACCACTAATGTTAGGTTGAGCTTAGGAGGAGGTGTAGGCTAGTGGGAGAGTACGTAAAAAGATGGATGATGGGGTATCAGTTCAGGCTTACTCTGCATCAACGGTCCCGCCAAAACTCTGTAGCAATTTTTTTAATAAACTCCAGCTGCTTTGTAGAAACTGTCCTAGAAAACTTTTTTTTTGGCTAAAAGCGTAATAATAACAAGACTCCTGGGAACGCTTTAAAAATAGATCAAAAGATGGTCAGAGTGGTGCTTTATTTTATTTTATATTATATTTTTTTGACTGATACAGCCTATCAAGTTCTAAATATTTGTTTCTGTTTGGGTAAAAATGTTTGTTTTACCCTGCAGGGAGGAAAAAACTGCCAGTTCCCCGTCCTCGAACTCCCATTCTCGAGGACAAAGAGATTCCTTCTCTTGAGCTTCCAGAAACTTCTGAGGACCTCCTGGTGCCTAATGAGGAGCTGCTCAACATTACCTCCATCTATGAGGTGCTACGGAACTTTAGCACGGTGCTGCGTCTCTCCCCCTTTCGGTTTGAAGACTTCTGTGCAGCGCTGGTCGGACAGGAGCAATGCATACTCATTGCAGAGATCCACATATCCCTGTTGAAAGCCATCCTCCGTGAGGAGGACTCTTCCAACACGACCTTCGGCCCTGCGGACCTTAAGGACAGCGTCAACTCCTCTCTGTATTTCATAGATGGGATGACGTGGCCCGAGGTGTTGCGATCTTACTGTGAGAGCGACAAGGAGTACCACCATGTTCTGCCACACTTGGAGATGGATGGTTATCCTTGTGGTCCTCTAGAAAGTAAGATCAAAGTGCTACAGTTCTTGGTGGATCTGTTCCTTACCACCAACATTGCTCGTGAGGAGCTGATGTCAGACGGAACGATGCAGTACGACGACCACTGCCGCGTGTGTCACCGGCTGGGCGACCTGCTGTGTTGCGAGACCTGCTCAGCAGTCTACCACCTCGAGTGCGTAAAGCCGCCGCTGGAGGAGGTTCCCGAGGATGAGTGGCAGTGTGAGATCTGCGTGGCGCACAAGGTGTCTGGGGTGTCGGACTGCGTGACAGAGGCGCAAAAAAACAGGCCGTATATCCGCCAGGAACCCATCGGATATGACCGCCACCAGAGGAAGTACTGGTTTCTCATTCGGAGGATTATTGTGTAAGTTATGAGCTCCCTGTCACACAGTCGTTTTCACTCAGGAACACAACAGGGAATGTGCCCAAAACCACAGCTTAACCTGACTTGTGTAGCAGATGACAATATTTTAGTCAAATTTAAAGATCACCACAAAATAAATCAACCAGAGGAATTGTGTACAAATTTACTGTTGCAGAAAACTGTGTCATTTATTTATTTACTGTCGTAAAAGTGTATGACAGAGTTTTAGGGCCACCATAAAAGAAGAATTTCTATTATGAGAATTTGTTGGAAAATGATGAGGAAATAAGTCTAAATTTTACAAAAATAAACTTGTATAATGATGAAAAAAGGTAATTTACAAGAATTGAGTTGTAAATTTATGTTTCAAAAAGTTGTATTTTAGAAAAAAATTGAATTTATTTTTCAAAAATACAACTTTACGCTTTTAAAAGGCTTCAACAAAGACAAACAAACACTACCTGTTTATTCAGAGAAATAGGATGGACAAAACACAAGAATCTCACTTAATCTGCTTTTTTTTTTGGTATGTACAACCGTATTTTCATAAAAGGACAACTTTGTTTTCAAAAAGTAATGCCTTATTCCTTGTAAAATTATTATTTTTAAAAAATAATACATTTACGATTTTTATTCTTGTAAAAACGTGGATTTTTTTTTTCTAAATGAGCAGCGTCATTCTCGTAACATTTTTACTTTTTCTTATATTTTACAATTTTATCCCCACATTTGTTTTTTTGTTTGTTTATGGTGGCCCTAATACTCCGTTGTAGAAGTGCCTTCCTGCTTAATCAGGAAAATTGTTTCAAAGAAACAAGGTTGGTGTGCTTTTGTCTAACTTGCATTTCAGGTTAAACAAATAAAAGCACATTTCATCTCACGTCCAACTGAGACGCTAAAATTGTCTCATTAATAAGCAAACATTTAAAAGTCACGGCGAAATTTTCACCTACATATGACATGACACTAAAACACAGGACAGCACATCTTTGCAGATTTTTTGTTGTTCCTGATTAGCCGTTTAGGCACAGTGCCTCACATGAAAGATAAACTACATAAATCACTATCTTGTTTTATTATATAACCACTTTGACCAAAAAGTTTGAGGCCCTACAGCCGACCAAACTGATGCAAATTAACATCAGGATCTCCTCCAACAAGGTCTCACTGTGTTTCATTTGTTCATGCACTGTCTGTTCTTGCCCAGACTAAAATGTGAAACAGCTGGAAAGAGAAGCTGTACGTTATTGGGACAGTTTCTTGGCATTTAAACCGCAGCAATCCTCCACGAATTTGGTCATTTATTTTGTTGGTAGAGATGTACTGTCCAGGGTCACAATGCTCATCTGCAGTCATTCTTTGATTCCAGACCCTGTTCCTCTGACCGGTGAAATTGTCTGCACAATGATGTCATTTTAAGCTCCTTTATAACGGCAAAAATGTTATGGAAGAGCGCTCCCTACCTCTGAACGTGTTGTTCTTCCTCTCGCCAGTGAGGAAGATGGGGAGCACAAGAAGAAGAAGATCTGGTACTACAGCAGCAAGGTGCAGCTGGAAGAGCTCATGGAATGTCTGGATAAGGAATATTGGGAGGCTGACCTGCACGCTACCCTGAAGGAGCTGATGGAGGAGGTTCAAGCTCACATGGACATCACAGAGGAGCTGACTCACAAAGCCCGGGGAAACAATAAAGCCTACCTCACAGCTGTCAATGGTAAACAGCTGACCTGTTGTCATAGTTTAGATTGTAAAATGAAACGAAACAAAAAGGTTTCAATGGTTTCCTGTTTTTTTGTGTTTTTGTTTATTTTTGGCAGAGAATAGCATGGCAGTGAAGGTGTGGGTCTGTTTGCGCTGCGTTCAGAAAGCATCTTTAGATGTTTGGTTCTCCTTCACGTTCACTCCTAAATAGCAGTTTTCTCCTCATTTTTCCTCCTCAGAGTCAGAGCGGTTAGAGGAGTTTACTGTACTTTGCAAGTAGTTTCCGTTTCAGCTTGACAGGCTCCAACATCTGGATGTGTTAGAATCAACTTCCCCCATATGTCCTCGACGTGAGCCTGATTCCCGCTCTGTCAGATAGCAAGGTGCTGCATTTTATCTTGCACTAAGGCCCTGATAAAAAGGAGATTTGATATGAAAAATGATTTTTGGAAAGTTAATATTTTAAAGGAAGATTTAAGAACCTGGTGGTGTAAATATTTCTTGGTTTCCACCTACTACTGTTCTTCTATTTTCTTGTTTATGTCATAGAAGTGTAGTTTTTCCCTAAAGAATTTTGACTTCTCTGTGTGTTTTTGGAAAATATTTTATTTTCCTGAATTAAACCGTTACCACTAATGCTACATACATGTACATACAGGGGCATGTGAAACGCGTTCAATGGTTTTCTAAACATGGACTCCCTTTTAGCATATCTGGACTGTCGCTATCTGATACTAGCACATGTTGGAAGAGGCTTCGTGTGAAATATTGAAGCAAATCTTGGGAATCTTTCTCTGGGCTTTTTATTTCATAGCTCTATTCAGATATAATTCCGGCTGGGCCCAAATCGCAGTTATTCATTTCTCTTTCATGATTAATTATCAAGTGGTAGACATGCCTGTGTTCTGAAAATGACTCTCTCCATTCGTCACTACCAAATCAGAGTCCCTAATTGGTTCAACGCGAGTTCATTGAAAGTTATTTATGTAGAGCTTGAAAACGGTTGTAGAAACTTGTGTAGCGACGCTTAAATGCTAGTTTTGGATGCAAAGGCCTGAAACGCGCATTTATGTTGTCTTTTTAAGCCAAATCTTATTTCTTTGCTTTATATTTTTTGTTTTGTCTAACAATATCACGTATAAGAAGAAACTTAAAGGCTTTAAACATGTTTTCCTCTGATTTGCATTCCAATGGCCTGTCATTCTGTCAATAACTCATTTCAGCACAAACAAGCAAATGCACTTAAATCCTGGTCTTTTTGGGAAGCGTCGCCCACCTTCCTTTTGTGTCATGTCACCCTCGTGCACAGATGTGTTGTTGTTGGCTGCCTGGATTAAAACAGGATGTGTGCGTTTCTTTGTAGACGTGATCACGGAGCGTTTGAGGATCAGGCGGACGACAAAGCAGGAAGCTAAGAAGCGAGCAGAGGATGCAAAGCAGGAAGCTGAAAGTGCCTCCATAAATCCAGCGGAGGAGAAAGTCGAACCCTCGTCAGAGCTTGAGAAGGCAGGGGAATCCAAGTCGATGGAAGATGGGAGCTCACAAGGTAACGTCGGTGTTTCTCCTTTCAGTGTTCCCTCTAAACCTGCTGGTGTTTATCCACAAGCGTGGACTTCACTTTGCTGTAGAAATATCAGGACAGTCTGTGCTTGACGTTCTTCTCTTTATTGCAAACGGATGCCCTTACTCTCTTGGTACTCTTGGACCGTTGTGCTGCCCCCCAGCTGCTTCTGTTCAACCTGCTGCAGGAGATAACTCTGCCTCCGCTGCCCAGGACCCCCCTGGACCTAAAGCAGAATCGTTTGATTCCAAACATAATGAAGCACAAACTGCTGGTTGTGGGACCCAGGAGAGTGGGGAGGTGAAGCAGGGAAGGACAGGTACTCCTGAGCCATCCTCAGCCCCCCCACCCCCCGCCCGCACATCTTCACACCATTCGTCTGGTTATCTTTGCCGTTTGCAGTATGTTGGTCCATGTTATCCTCTCCATTTGCAAAAGCACGTCCATTACCAGTGCTTTAAGTAAAATATAAGCAGTCACTAATGTTCTTTGTTTCCTGCCTTTATTTTTGTGTTTGCATGTTTGCTTTTTTTAATGTCATGATGGCTTAAATCCTCTGTATTTTGTTGTTGACATCAACACATCTTAGAATGTCTTCAAAAAAGCCCTTCAACTTCCATGAGTTGATGTTTAACGACACTCTGAAGAACGTGCTTTTTTTAGCATGTTTTTTTCTGATGATGGAAACTAAGCTTACAATTGCATTTCTAAGTATTTCTAGATTCAAATTGCTGTGAACCAGGAGCAGATGAAAAAATGCTGTTTGAAAAAGAGAAGATTTGTTATGTAGAAAATTTGCTGGGTGGGCCAAAGTCTCTGCTCCGCTCCATTCGCATGCATCAACTTGTAGACAAATAGATCCATGTGCGTCTTTGTTTTTTCCATCTGAGCTGGATCTGGTTCAAAACTGTACAGCTAGATAGCTTCAATATTGCTCGCCACTTTTCTTGCACCAGCAATGTTTGGTTTGTAGTGTGAGGGGCTAGTAGTGGGAGAGCACATAAGCAGATAGATGATGGGAAGTGGGGGCAGGGTTGCTCCGTGCCAGTGGTCCCGCCCAAAACTCACAGGTGAATTTCAGAAACAGCTTTTTCTCTTTTGTTTTCCTTTTCTTAAAATATTCTGCTTAAGCAAAGAGTTCGCCGCCTGAAAGCTCCACCGCCTTTCACATTTACAAAGACTTCGGTAGTAATAAGACGTTTTCCTGTGGCAGTGCTGCAGTTGAGCAGCTGCTCTCAGTGTTTTTGATGGTTCTCTACAACAAATCTCACTTTATGATGTTGCTAATAAAACTGACTGTCTTCACTTTTAGATGTTTTCTCCACACTGCAAATATTTATCCCATATTTTCAATTTCAGTTGCTCAGTTTTGCATGCAAAGTACTTTTTCCTACACATTAAAATGCAAGTATGTTAAAGCATCTTTTCATTTACTTTAAAACAATTTTTTCTCGCCAACTTTATTTTCTTTTAGATGAGCTCAAGGAGGACTCACTCACACCGGCCCATGATCCGCCACATCAGCCCAAAGCATCTGGTGATGAAGATCCTGCAGGTGTGAGTCTCACAAAGCCAGAACTGCTGGACCTGGCTGACAGGTCCTCCCAGTCCTCATTTACCAGCCAGGACAGGACCGGTAACCATCCCCGTGGAATGCTGACAGGAAGCAGCTCTTGTGTTTGGTGGCCCTGGTTGTTGTTCTGATGGTATTTGTTTCCTAATTGACAGATGACAACAATGAGATGTTGAAGAATGGGAGAGCGGCAGGATCTGAGCTGAAGGCCCAGACATCCAGAGGCAGCAAAGAGGTGAGGGAATGTTTTCTGGAACTTTCAGACTCAAACAGCGATGGAATACATTCATTTATTGATGGAGAGAATCATCTCTGATCACTCTCATGAATGATATGGAACAAGTTTTTCCTTCCGGAAGAATGCTCTATCTGGGGTCATAGGAGATGATGAAACCCGATGGGTTTTCCTGGCATTTCATTTATGCGTTTTGTTTCAGTCACCGTTTTACCAAAATATGCTGTTGATTTCGTTTCATGTATCTGAGACAAATGTCTTGCTAATCATCCTGATGCTCAGACTGATGTCTCCAGTCATTTTTCTAAATGAAACATCTTTTGGACTCACATTATGAATATTTCTGTTCAGCCTGTTTGGGTCAGGGACTCCGTTTCTGGACTTTTTTTTTAAAGTACATCATCCTGCATTCATCTGAAGCATAAGAGCAGTTTGGATTCAGTCTCATCAGTGAAGGAGACTTTAAAATGAAAACAGCTGAACACGTTTGCTGTTTCTTTAAGCTGAATTCTTTGCACAAACGCTGACTCCCAATTGAACCAGGGAGTGCAGCAGCTTCCTAATAAACCCTATAACGTTTTTTTCCTGCTGTTTCAGTCATCCCCTGTCCCCTTTGACTGTGACAGCTGGCGCCTCAGCCTCCTAAAAAGAGAACTCACAACCAATTTGAACAACTTGTTCAAACTGGGTCAAGAAGGGAAATTCAGGGTCTACAGCAATCAGTACAGCAGCAACCTCCTGGCCCTCAACAAGCATCAGCACCGGGAGGACCACGACAAGAGGCGGCACCTCTCCCACAAGTTCAGCCTGACCACAGCGTCCGAGTTCAAGTGGAATGGTTCTATTTATGGCTCGAGGAGTCTCACTGTTTCCACGCTGCGCCTCACCATCATCCAGCTAGAAACCAGCGTCCCGGCTCCGTTCATGCACCCCAACTGGGCGTCACACAGGTACAGTCGGACACAGATATGAAGAGTTAGTCTGGAACTCTTCACGCAGGAAACGAGTTCAAGAAAAGCTTTTGTGTTTTAAATTAACCTGGATGTACTTTTAAAACAGTTAATCTTTGTTTTCCACAGAAATAATTGGAACAAAGCAGTGCAGATGTGCAGCAAAGCCCGGGAATTCGCTTTGGCTTTGGCAATCCTGGAATGTGCAATCAAGCCCGTGGTTACGCTGCCCATCTGGAAAGATTCACTGGGACACACAAGGTAGGATTAGGATGAGGCTGTGTGGGTCTGAAACCGCTGTATTTTTGTCATCTTCTTCACACATGACTTTCTTTCCTAAAGACTGAACTGAGGTTTCTGCAGGCCATTAAAAGAATTATACATTAGATCCACAGCAGATAAATCCAGCACATTTCAAGAACACCTGTGTGAGTCAATCCTCTACTGTTTATCCTGTCAAGAAAAGTATGTAAAGACCCTCTTCGATTAAAATAATTTGTGTTTTTAAGATGTTCTTGCATTGATTTTCCAATAATGGAGGACGTATGTAAAGAAAATTAAGCTTAAAATTGCATTTCTGAGTATTTCTTTATTTAAATTGTTGTGAATCAGGAGCTGACAAAAAACGATGTTTGAAAAATAATGCATTTGTGACTTAGGAAATTTGCTGGGTGGGCCAAAGTCTCCCAGCTCCGCTCTTTTCTGATGCAAATAGTTTCATGTACATTTTTGTTTTCCTCGTCTAAGCTGGAATCTGGATCAGAACTGTACGGCTGGATAGCTTCAATATTGCTCGCAATTTTTGTTGCAATGTTAGGTTGGGGATGTGAGGGGCTATAAGCTAATGGGAGAGAGTGAAACAAAGAGCTCTCAGCAACAGGATGGGGACAGAGTGTGGGGTTGGTTTGCCCCAATGGTCCCGCCCACAACTCAGAGGTGAATTTCTAATAAGCTACTGCTGCTCTGCTATGTCCTGGAAAACAACACAGGGTTTTTTTTTTATTTTATTTTGGCCAAAAAACGGCAAAATCATCATAAAAATGATCAGAGTGGAACATTAAAGTTTAATTTTGCAGATTTCTTTAGGTTAATCTCCAGAACTTGGTACATGGAACCATTTGTTCTAGCTCTAGAATGAACTAGAGAGCAAATTATTGGAAAAGCCCACCCAACAAAGAAAAGCAGATCCTCAAAGAGAATGGCTAAAACAATGAAGTGTGGGGAGTAAAGAGGGATTCTGTGGATTTTTCAACATAAATAATGGAGTACCGCGTGCAAAACAACACAGCTTGCATGTGCTTACACTAGCTGCATAAATTATAAGCAGGAAAATACTATGATCTAGAGAATAGTCAGAAAAAGACTAGGAAGCTTGCAAAAAAGAAGAAAGAACAAGCAAAAAACACACAAGATCATTCTGTATCATTTCTCTAACTTTTTAAAATGAAAATAAAGGCTACCTGCTTTTAGCTGTGCTCGTCTTTTTTTCTGTTCCCTCAGGCTGCATCGCATGACCGCCATGGAGCGGGAAGAGAAGGAGAAGGTCAAGAAACGAGAGAAAAAACTTGAGGATGAAGAGATCCTGCAACAAGCCACATGGGTGAAGTACACCATCCCCATCAAACACCAGGTAAAAGGTCACACCCTCTATATCAAGTCTGCATGTTTTAGTGCTTAATCTAAAAACAGAAGGTCTGGAATCAGGTCTGGAAGCAGAAGGGCGAGGAATTCCGAGTGACGGGATATGGAGGCTGGTGCTGGGTTAGTAAGACGCGCGTTCCAAGGTTTGTCCCGAAGCTTCCAGGAAACACAAATGCGAACTACCGCAAAGAACTGGAAGGTAACAACCAAACCAGATTTAATTCTTTACCCATTCTTTAACCCTTCTCGTAACATTTTTGCCAACTAGGTGACCAATATAATTCCAGTGGATTCTGTATTGGAGAAAAGCGGCTTTTCTTCAGTTCAGAATTCACTGGAATTTTGTTGGTCGTGTAAAGAGTTGAAAAGTGATTTTATGTCAAAAAGTGTGTGTTATTTAGGTGTCACCAGCGACCTCTCTGGTGTTAAAGGGTTAATCTGTTTCAATACTTTGTGGGGGGGTTTTTTGCAGCTAAAAGGAGTAAAGAAAATGCTGCAGGTCCCACAAACGAGCAGAAAGATTTGGCACAAGTGGCCAAACCTGGTGAGGACAAGGAACATCTGTCCACAACTGCCAAACTCGACTGCAGTTCTTCAGAAGAGAACATCCAACTTCAAACCATCAAAACGGAAAAACCTGAAGAGATAAAAGAAGATGAAAAAAGGGAAGTTGAAGCTTCAACTTCTGTTTCAACTGAGATGAAAGGTAGAGGGAAACAATGCTATCTGGCTCGCATGTGTGTGTGTTTTTTAATCATTTGCTGATGGTTTTGGTTCCTTGGTGCAGAAAAACTCAAAGATGCCGCATCCCCGCCTGTTATAGAAGAGATAAACCAGAAGTCTGAACCACCCAAGAAGGAGAGCACAGATTCCAAACTTTTCTCTGACGTTGTGAACGTCAGCGAGGGCTTCCAGCTGCGGACAGCTTATAAGAAAAAGGTGAAGCCATCCAAACTGGACGGACTCTTGGAGCGGCGGGTCAAACAGTTCACGCTGGAGGAGAAGCAGAGACTGGAACGGTTGAGACTGGCAGCCCTCCAGTCCAAAGCTGCAGCCGCTGCAAAGCCAACGGCTGCTGTTAAAACCGAAGGTTTGAAAAGACAAGAGCTTGCAGTGACCCCTGGGGTCAAAGCGGAGGAGGAGAGTCTGCAGGGGAAAGACCACGTGGTCAAAAAACTGGACTTTGATCAGGACCACGCTATTATGACCGGCAGTGCAGACACCAAAACACAAGTAGTCCACGGAAACATCGAGGGCGTCGGTATCCACAAAGAACTGAACGGAGAACCCGAACCAAACCGTCACAAGAACTCTGAAGACTCCCCAGTCGAGGAGATTTCTAAGAAGCGAAGCTTCGAGGAAATGAAGCAGAGCAGCAGAAACTCTGAAAACGATAGTTCAGAAGTGACCCAAAGTAAGAGCAGTCCATCGCAGGTCAATGGAGAAACTCCACGAGAAGATCCAAACAGCTCAGACTCTGCCAGTCAAGGCCAAGAGGATGTGAAAGAGCCTCCTAGAGAGCATTTAAAGTCTCTGATGAACGGGAACCTCTCACAAAGAGATTTGCCCAACCTGGCTCACCCGCCCCCCCTAAAAGTCCCAAAATTAGAAAACCACATAGGAGATGAGGGAGGGGCCCCAAACAGGGAGGGGCCCGTACCGGCTAAACTTGAGACGGCAGCTTCTCTGGGGAGTAAAAATCCAGACAACTGCACCAGCAGTGAAACTCTGAAGACTTCAATTCTTAATGCCACTCCACAGGAGCCCAAAAATCTGGCCCTTCATGACACACCTGACGTGACGTCCAGCAGGCCACTTCCCCCCAACAACCAGCACACTTCAGGAGTCGCCTCTTCCCTCAAGAAAAGATTTGGCGACACCAAAGTGAGCACCTCTGTCACAGCACCAACCACTTCCATGACCATCAGCAAAGAGTATTCCACCAGAGACCGCGTCACCCTGCTCAAGTTTTCTAAAACCAAAAAAGCCCGCTCGGGAACGGCGCTGCCATCCTATCGCAAGTTTGTGACCAAGAGCAGCAAGAAAAGCATCTTTGTCCTGCCGAACGATGACCTGAAGAGGCTGGCCAGGAAGGCAGGCTTCAGAGAAGTGCCCATCTTCAACTACAACGCCAAGCCGGCCACAGATATCTGGCCGTACCCGTCACCACGACCTACCTTTGGGATCACCTGGAGGTCTGTCACACATTGAAGATTACAAAAGCATTACAAGCATTACAAAATGCCGTTAAAATAAATAGTAGAAGTTAAACTATTGGCTAAAACTAATCCAACTCCTTTTTGAGTCAAGGGATAGGAAAAAAATGAAAAATTCTACAAACAGAAAATACTTTAACCCCAGCATTTAGGTCACTCCCAAACATACTGCTAAACTCATTATCAATATTAGACATGTTTTTATCATCTAAAGTTCATCATTTTCAATAAAAATTTCATAATTTTGCATTTATTATGACTGTGATGCTATTATTTGTTTACTATTTTCTAATTTAATTCTTTTTTTAAGTCACACTCCGATCATCTTTTGATCTTTTTCAAATCATTCCCAGTGGCCTTGTAATCATGATGTTGCTGGTTTTAGGAACATTTTAGAAACCCTTATTGTTTTTGTAGTTCATAGTTACTGCAGAGTAGCAGGAGTTCACTGAAAATTCACCTCTGAGTTGTAGGCCCAAGTCTCCTACGTAATAAGTGACAGTGAAAACATTCTTTTTTCCTCTTGCTCCTTGGATGCTAGAAAAACTTTTTGAAAATAGGACCACCCACTAACCCGCCTAACTAGATTTTCTGCCATTTTGGTTTTTTTGGAAAACACGTTTTCTGCTTGCTATTGAACATACTTTAAGCAAACTTTACAAACCCCATATGGACCACCCCAAATCCAATAATACCACCCACTTTCCATAATTCTTTACCGTAATGAACATAATGCTAATTGGAAGGTTGTGGTTGTAAATATTGCAACCCTGCAGCTCCTTAAAAATCATCATAACCGTACCAAGTTATAAAAACTGCTTCCACCGTTTAACATAAGTTAGCTTAGCAAATTTAATAACTCTCATGTAGGTGGCACTACATTCTATTCCATTACATTCACTCTTGTATCTCCAAAATGAATGAAACTTGACGTGCAGGTTGAAAAAAAAGATCTTTAATCTTTAAGATCTTTAAGGAGCAGCTATAAAATGGTTAAAAACAGCATTTCTTTCAGCAATCAGACGCAATATCTTTAAGGAATTGCAAATCTAGTTCAAACTTAATTTTCTTTCTAAATCTCCTCACTCATCAAAAAAATGTGTTCAAAACACTATTTTAATCAAAGTAGGTCTTTAAATAAACACAATTACTGTTGATTTATAAACCTGCATGTTTGATGTCATATTCTTCTGTACATTTATAATTTTCTTCTTTTAAACACTAAAAAGAATCAATGTCTCATCCTCCGCACATGGAACCTTAAACATAGATTATTAATATATATTTTTATTTATAAATAATCTTACAGTGATTGAAAACATTCTTTTTCATAGAGTTTGACTAGATGTTTTAAGGGTGGATGTAATCCTTTTGAAAGGATGTCTCTTCTGTGTGTTCAGGTACCGTTTGCAGACTGTGAGGTCTCTGGCAGGAGTCAGTTTGATGCTGCGGCTGCTGTGGGCCTGCCTGAGGTGGGACGACATGGCTGTGAAGCCTTCGTCTGCCGTAGGAACGACCCGCAAAGGTCAGATACTTCTCTCATCTTTCCTTGTAACCCTTTAACATCTGTCGCCGGCGACACCGAAAAACAGTCGTTCCTTGACTTCCTTTGCGCCTTAACAATGCAAAGCCGCTTTTCTCTGCGACCGAATCAAGTGGTTTACGTTGATTACGTAAGCATGTCACTACTATTGCATTTCAGCTCAGATCTGCTTTTCTCCACTTCAGAATTTTCTGGAATGACATTAATTGCGTAAACGGTTGAAGAGTTACAGCAGGCAAAAGAATCTCAACACTGGAGCTAAATCTATGGGGTTAAAGGAGTAACCTCAATAGGAAAACTTGCAGTGCTAGTTTGCATTTCCTGTCTGCAGAAACCACGGACACGGACATAATCACAACAGAGATCATTAAACGAAGAGATGTGGGGCCTTATGGCATCCGCTCAGAATACTGCATCAGGAAGATCATCTGCCCCCTGGGAAATAGAGACACCCCCAAAGGTAGAAAAAAAAAAAGCTTTTATATTTAAATATCAACACGCTGTTTCAGAATGATCAAGATTTGGGGATTTTTGTTTGGTTTTTATAAGCAGAAACTCCGACTCCTCAGAGGAAAGGTCTGCGTTCAAGTGCCTTGAGGCCCAAAAAGCAAGAGCCGGCCAAACTGTCTGGACCTGTCGCAGTGGAGACGTGGGTGCCTGAGGAGGAACTGGAATTATGGGAGATCAGAGCTTTTGCAGAGAGGTGGGAAGCAAACAGTCTTCCGTATCTTTTTCAAGAACACCTTCCTCCTTCAAGCCCTTCACCTGTTTTTGTTGTTGCAGATTGGAGAGGGAAAAGTCCCAAGGAATAGACTCGTCCAAAAGCAGCACTCTTAAGACAGCAGAGGAAGTGAAGGCCCATTTGGAGCATCAACTGAAGCAGGCCAGACTGGCGGCTCAGCAGGTGAGATCTCACAGAGCGGTTCCTACATTCTCTGGTTCCACATCCGCACCTGTCTGACCACCAGCACCAACTTCTTCTGTTTGTAGAAACGCCTCGAGCAGCAGAGACTAAACACAACTGCTGCCACTTCCACGACAACCACCATCACCGCCACTGCAGCCAGCACCCCTACCACCCTGAGGTCAGGACAGGCTGCCACCGGAGCCAAAATGGTGCTGGCCTCCAAGCTCAGCTCCCCAGTTCCCTTCCAGCAAGACAAGAACTTCCACCAGTCCTTTGCTTCCTGGATCAAACAGGGTCAGACCAACAACAGCTCTGGTGAGCAGGAGGAAGTTGAGGAGGTTTTCAAGAGTTTAAGTCTAATTTTACTACCTAGTTTAAAAAAAAGATGAATGTTCTGGGTTTTACTTTAGTCTTGAGTCTTTAAAGGCTCTTTCAATGTATTCTCTATTGTAACATTTTTTTACATTTTCATGAGAATATGGTTAAACAACCTTACAGCCTGTTTGATAAAAACGGAGGGAATCATCACATATTTATGGTAACTCTAGAAGTTACAATACTTGTGCCTATACCTAGAGTTAGAAGAGGTTAGGTGTAAAATTTGATGAATCTTACGGGCTTTTTCTTTCATAGCTTTATTCTAGTACATTCTAGACTCATATAAATCTGTCTGGGCACAAACTGCAGTTTTATTTACTCTTTCATGATCAATTTTCAAGCGGTTGGCACTTCCCTGTTTTGAAAAGGACGCCATTCATATGGCACTACCAAAGCGAGTCGCTGACTGGTTAAAGTTCAACTGCTTTTGTTTTGTACGTAAAGCCCCAAAACGGACTTAAAAACTTGTGTAGCAACTTATGAATGCAAGCATGCTGAACGCAGAAGCCTGAAACGCGCATTCACACGTGTTTGCATAGACCTCATTGGAAGTGGTGGCTTTAACTTGCATCTCTGATCCTGGTGTCAACATAGCATCACTCCCAACCTTGTTTACAACACATAAAAAACGCAATCTGACACAGCTACACACTAGCTGCGTAAGCATATTCAGGAAAACATTCAACCAAACATTTTGCCAGAGCACCATGTATCTCTCAAAATTACTTGGATATCAGTGAAAACAACCAGAATGAATCCATGACTCCTTTTAGTGCAGAAATATGGTCTGGTCTACAGAAAAACTGCAGGATTTACTTTACTCCCAGCACAACTGTTAGTTTTTTTGTCTGTGTTTTACTTAATTCTTTTTAACCCATATTTTTTTTTTTTAAAAGTGCCCTGTCATCATTCGCCTGCATTTTCCCGTCTCATCAGCAGGTGCAGGTCAGCAGAAAGTTGTCAGTATTTTTGCTTCTGGGCCTCCAGCAAATCTTAGGACCTACAGCACACTGCACCCTACAACGGGCAACATCAACCTCAGATCTGCGCCCCCGTCCTCAAACACTCAGCAGCAGGTGCAGGGACGCTCACCCCACCAGCTTTGCTTTTAATGAAACTGAGTTTTAAAGGCTGGACGCTGATGTTTGAACTTTTGTTCCAGGCTGTCACCACAGGAGGCCAGACGACACCGAGCGCAACGGCGACTATTTCTCCATCTACCTCCACCATGAGAACTTCAGCTGCAGCTCAACAAGGTTTCAAGTCCTGCTAATCATTGTTTCTGTGTTATCTGTAAAATACTGACCTCTCCTATATGAACTCTTGCTGCAGCTTCACCTCAGCAGGCTGTAACCCAGATGAATTGTAATCTTCAACCAGCCATCGCAGGTTCTGCTGCAGCACCATCTCCTGCGCCTGCGGGACAGACCTTTGCTGCTCCCGCCCCAAAACCCCAGCAGGGTCAAGTAAAGCTGACGATGGCTCAGCTTATGCAGCTGACACAGGGGGCACAGGTAAAGGACAACCCCTTTCACAACTCCAATGTTGTCGGTTATGATGCCAGGCTCTGCTAAAGATTGGTTTTGTCTAAAACTGTGCAGGGAGGAAACCCGGGATTAACGGTGGTGATTCAAGGTCAAGGTCAGACCCAGGGGCAGCTTCAAATCATTCCACAGGGTGTTACTGTGATCCCTGGTCCTGGTCAGCAGTTAATGCAGGCTGCCATGCCCAATGGTCAAGTACAGCGCTTCCTCTTCACACCCATCCCCCCATCTTCCTCCGCTGCACCTTCCACTATTTCTCCTACTGCAAAACCTGTCACCGCCCAGATCCCTCAGACCCAGATACCCGCACAAATCCAAGCAAAGGTCCATACGACTCCATCTTCTCTGGCCCAAGCACAAATGACGGCACCACTTCCTGCTCAGACACAAGTCACAAGCCCATCGCCACACTTGAACTCCGCTCACAGCCCAGTTTCTGCTCCTGTTCGAACCCCAGTGGTTGCTACTTCACTTGCTCCACCAAAGGCTGTGGCTCCAACTGCCCCACAAACACAGATCCCTGTCACAGCACCATCACCTGTCCCTGCTCAGTCCCCGGGTTCACTTGGAGCACCGCATTTAACCCCCACCTCTCCATCAGTTTCCATCCAATCTCCATCAAGCCCGACTGTGACTCCCAGACAAGTCCTTGTCTCACATCCCACCAGTGCCCACATCCCTGCCCTGACACCCAACACCGCCCTGATGCCTAACACCACCCTAATAACCAACACCACCTTTACTCCCAACTCCACCCTGACACCCAACTCTACCTTTACATCGAACACCGCCCTGATACCCAAC
>BSAI01000125.1:4778740-4810488 GCA_036245035.1 Adrianichthys oophorus
GCCCTGACGCCCAACAATACTCTCATACCCAATACCACCTTCACATCAAACACCGTCCTGATGCCCAACACTTCCCTGACATCTAACACCACCTTTACACCAAACACCACTTTGGCCACCAACGCTGCCCTTTTATCTAACATAACCCAGACCGCTACCCCCACTTATACACCCAACACCACCCCTGTTAAGACTACAAGCTTGCCTCCAGTCCCGAGATCCCAAATCCAGCCTCAGTCCCTCAGTCCTGCTCCAAGCTTAATTCCAACCTCTGTTCCGGTGCAGATGTCTGCTTCTGCAGCAGCTCCATCAAACTTAACCCAAATCCCAGTTTCTCCCTCACTTCCTTGTCCCGTCCAGGCTCCAACATCTGCCATCACACATATTTCTGCTCCAGTCATGACTGCTTTGTCTGCTCAAAGTCCATTCCCATCACCAGCCAAGCCAGTAACCCAGATCTTTGCTGCAGTTTCTGTTCCTCCACTTGCAGCTGTAGCAAACGCTGTTGTGACACCAGTCACAGCCACCTCCACCACACCTTCAGTGCCAGGTAAGGATGATTTCCACACAGTAAGTGTGTCCTTTGTGGATGTTTCTGTAAGCTGGTTAAACTTTATTGCTTCACTTTTTTCCCGTTGCAGCTCGGATAGAGCAGAAGGCAGCTCAGCCCCAATCCTGGTCTCCAGTTTTTTCAGAACCTCAGACTGCGGTTCAGACAGCTCAGCAGGCTGCAGCTCCAGTCACACCACCTGCCCTGGTGTCTGTACCTGCTTCTGTATCAATCCCCACAGCCTCCCCAATTACTCCTTTGTCTCAGCCACCCCTGACTCCTCCCCCTCAAGCACAAGTCCAGCCCACTGCTGTGATATCCACACATCAACTGCCGCAAACTATCTCAGCAGTGCAGGTTCATGTGAAGGGGTTACCCGTTTCCTCTGTTGTATCCCCCACCAGACCCACACAGCCCCAAGCCCATACCCAGCTTCAGCACCAGGGCCAAATGTGCGCTCAGGTTCAGCAGATGCCACACACCCAGACTCCCGGTCAGATCCACCCCCAGATCCAGGTTCAGTTCCAGCCGAGAGCACAACTTCAGCCGCAAACTCAAATCCAGCTTCACTCTCCAACAAAACCTGTGGCGCCCCTACAGACTCAAATCCAGGCCCAGCTGCAGTCCCCGACTCAGGCCCAGCTCCACATAGGGCAGCCTCAGTACCACCAGGTACAAGCATCATTTCAGACAAAACCACAGACAGAAGTGCAGGTTCTATCCCAGCCTCAGACCCAAATTCAGCTTCAACCTCAACCCCAGATCCAAACTCAGCTCCATCCCCAGGTCCAGCTTCAGCAACAAAACCAAGCTCAAGCAGCCCTTCAGCCTCAGCTCCACATTCAGTCACATGTCCAAACGCAGCCACAGTTTACAGTGCAGGCTCCACAACCTGCCCGGGTCACGCAACAGCTTCATGTCCAAGCTCCGACTCAAGTCCAGGCGAAACTCCAAGTCCAGTTTCAACCTCAAAGTCAGTCTCAAGTCCAAACACAGCCTCAGATCCAGGTCCAGTCTCCGATCAGGCATCAACTCATTACTGTTCCAGGTCTCCAACAGCCGGTCCAGCTGCTGTCCGCTCTGCCGCCGCATGTTGCAGCTCAGATCCAGGCTCAGATCCAGGCGCAGGCCCAGCAGCAGGGAGGCGCTGTTCCCCAGCAAATCAAGCTGCAGCTCCCCATCCAGATCCAGCAGAAAAGCGGGCCAATTCAGGCCCACCAAATCCAGAACATGGTGACCATTCAGGCATCAGCAGGAGTTCAGGAGCAGCTTCCAAGGATTCAACCACAGCAACAGGTCCAACATGTGCCAAAGAAGAAGAAACCCCACGAGACTAAAAGGGAACAAAAGGGGCAGGCCATGCAGGGGCTTAGTCCTAAAGACAGCTCGCAAAAGCAGGTAGGAGCTGCAGAAAACACAGTTCTTTCACAGGTGGTTTGTCTTCATATTCACCACTTTTTTTTTTTTTTTTAATAAATGTTAGGTGTTAATGAAGCAGAATTCTGCAGCAGAACAGCTGAAGCAAAGGAAGACCCAGGCTGCTGCAGAACGAGAGGAGAACCAGAGGTTGAGTCTCATAATGTCACATTTACCCAATCTGAGTTTGTTGTCACGTCATTCCTGAATGTTACATTTTCTGGAAGACTCTTTCACAGAACCAGACAAAGCCACGCCTTACTCTGAGTTTTCTTCCCTCAGAATGATCGTGTGCAACCAGGTGATGAAGTTCCTCCTTGACAAGATCGAAAAGGATGAGAAGCAGGCCGCTAAGAAAAGGAAAAAAGAAGAGGTGGTGGAGCAGAAACGCTCCAAGCAGAATGCTACCAAGCTGACCGCCCTGCTGTACAAACACAAAGAGCAGCTGAAGGCTGAAATCCTGAAGAAGAGGGCGCTCCTGGACAAGGAGCTGCAGCTTCAAGTGCAGGTCTGTAGAAATAATGGATAAAGTACACAACAGAGATGTAACTCTGTGAGAATGGATACGTTTCTGCAGTACACGATGAAAACAGATTATTCATTAATGTATTTCCTGTCAGGAGGAGCTGAGGAGAGACTTGGCGAGGCTACAGCGGGAAAAGGAGAAAGCCCGAGCTGCCATCGCCCAGGCTGCCGCAGCGACAGTAAAAGCAGCCGCCGCCCAGTCTTCCCACCTCGTTCAGCCTCCACAGATCCCCATCGCCACAGCACCTCAGTCCTCCACCCACAAACGCAAGAGAGATGACGATAGAGACAAAGAAAAAAGCAGAGATCGAGACAGACACCATGAGAAGAGCAAGAAACGGGAAAAAGACAGAGATCGGCACAGAGAACGGGAAAGGGATCGAGAAAAGGAGCGAGATCAGGAGGTCGACAGACACAGAGAAAGAGACAAAGACGAGGACAGAGACAAGGAACGAGACTCTAAACACAAAAAGAAGAAGAAGAAACTATCTTCTACCTCAAAAGATCACAAGAAGGATACCAAACTGTATTGTATCTGCAAAACGCCCTACGACGAGTCCAAGTACGCTCTGCACCAACCATGTCCTCCACATCAGAAACCACTGGTGCTGGTCATTGTCGTAAAAGTTGTGTTTTCCTTGCAGATTTTACATTGGCTGCGACCTGTGCTCCAACTGGTTCCATGGCGCATGTGTCGGGATCACAGAGAAAGAAGCCAAGAAGTTGGAGGACTTTGTGTGCAGCGACTGCAAGCGCAGCCAGGAAGGAGGCTGCAGCGAGGAACTATACTGCATCTGCCGGACGCCGTACGATGAATCTCAGTAAGGCTCGAAGGAAAAAACCGAAAATTTGCCTTCTGTTAAAAAACCCCAGTACTGATGTATAACAATGGTTCTCCTGCAGGTTTTACATCGGCTGTGATCGCTGCCAGAACTGGTACCACGGGCGCTGTGTGGGCATTCTGCAGAGTGAAGCCAATCACATCGACGTTTATGTCTGTCCACAGTGTCAGTCTACAGAAGACGCCATGACGGTTCTCTCGCCACTCACAGACAAAGACTACGAGGGCTTAAAAAGAATATTGCGTTCATTACAGGTCTGAATCCTCTCTAATCTGCACAATACACTGTACAGTGTTCCCTCGTTTAACATGGGGTTACGCTCCAAAAATAATTGAAATCCACAAAGTATGGTTACAGATGTTTTAAGGCTGTAAAACTCACTAAACAATTACACACTTTTCTCAGACACACATGAACATTTTCTCACTTTTCTCTCTTGTTTAAGCTCTCCAAGTTCAAACCTTCATAGAAAAATAAGTCCAGCATTATAGAATAAAACCAAAGATCCGATCAAGATCAAAGATTTATGTAAATCTGGCTAACTGCACGTTCTGTACAGGATAAATAGCACAGAGGAGACTGATTGACAATGGTCTAGAGCCAATCAGGACACAGAACTGTTTTGTGTTAAACGAACAGAGGAATGAAGCATGTAATCAGCAAAGCAGTGACACCATGAAAGGTGAACCGCAATTAAAGAGTGTAAATAACAGTTTTAAGTATAGTTTTAGTACCTTTTTTTTTTGTTTTTGTAGTCACACAAAAT
Organism: Adrianichthys oophorus; assembly: GCA_036245035.1. Lineage (NCBI taxonomy): Eukaryota > Metazoa > Chordata > Actinopteri > Beloniformes > Adrianichthyidae > Adrianichthys > Adrianichthys oophorus. The sequence continues at coordinate 4,782,840 of BSAI01000125.1, forward strand.
GGCGTGGCCCTTCCTAGAACCGGTGGACCCGCACGACGCCCCAGATTATTATCGGGTCATCAAGGAACCAATGGGTAAGAGCAAATGACCACAACAAACCGCAGAATGAAGCGAAGCATGGCTCCTTGACTCCATTTCTGACCCATAGATTTTTCCACAATGGAAACCCATCTGCAAAAGCGACATTACCAGAAGCTCACGGAGTTTGTGGCAGATGTGACCAAAATTTTTGACAACTGTCGCTACTACAACCCCAACGACACCCCCTTCTTTCAGTGTGCGGAGGTGCTGGAGGCCTTCTTTGTGCAGAAGCTGAAAGGCTTTAAAGCGAGCAGGTAAGACGAGGCGCCGGCTCTGATGGAAGGTTCAGGCTCGGCTTTGTTCCTGTGCTTCTCAGCTCACTGCAAGCTTTGACTGGCTTCACTGGATCTGCCCAGGCGGTTTCTGTCCTTTCATCACACCTTCATTTTTCTCCTCTGCCATCTGCATGTGTGTTTTAAACTTACAACTTTAACTCAAGAAAAGCTGGAACAAATTTAAGGAGATATTTGAAAGAAGTTTTTAATGTGCCAATGTATTTTAAGCACAATTTTACACAGTCATTCAAAGTATTTCACAGAAAAAAACATAAGCATATAGGTTAGAATCTCAAAGATAACAGTAAGCCAAACAAATATCATTAATACAACTATAAAACAGGAATTTAAACCAACAGTGCAGATAAAACCCAAGTGTTAACGTTCTTTGAATTACTGAATCTTCAGTCAGTGCACAGCCGTTTTTGTCAGCTTCAGAGTTGCATAGAGCTCGGAAAAAAGCCACAAGAACATGCTTAAAACACCATTTTCATCAGAGTGGGGCTTAAAGGTGAAAGACTTTCAGCTGTCATGCACTGATCTAAATCAAATTATTTTTAGCATTTGTCAAAGTCCGCCAAAGTTGGGTACTTCAGGCAATCTTCGTTTGACTGCAACACTTGTTTTTAAGATAAATGCGGAATGAACTTAAATCTAAAGTCTAGTTTCATGTCCATCATATTCTGAAAAATGTTTGCATCAACAAAAAAAAATGTTTTTATAAGTTTATTTTCAAAAGAAATATTTTGTTCACTTTTTGTTGACATTATCATGTAAATACTTCCTATTAGCTTAGCCAGAATATAGTCACATTTGGGAGAAGTCATATACAGCATGAAGTGGTGACGAGGCACTAAATATCGCCTTTTTTTTTTCATCAGTAAAGCATTTTTTGGGAATGGGAGAGCATGTAAACAGCATTAAAACAAATAAAGAGCGCTGGGAATACTTTCAAATTTGATCAAAACAGGATCAGAGTGGGACTTAAAACCTATTTTGCATTGTTTTTATTGGAGGTTAGAGTATCTAATATTTAGAGGTTTCTCCTTTTCAGCAGCCATAACTAAATTGAAGTTTTCTGTCCAGCATCAAGTTCATCTTGCATTAGTGTTTGTTCACCTTTGCTGCATGCCTTTGTTTTAAGCCATCCCATGTGTTCTGTCTTACAGATTGTCAGATTCTTAAGTGGGCCAGTCTAGCTGGAGTCTGGACTGGATGCCGGGGTCTCTAGTGGTCTTTAAACCACCTTTTTTGTTTTTTTTTAAACAGACAAAAACATCGCAACTACTGATAATGAAAGAGCAGCCATGTTGACATTTCATTTCTGTGTTCTCTAATTGACATTCAGTAGGAAGGATTCAGTGGGATTTTAAATGCATTTGGGTTTCTAACATATTTATTTGCTAAACATCTCAGTTTTGGATTAGAAATGTTGAGTATGTTGTCTACAGTGTACAAAGCTGCACATTTTATTATAAAAGAGATATATTTATGCAACTTTTCTGTGTTCTTTCACCTTCAGTTTAACCCGTCTGCATACTTAAGTAACTTTATGTACATTTTATTATGTACAGGAGATTGGTTGTTTTAAATAATTATTGAAACCAAACATTTTAGGATTTTTTTATTCTAAAGTGTACTACAAGAAAGAAATATTTGTTCCCACTGTCCCTGACTTTGTAGCTGTGGAAAATTCACCGATGTATGCATTCCAGTATCATCACGCCAACATGGCTGCATGATCCCAACTCTCTTGCAGGTTCTCTGTCTGCTTTTGAGCTGTATGGACGTGAAATGTGAAGAGCTTTCATCAGCTGCTCTCTTTCCACATCCTGTAGGTCTCATAACAACAAGCTTCAGTCTTCTACAGCCTCTTAGAGAGCGTTGCACATTGAGCAAACTAAATGCACTTGCCTAAAAAAAAAAAGAAGGCTTTTCTGAACTGAACTCTGTGACGCTCCAGCGTGCAACCAGCAGTGCTGCTTTCACAGGACCGGTCAGGCGGGGCCACCCCCCTGTCCCGTTTAAAGCTGTAGGGGGACCTCTCTGGACCTGTCTCCATCTGCGGGCCTGAACCAAGGAGCAGAAACACCTGAGGCATTTCAGAAGAAAGTTTACCTCGGCGAAAACTCTTAAGGAGCTCTCGTATTTCCATGTATCCTTATTTTTTTACTTTTTTTTTTTTTTTTTTTTTTACTTTGTGGAAAAAAAAAATTCCTTCGACCATTTTTGTGGTCATCACGTCTGCTTAACCAGTAAACTGAACACTCGGTGGCTGAGTCCTACTGAGCATCATGTCCAAATGTTCTGAGTTCACAGTGGAACAATGTTTCGCATCCATTGCCACTCATCCTTTAGTGGCAGAAAAGACTGTTCTTGGGTTGTTGCTAATAAACTTGGTGAAACTGTTAAACTTGTTGAAAGAACAGTGATGAGCTGTGGAGAGGCTTTGCTGGAGTGGCTGGCTGATAAGGGTGTGAAATATTTGAAGGTTCCTGTCCCCTTTGTAAAAAGTCATCAATTTGAACCTTGATTGCTTTTTTGTATTGCAGCTGAACACATATTGATGTAAATGGAACTTAATAAAACTGAAGACTGATTTTTTTTTCTTGTGTATTTTCAATTATGCAAAGCAGTCAGGAAAGTATAAATTTCAGCCAATCTATTTAAATATAAAATAGATATCAGGATACCTTGTTAAATATCTTATACTGTGTAACATTTTTTATGACATCAAACACTATTGGAACAGAGACAAAAAAATGATATTTTTTTAGATTATTATTGATTTTTTTTTGACAAGGTGTATGTGAAGTTTAGCATTTTCACTTGTCTTTTTGTCATAAAAACAAAAACATTTTAAATGTTTTATTTAGTCACAGATATATTTCCTATTTTACCAGTTAATAGTATACAGTGTTATTCTAAATATCTCATTGTCTACATTTGCTTTATTTATAAATGTTCACAAATTGATCAATTTTTGGCCTAAAATGCAATAAAATATTATTCATCAGCAACAGAAAACTATATTTTTGCATTAAAAAAACAAAGGTTTTTGTTTAAGAAAATGTTGTATGTTACATAATGAAATAATCAAGTAAAATCTTTTTTACTTTGAAAAGAAATTTAAAGATGCGAGATACTGATGACATGACAAACTCAAGTATCGCGATATTTCATTGTGACGTAACCTCCTGTCAGAGCCTTGATTTTTTTTTAAAAGAAGCCAATCAGCGTCCGCGGTCAGATGCTTTCGCTCGAACAACCCAATCAGAAAACTTGTTAGCAACAATTTAAAGGTCAGTGCTGCAACTTTCCGGACATTTTCTTTTCATCAGAGCAGAGGTAAGTTGGTACTTGCTGTCTTTCTGAAACCAACTAAGAATGAAATGTAGCTGTTGCTAAACTATTGGTTTTTTAAACTTTTACTCTGATTAACGTCGCTTCACCCAATCTCATGTCAATACAGGAAGTTAAATTCGCTTTATCATGTGTGGTTTCATCACTTTTTTATTAGCAGTTTACTTTTAATATGTTTAATATTATGTTTTGCAGGTTTTCCTTAACAACAGAATTTGACTTTGCTGTTTCAGCTTCTTCTTGATCCATCAATAATGTCTGAAACTCCACGCTTGACTCAGTTCAAGAACAAAGGCAAAGATGCTAATGTGAGTTCCCCCAAACTGGCTTCATCTCAAGCATTTTGTCAAACAGATCAGGTGTATGACGTTTGGAAATGATTGCAGGAGCTCCGACGCAGGAGGGTGGAGGTGAACGTCGAGCTCCGGAAGGCGAAGAAAGATGATCAGATGTTCAAGAGGAGGAATGTGGCCGCAGTTCCGGAGGAGGCCACTTCTCCTCTTCAGGAGAGGACTCAAAACTGCCAGGTAAGCCCATTTTTAAAGAGGCGTTTCTGTTCTAAGTCTTTTTAAATCAAAACGTGCAACTATTTAAAAATGCCTGGCAGTTGTGACTAAGCATGCTCAGTCACGTGACTGTAGATTTTTCTCTTTATTAATGAGGTCTCTGCCAATTCCTAAAGACCCACTCTAATGAAGTGTTTTTAACATGTTCTTGTGGCCTTTTTCTGATGACTGAGGACATGTATAAAGAAAATTGACCTTAAAATTGCATTTCTGGTATTTCTTGTTTCATGGATTAAAATCCAGGGTGTCTACATATCACTAAAGGATTTAATTAATCTAATTTATCTGCCTGTGATTTCATGCAGAACTCCAGGCAGTGGACAATTGAAGAAATCGTCTCTGGACTGAACAGTGGCAGTCGTGAGTCCCAGCTGCAGGCAACCCAGGCTGCACGGTAAGATCTCCAAAATTCAGCAAAAAAGGGAAAAAAAAACTTGATTAACTTTCTGATGCACAGCCAAGTTACTAGCTCCTACTTTTTGGTTTTGAATCCAGGAAACTTCTGTCACGTGAGAAGCATCCTCCCATTGATCAGATGATCAGCGCTGGTCTCATCCCCAAGTTTGTGGCCTTCCTGGGATTGATGGATTTTCCTCCCATCCAGTTTGAGGCTTCCTGGGCTTTAACAAACATCGCCTCTGGAACGTCAGATCAGACGACTGCTGTGGTTGAGGGCGGGGCCATTCCTGCCTTTGTTAACTTGGTCCTGTCCCCCCACCAGCACATCAGCGAGCAGGCAGTCTGGGCTCTTGGAAATATTGCTGGTAAGGCAAGGAGTTTTTAAAAATGCGGTGAAAATATTTTCTTGGCTATAAATACATTTACGTCCTTCTTTTCAGGTGATGGATCAGTGTTTAGAGACCGAGTGATCAAGCATGGAGCTGTGGCCCCCCTGCTGAGTCTGATGGCTGTCCCTGATCTGAATGTGTTTACTGTGAGTTCAAAGGGCTTTTCACCTTTGTTTCATATCTTCAACCTCTAGGTGGCGTCCCAGTGCAGCAAAATGTTTTTCACTGACCTCTTCTTTATTTTTTACATCTGGATTCTTTGCAGCCTGGGTATTTGAGAAACGTGACATGGACGCTGTCGAATCTTTGCCGCAACAAGAACCCATCCCCACCCATAAACGCAGTCCAGCAAATCATGCCCGCTCTCATCCGGCTTCTGCACCACGACGACCGGGAGGTGCTGGCTGACGCCTGCTGGGCCGTTTCGTATCTGACAGACGGTTCAAATGACCGGATAGAGATCGTGGTCGGAACGGGTTTGATTCCCCGCCTGGTGAAGCTCCTTGGCTTTGAAGAGCTGCCCATAATTGTATGAATTTGCTTCCTTGTGCTTTAGTGGAGATGTCACGAGATTTTGCAGGATTGTAAAGGTATCCCTTTGACCTTTCCTCCAGACTCCAGCTCTACGTGCCATCGGTAACATAGTGACTGGTACAGACGAGCAGACTCAGGCTGTTCTGGATGCCGGAGCCTTGTCCATGTTCCCTAAACTGCTGCGCCACAAAAAACCCAACATTCAGAAGGAAGCCGCCTGGACTCTCTCCAACATCACAGCCGGGAAGGACTCTCAGATCCAGGAAGTCATCAATGCTGGCCTCGTGCCGTACTTGGTGGACTTGCTAGTGCGGGTAAGTCCCCGAGGAGCATTTAATCTGATCCATGACATTCAGAGCTTCCTTTCACATTCCTCTAACCTTCTGTCTCTGCAGGCTGACTATAAAACTCAGAAAGAGGTTGTATGGGCAGTTACAAACTTCACCAGTGGGGGCACTGTTCAGCAGGTGGTGTACTTGGTTCAAGCTAATGTGCTGGAACCTCTGCTGAACCTGCTCTCCTCCAAGGACAGCAAGACCATCCTTGTCATCTTAGATGCAATAACCAACATCTTTTTGGTGAGTAGATGGGTTTTTATTTAATTTTTTTCCTGTTTTTGTCTTTGAAGTATTTTTACACCCAAATGTTTGTTTAAAGGCTGGCGATAAAATTGGGGAATCTGACAAACTGAGTCTAATGATTGAAGAATTTGGTGGCCTCGACAAGATCGAGGCGCTGCAGGGTCATGAGAATGAGATGGTCTACAAAGCTGCTCTGAACCTGATTGAGAAGTACTTCTCTGAAGAGGTTAGTGTTGGCATGGAGCATGTAAACTGCTCTCCCTCTGAAGCTGTCTCACTGGATTTCATTCTAACAGGAGGAGCTGGTGCAGTGTGTGGTTCCTCAAGCAACAGATGATGCGTACGCCTTCCAGATCAGTGAAGACCAAAGCACTTTCAATTTCTAAATGGCTTTTGTTGATGTCTGAACTGCAGCCTCTATGCTACTTTGTCTGTTTATTTTTCAATGTTTTGTACAAAAGTGTTTTTAACACGAGTTTGTAAATAAAGTTGTTGAATATTCTCATGTTTTTCATCATTGTTCATATTGATTCAGCTTTGCGCATCGCAACGGTGAGAAAATTGTATCAACAAAGCAAATGTTAAAAATTCAATCTGTGGGGGGGAAAAAAGGCTACATGTTAAGGAGTGGGTCCAAATAATGGTGTTACAGCTTTGTGCTCTCTGAATGACCTAGATAAACCTTTAAGAATCCATAGGTTATAATGGGGTTTTTAAAAAACCCCATCTCAACTGAAGTTGGACTATTCTTTATAAACCTGCCAATTTGTTTCTGAATAGGACTGAAGGGATTTGCATAACTTTTCCCCAAATTCATTTAAAGTCAATCTGATGTTTAAAGGTTCTAGTTAAAACAACTGGTTAAAGTACCACTCTGATCATATTTTGGTCTATTTTAAAGTGGTTCCCAATGTGTTTTTTTTTTTTTTTTTTTATACAGTTTTTAGGCATTTTAGAAATGAGTTTTTAAAAGCTGGTTTTCTAGGACAGTGTGGCAGGAGTTGATTAGAAATTCACTTCTAAGTTGTAGCTGGGACTGGTGTGTTGTAAGCCTTCCCTCATTTACCATAATCCATGTGTTTACATGCACTCCTGCTAGCTCACACAGCCACCAACCTAACAGCGGTGCAGCAATACTGGAGCGATCCAGGCATACAGTTTTGATCTATAGACCAGCTTGGTTGATGAAAACAGACGTACATGGATCTAACTGATCTATAGGTGGATGTGGCGGAACAGGGAGCTTGTGGCCTGCCAACTGTAGATTCTACGGAACAGCTAAAAGCATTTTCAAACTACATCTTTTTGTCTGCTCCTGATTCACATTGATTTGAAAAAAGAAATACTTAGAAAAGTAATTTTGACCTAAATTTTCTTTATGTCCTCTATCATCAGAAAAAGTGCCACAAAAATCATTGGAGTGGGTCTTTACAGACTGGTGTTTCAGCTTTGTGTTCTGTGACTGACCAAGGTAAAAATAAGCTTTTATATATTTTTAAATCCCCATTTTATACCAAATAATCTAAATTTAAATTAGATTATGCTTTTTAAATGTGCCTTTTCATATCTGAATAAAACAAGGGATATGATGAATGTTTTTTTTTCATCCCAAACTCATCAAAATCAACAAAATGTGAAAAGCTTAGTTCTTTTTTTCAAAAGAAAGAAAGAAAATAGTTAACAGCATGTAAACATTTTAGAAAGGTATTCCAGCTACATTGTGTTCTTTATTTGGAATATGGCATGCACGTTATTTCCAGTAATGAGGAGTTTTTGTTTTTATGCATAAATCACGCTTTTTAAATTGTGACAGTTTGTCAATTACATAATTTTAATGTTAAAAAGCCAAAAAAATAAAAGAAATTTGCAGTGAAAAAGTGGCTTATACCTCAAAAGGGAAAAAAATGATCAAAAGGAAAAATTGATGCTGGAACTACATGTAATTATTACAGATGCCCACCAGGTGTCACTGTAGAAGAATTTCAGACATCAAACCCAGACACAAATGTTTCATTAAACCAGTTGGCTGTGGCTGACATTTGCATGCTGCAGATTCCTTCCAGCACATACATACTGGCCATAGTTTGTTTGTTTGAACGGTCAGTCTAATTTTCTATATGTTAAAGAATATCCGAACTCTGGTGTGTTTCAAACGAATGAGCCCCGATCCGCTTTTGCATTCTCACTTCACTTGTAAACCGACTGTAATGTTTTACTTGATTCTGCATCCGGACAGATTCTATGGACCAATTAATGGGGTTGAACCCAATGGTGCTGGGACTGTGCTCCATAAATAGTGAGGAAAAAGCATCTCACTGTAGATTTTTTTTCAGGTGGCGTAGTCCACTTCAGTGTCTGGTTTGCTGCAAAGAATTTTGCCCATTTAACTGAATCCACACTACTTTTTAAAGAGGTATTGCCTTTGTCCAAGAAATTAGGAGGATAATTCATATAATATTTTAAAAAGGTTCAATTTAAGCAATATTTATGTATGTATTATTGCTTATTTGTTTATTTCATTCTTTTTTTAATTCATTCATTAATTACTTTGAATGAGTTTATTTGTTTAAACATTTTAATTCATTAAGCTTAAGGGTCCCTGGGTCTTAATTAATTTAGCAACGCCCCTGTAAAAATCGTAAAAATGATGCTTATGTCACTAACTCCTGTAAAATCCCAAACCCTGAATGTTAACCCTGACTTTTGTCCCACATGTCAGGGAAGCGTCCCCCCTCTCTCTCACACCCCCTGAGCGTGTTGACGTCGTCGGTCTGCTCCCTGCCGCCGCCGCCGCGGCCGCCCCCTGAAGCTGGATCTACCCCCGGAGGCTCAGCAGTTCAACTCTCGACGAGCAGAGAGGAGGACTCGGTCCGAGGTGGCGGCTTCCTCCGAAGATGTGAAGCCCAACGGCGCCTGCACGTCCACGCGGCCTGACAGAGGGAAGACGCGTCATTCTGAATCAATGCCGTCTGCGCTGCGATTTTTGTTTTTTTGTGTGTTTTTTTAAATACATTTTTCACGTTTCACGCTTCGCTATGGCAGTTCGGTCGACATCCGGGCCACAGTGCTTTGACTCCATAGTCTGAACTAGCGGAGAGGTTAAAAAAAATATTTTTTAAATTTATATTTTACTTTTAAAGATAAATTTTTCCCCTAGCAGTAGAGGTTGGAACCAAGAGGAAATGTCTAACCAAGGAGTTCGGCGGAATGGCCCTGTGAAGCTGCGACTAACAGGTACTGAGCGACGCATTTAAATCTCCAAATATATTCCCACACACTAGCTTGGAAGGTTGGGTGTATTTGCTGGATGAACCATTCCCATGGGTCGCGAAATTGGCTCGCAGCCTACTCTTTCCTCCTGTCATTTACGTATTTTAATTTTACTAGCTCAAGTGTTATTTAAAATGTGTATATTTTCCCACACTCTTTCCACAAACTAAATACATATTTTCAGGGAAGCGAAACTTAGTTTTAATTGTATTATTATTGTTCTTGGAAATAGTCTCAGCCTTGTGATTGAAATTACCATAACACGGGTCCCAGAGTAGCCTAGCTGTGTTCGTTTATTTCTATTTCTGTGGGATAAAGAAATTAAAATGATCAGATGGTTTCTTACATATAAAGAAAACACGAATTAAAGTGCTCAGAGGAAACGAGAGTCGCCCGGGTGTCTGTTCGGCTGACAGACAGGTTCACGGTTGTAGTATCTGGGGTTAGCCTAGCCAAACAGCCCGCCACTTAGCTAGAATCGAGCCTTTATACCGCTCCTGCCCCGGCTAAGTTGACAGGCAGCCCCACAGGCCACTAGCGTCTACAACTGCCATTGAGCAGTGTCCCATAATATTTACTGACAGACAGCTGCCGCCTTTGAGTTTGGTTGTTGCTAAAGCAGGTCAGTGTTGAGTCTGCAGGATGAGGGCAGCAGTCCAGACGGAACCACGTTTTTTCCTCCAAAACACCTAATATGCAGGTCATACGAAGGAGGCGGGTTTCAATGGAGCTGTTTGCTAGCTGACTCTTTTTCTTAGCAGGTTTACGTGAGGGCAGCACTGTTTTGACTGGGAGAGGGGTCAGACAGCTGCCTTTTTTTGATGTATGGCCAAAGCCTGACCTGAATTTGGTTAAAGGTCTGAGCTGTTCCAGGAGGAAATGCCAAGTTAAATATTGAAGCTGGTGCTGTTTCTGATAGGAACAAGGGGAGTCAATAAGCAGATTTTTTTGGAGATAGACTCTTGATGGACAGGTTGCAGGGTGGCCAAGGATAGCAAGCTTTTCCACATTCATGGTAGATTAGAGTTCATTGCTCAATAAAGATGGTTTTTGGGTTCTCTGCACTCTTGCACTAGAAAGGCAAGTTAAAGACCCACTCCAAAACAACTGTTTTGGGGGTTTTACACATGTTCTTGTAGCACTTTTTCTCATGATGTAGGAGATATATTAACAAAAAATAAGATTAAATTAACACTTCTGAGTATTTCTGTATTTAATTTGTAAATCAGGAGTAGACAAAAAGATTCAGTGTGAAAAAGCTTGTTGTAGTGACGTGGGTGCTACTGTTGGCGGGCCACAAGCTCCCCGCTCCGCTCCATTCTGCTGCATCCACCTAAAGATCTGTGTTTTTCTTGTCTGATATCTTAAAACTGTATGGCTGGATAGATCAAATTTTACTTGCCATTTTTGTTGCACTGGTAATGATATGATGGGGATGTAAGTTAGCAGGAAAGTTTGTAAACAAATGGATAATGGGAAATGAGGTCAGGCTTACTCCAGTCATGCCATTCTGCAGAAACTATGCCCTAGAAAATGACAGTTTTCTTTTTTTGGCCTACAGAAAGCAGTGTGGTTGTGAACTGGTCACTACAGCTTGAGATGAACCACAGTCGTTTTTAGGTGGAATGTAAAGAATGTGAGTCTGGTGTGAAAAAGACGGCACGAGCAGACCTCACACACCACCTCTCTTCTTGATACTGAGTGACACCACACTCCGACTCTGAAAACCTCATTTTGTTTTTTTTTGTCCTGCACAACAGTGGTTTGTGCAGTAGTCTGTTTTCTTACACAATTTTAATGATCTTGTATCCAGCGGCTTTAGTCGCTGATCAACTTTTCTTGCTTGTTGGTTTGAAACAGCAAATTTTTGGGCTTCGATTATTACTTGAGGAGTGTATTTGTTTTTACAACGCAGATCTTTGTTGGTAAATAAGCACCAACAGGGAATCAGTTTATTGACTCAAGTACGTCTGACTTCACTTCAGCAGGTTCCAATCTAGAAATTCTAATCTCCAAACTTCATGGTTGTCAGTGCTGAGTCTTTTCCGTCTGACCTAGTATTTCACATATGGAAGTGGTTGACACACAATTAAGCTAGCAACAATTGAGGTTGTCCTCTGTTGTTTATAATTTTTTTTTCTTTGTATATTTAGGTCAAAGTCCTGTGCTGGACCTGTAAGGCATATACAGAGCATCTGGGTCAGTTTGGGCTACACTGGACATATGCAGGCATGAGGAATTTGGCTCCTAACTTCATTCTTTGTTTGTCAGATTGTAACAGAGCAGTAATTGGTTCAGCTTTTCTTTGATCAATGTGTTAACTTGTGCTCCAAAAGTTGAGTTTAACGAGAAGTTTAGAGCAGCACAGGGATCTTTGTGGAAGACCAGTCTCAGAGGAGGTTAAAGGTCAGAACGGTTTTCCATGACATCATTTGTGTTACTTTCATCTGTAGTTTAGTGTATTTCCTGTTGGAATTCGTTATTGGCTCATATTGTGCATATTGTACACATGTTTTTCAACACTTTGCAAAGGCATTATATGTAAAGTGATGTCAGGTCATCAGAAACGAACAGCCGAGGGGCCATCTCTGTGATGTGTTTACAATCTCTCTGAAAAGACTAAAGTAAAGGCTAGTAAGTTGTACACTAGCTTGCCATAGAGCACACTAATAGTCATAGTTTTCTGGGAATAACTCAAGAGTTAACAGTTCCTGTTTAAAGCCAGTTTGAGAACAAATGTAAATGGAGCCGAGTCGATTCACTAGGTAACCACTAAGTGGTTTGATGTGTAAACCAGTCAGCCCCAGTCAACTTCTATAAAATAACTGTACAAAATCAATCAAATCCCTTAAAATTCACTTTAAAAAACCTCTGTGGTTACAATAAATATATTTGTATTTAAAACTTTGAATTCAATTTAATCTTTAACACTGTCAAAATTTACAATCTGTCTGATTTAGAATTCAAAAGATTCTAATTTACAAATTTAGTCTGTTTTATTTCTTGTTCAAATTTCCATTCTGAATATGGTTTTCTTCCTTATAAATTAGAGATTTCACATTACTCAATTTTTAAAATGAACAAAGGTCAAACAACAAGACAGGAAAAATCAACCAGTTAAAAGAAATAAAATCAAATCAGTTTAAATCAATAATTGAAACTGAAGTTTAGTTTTATTTTAATCAACCCAACTATTAACCAAAAGATGACAGCTAGGGATTGGTATCATTTCATCATTTTTGTTACAGTTTCCCTAAATATACTACTGGTTTGATAGCCTTTTCAACACTGATTTGAATGATTATCTGATGATTATCTGTGTGATTACATCACACATTATCTCAAAAACCCTTTTCTGTGTTCATTCTTTTGAAGCATAATAATAAAGAAGCCAATATACAAGGAAACAAACAACAACAAAATCTATGAGCAACATATTGGTGCTCATAGTTTCTAAAAAAAAAAAAAAAAAAAAGTTTTAGCAGTACCAAATTATTCATTGTTGCTGGGCATAACTCAAATCAAGCATGGTGCCTTTAGTAGACCACAGACAAAACCTTCCTCTTCGGCATCCAAGTTTGATATGGAATGAAAATAATTATTTTGATAGTCAATAGTTTGAGGCAGTTTGGTTGGTGTTTTAAAACAAGTACCTCATTCCATACCCAGCCCAGACCAGCCTCTGCCCATTGTATGTAGAGTTATTGGAACAACATATTTTACACCTCTTACAAGTCCAGATATCTGTCAGAATATGAGGTCATAGTTTAATAATGATGGTTATTAAGTTGTAAATTGTCATGACTATAATTAAGTCTACTCATTTGTACTTAAAAACATTGTGAGCAGCTCATCTGTCTGTCTAATTTGCACATCTGGATTCTGTAGAAAGGCGTGTGCTACACTGAGAAGTTGTCCTGTCAAATTCCACTCCAAAAAATGCTATAAAAATACTGTCATGACATCAAACATTGAGTGTTGTAACCGTTCAACAGGTTCATCCATATTAGATTTGTTTTTGTCAGAAAACAAATATGGTAGCAAGACAGAGAAGGTGCAGGAAACAAAAAAAAAAACAAGGAACGGTTAAGTCAGATTCCAAAGCTTTGAATTGCAATTTGGAGATTTTACTAAGAAATAAAAATAAAAAGATATGTCTGATAGCATATTTTTATTACAAAATAAAACGATCTTAATGTAGGATCTTTATTTAATAAATTGAATAATGTATAAAAGTAATATATAAACCCAGATTTGACCTGTTCTTTTCATTGGTTTTCAAATCTTAAGTTGTATTTAAAATGACGAATTTATGAGGGAAAATGCATGCGCATCTGCTGAACTTTTTTCTTTAGATAAATGGCAGGAAAGATGAGACCAAGCGTCTGAGGATCTATAATGTGGTCTATAAAGGGAACATACTACAATTCCTTTTTAGATGCATTGAATTGCTGTTGTCTAGTAAAATGGAGCACTTCATTTTTGGATTTCTACGTCAAGAAAGGGCTGGTTGGGAAGTCCTCTGCTATTTGGAGAAAATATTGAATGCATTTAATACAAATCCTTTAATATAAACACATTATTTTTGTTAAAAAGTATTAAATTAAATAGTTTTCTGTGCTTTTTTGAAAGAAATGCACATTTGGATAACATTTCAACTTCCAGGTAAAATATTAAAACAGTTTTCTCTGTACCCCTGCATTGCTGTCAGTTTTGGAAATACTTGTATTTAAAGACGTCTGTGACTGTTTGTATTCTAAGCGACTGTTGTTGCTAACAACCTCCATGTCCATTTGAACCAGATGTTGGAGATATTTGCCAGCTATTAAACTGGAAAAAATATTGCAAGCAAGCTGCTAAAACCAACACTTGTGGTGAGAACTTCCCCTTGACAACAAGGGAGAGGTTTCCATTATGCTTTACAGCTTATCACTTCTGCATTATGTCACACACAAACGCAGCTAGCGGCATCACATGCTCAATCCAGCGAGGCATAAATTACACTATAAAGGTACACCTCATTGCTTTGTGCGATCATTCATAAATTCTGTCATGCATGCATAACCCTTGGTGTGATTCAGAGCACATTCCATGCAACTATAAACATGATGACACGCGGCTCAACACTAAGCCAAAGAGTCTCCTCTAATGTGATTAGGACTAGAAGAAAAGAGACTACGTTCTGCCGCATCTCCACAAATATGGAGCCATCAGATGTTTGCAGTCTAAAGGGAAATCAGGTAAAGGTGGCAATTATCAGATTCCCTGCTTGATGTGCATCAGAACAATAAAAAAGAAAGCAGTTGCTGTGTTGATTTTTATGTTCAGATTTAAGTTTTTGATGTTTATTGCTGTTTCTTCCCAGCTCAGAGTTTACATGTGACTCATCAAGCATATGGTTTGCTCATCTGAATTCTTTGGCACACTTCGGACCAGAGAAGAGAGCTATCTCAGTGGGATACCCTAGAAGTCTCCATTCACATTCCCACCTCTTCCTCTCTGCGTCACTCCTGTTCTTTCCGAGTCTTTAAGCTTCTTCCCTCTCAGACGAAAGCACATTTCAGTCCCACCCATGCTGACCGAGCTTCCTCTGCACTCTGCCTCTCTGTCTGAATCATTCTGCTGGATTTCCTCTCTTTTTATTTAATTGCGTTTGATGAGCAGTTGATGAGTCCTCTCTCCTCTGTGAGATCCCAGACATGCTGAATACAGATGTTTCGTGAGAAGAACACAAACATGGTTCAGCCATGTAGAAAAGGCCTGACCGTGTAGCTCGGAGCAAAATAATTCATCCTTTCTTTTTTTAAAGTTCCTTCTTTGGCTGCAGTTTACAGAGGGGTTGTCTTTGGGTGTTTGCTTAATTGAAGAAGAAATCCCTGCAGTTGTTCACAGATGGGGCTCTGGAGAACCTGATGATTAAGAGAGTTTAAAGTGTTGGTGAATTCATGTGGTCTCTGTCAGAGCCACTTTTTCAGACTGACTGTATGGAAGTGATTTGGTTTTATCTGGGTGTTCAGACAGGATACTTTAGAAATACACAGTGATTAGCTGCATGTGGTGAGCTCTACTTGCCCATCATAGGCTTGCAAAATGTTTCCACATCTTGCTTGGATAGTTTATGCAAGTAAACAATGTGAATAATGGATACGTTGAGTTAAGAAAAGGAGGGCAAGACAAACGAAAGTGGAGGAATGTTGCGAGTGATGATGGCACACGAGTTGTAAACATTTTCCTTCCCCCTGCTTAGGGCCTTCCATCATTTTTAACCATTCTACCAATTAATTGACTGGTTAAAGTTTCCTGTTGGTTCAGCTGCTCTTCTATTGAGACAAAGCCTTCTGTAGTGGTTCTGCTCTCAGCAACTGCTAGTAGTGGTCCAGAGGAGAGCAGAATAAAGAAAGGGAAGTGCTCCCCAGACCCCAAGCACTTGTCCAAGCGTCACCCCAAACAAGCAGGAAGCTGAATAATTTCATTTTCCCCTAAAAAAATAAAAAAACTTAATTTTAGTTGGGTTCTTGCCACAGACTCAACAAGACTTAAAAATTGACCGATACAATATCAACATTGGCATTGGTGCCGATATTTGCTATTTTGACACCTATTGCTATCTGCCTTTTTTCTAATCCGACAGTCGATATTGAACTGGCTGTTTTTGGCTCAGAGGTAGCCACGCCTCTGTCTTCACCATTGTCCTGCCCACTGCACTATCTGATTGGTTAACCATGCAAAGGCAGAGCCAATCAGAAATTGAAATTGTTTGTGGTGAGGCAGTTGGCGGATAGAAAAGTTTTCCCTGTGGTGAAGCTCTGGAGGGTATACGCGTTCACAGACATGTCAAAGGTATTAAACACAGAAAATTCCCCTGAAATTGTAGTAAAAAAAGATGCTGAAAATATAGACATGTAAGCAACCCATTATTTTATTACCGCATGATTAAAACTTTAAAAATCAGATTATATTTTGTTGAGTTCTAAAGCAGGGAAGCATGAAGATACAAAATACTCAGTGACATATGAAAAGCTATGCCAGCTATGCTTTCCGTGAAAAAACAGGACAATAATGACAACTTAAAAGTTGTATATCCTTAGCGCTTTCTGTGTTGATTGAGAGAATCCAAGCGGCAAAAATGACATTGTTAGATGAAATCTGTGTGTAAATGTGATTGATGTGTGCAGCGTGCAAGCCTGATGACCACGCACATGGCCCCTTTTCCACATTTTGTGTCCATTTGCATGTGCGTGGCTGATGGCCTTTTACTGAATGTTTGATATAAAAAAAAATTCTACCTTTCCAAATTGCTCTCACATCCCTTTTTATCTCTGACACAGTCTGCACTCGTCACCACTGAACTCAGTATCGTGGTGAGTTCAGAGGCAATTGGACATCACTAAATAAATGTTTGTTTGCTTAACTAATTAAAACTGGTAAAGTGGAATTGGAAAAAACAAAATATCTATTACTTGTGCAGATGTTGTCTTGATTGCTTTGATTAAAATAATAATAATATCAATTACAGGCTTCCCAAAATGCTGGAAAAAATAGCATTAGTTGAGCATATGGCTGCTATTTTATTATTTTAAAATTAATATTGCCAACGAATATCGCCCTAAATGTCGGCTATCGGCCGCCCAGACTTAAAAAAATATCTGTATCGTAACAGCGTTGAAAAAAACAATGTCGGTCGATCCCTACTTAAAAAGTCCAAATGTTGCTGCTTGATCAACTTGATTTTCTCTGTCCCTTCCAGCCTCGATGTAACCACTGACACGATATATAATTGCATCTCCTTTCCCAGTTGGAGTGATTATTTGCACACATGCATCCTAGGAAAGTTAGATTCAGTAACACACACAGAACTGGAGTTCTGTACATATGGTAGTTCATTCATTTCCAAACCGCTTTTTCCTTTTCGGGGTCACGGGGTTGCCGGAGCCTAACCCGGCTACTCATGGGCGAAGGCAGGGGATACCCCTGGACTGGTCGCCAGTCTGTCACAGTGGCCACAATCACACACCCATACACACTTATATTCACACCTACGGACAATTTACATATGTTAGTTCTGATGAATAATTGATAGAGTACTTGGTGGTTGTCATTCAGCTTTCTTTTTGTGTTGCAATCAACATCAATATGTTATTATCAAAGGCATTTTGTTCAGATATCATCTCAGCTCAACACTTTATTGTGTTAAGTGTTTGACAGTCTCTAGGAACAAATATCTGGAGGAGCTCTGCTGTCTGAGTGAAAATCTAAAGGTGATTCAAGCATGACTGGATGGTAAAATATGTAAAAGGGAGAGGGAACTTTAATTGTATACCTTTCATACTCAGACAAGTTCAAAGTTCTCTACACAGATGCAGGACTGCTTTGACAGCTTTAAAGCAAAAAATTTTAAAAAAATTTAACAATTACAAGAAGAAATCGAAAGGAAACTGCTGGTTGAGTGCAGACGAATTGAACAACGGTTATGTTTTATATTTGAATGGATATGCACTGCAACCTTTACCTTTGTGCGTTAATTTTCCTGGTCCGAGCTGGCCTCTGGCTCAAAACTGTACAGTGGAATTGATCCAATACATAAACAGAAGTTCTATCAACTGAGTTTTTCTTGCAGATCTCAGAGGCTTGCCACCTGACAGGTGTTGAGGCCCCACACCACGAGGGATTTGTGCAGCAGCAGCGTTTTAAAATCAATTCTTTATTCAAATGAGAGATCATGTAAAAACTATAGAACGAGAGTTCTCCTGGTTCTGCTAAATCTCTGAACGCAGTGATGTGAACGAGCTGCAGTGGACTTGGGTTTCTTTTGGAAATAGAAACATTAAGTTGTAGGCAACAGAGTTAAGCACATGCATATCGTTAAATGCTTATTGTTTATTATACTGTCAGGCTTTGTTGTATCTTAGTACTGACTACACACTACAATTCTTTTTTGACCTATTTAATATAATATAGAGACATTCCTATTGAAACTTTATCACTCCAAGTAAATGGGGAAAATACCCAAACCTGCCATTCCAGTAACTACAATAGTTTAATTTCCATTTGTATTTTAGATTGTGCGCTAATTTGAAATATAGCTCCTAAATACTATAACTGCCAAGAATATATAAAATTATCATTATTATCTTGTAGACTTCAGGGTTTGCACTGACTTTGCCCCAATCAAATGGAAATAGAGATTATAATAAGAACATCCCTGTGGGCTCAGGGAAGTGCTTTTCTCTAAAGAGAGACCTTCAAAGACCTGTTCTCTCTTAACCTGGAAGTGGTGGTTAATGGGTCAGAATTGGATTAGTGGGGAGTGTGAGGAGAAGTGCGATAGGGATTCTTTCCTGCAGGCATTTCTGCCTGACAGTCTGCTGGCATTTCCCTCCACAGCTCTTTTAGGATTTTCACACAAAGCAACTCCTTTGAAGTGAGAACATTTCTATAACAGAGATAACAAAGTGTTATTGTGAGTTATTGAACAACAAATAATAATAATAAATATAAAAACAATAAAAAAAGTAGAAAAACAGAATCATTAGCAATACAAATGCAGAATAGAGAAAGCGTATACAATTACTACTGAAAAGCAGTTTTATCATTTTATTGAAAAGAGTGGTAAAAAAAAATGAATTAGATACTGTGCTAAAATGATTATTGTTTTAATCTCTTTATGTTCATTTTATTATACTTATTTTTGCAGTGTTGTAAAGTATAAAAGATTAGCTCCATATAGCTCCAAGTTTTTGTTTCTTGAAGTTAAATCAAAAGACGCATCATGAATCTTACATGTGTTATCTGGCAAAAAACAATCCATCTAAATATATTTTACAAAATCTTTGAATAAAAAACCAAGACTCCTCCACTTCCACATACCTGTACAGCTTACCTATAGCTTGAGTTACACATGACAGTTGTTGGGCATCACTTTTTTAAAAAAGTGTTGTCATTCCTGATGAAATTGTTTAAACAGAGCATCAAGAATAAGACAAAAATATCACTTTTGATACTTCTGCCGACATCACTTTTACACATGATCTATTAAATTACATTTTTCTCAGGATATCCTTGAGGTTTTTCATCAAATGTAGATGTTCCTAGGATTTTATGTTTTCTGTATCACTCTGGGTTATTCTTCTTCTGCTGGGCCATTTAGTCTGGATCTCAATGAAAGAGCCTGTGAACAAGTCCGTAACATTGTGATAAAGTTGGCTGTTTTTGCGTTTATAGCACAGCTGCATATTCAAAAACATTATGTGGGTCTCCTGTGGAATTGTTTAAACCCTGAAATATATTTGCAAAATACCAAAGCGATGCAGAAAAATATTTTTTCATTTTTTTAAACCTCTGCTCTTATCAGTTTACAGAGCTGAATTGGTGCACTTTATTTTTCTCTCTTTCATCTACACCAGACTCAAAAGTACAGTCTGTACGTGGAAACCTGTCGCTGAAACTATAAATGTTCTTAGCATAATTTCTGGTTGTTCTACATTCAACCTTTTTTTCTTTTAGTCATCATGACTTAATTTAAAGCAAAGAAAACCTCACTGCCACTTAATATTTAGTGCTGTTAATATATTCGTTCAAGCAGGATTGCAAAACGATGAATGAAATTGGTACCAAAGGTGCATGTATCGAGGTTCTACATCTTTTCGAAGAACAAAAATCCAATATATGACAAACTAAATGAAAAAATGTTAGGCCTTTTAATCCTAGGCAGTTAAAACACTAAAAATATGTAAATTTTTGCAGAATATGAAATTGTATTTTTGAAAATGTTTCCTTTTTGTATTGAAAAGGTGTCCTGTTCTAGTATTGATTTTTTTTTTGTTGCAAATATATAGGAATATCTAAAAAATATGTAGATGTTTTCCATTTCTAAATCCATCATAACTTTAATTTAACATAGTGGGAACCGATACTAAAATATCAAAATTAATATATCAATGTTGATTAACGTCCATTTTCAGTGTTCACTAATTCCCGTTTAGGGTTACAGAGATGGTGAAGCTTACTCGACCACTTCTGTTCAAAGGCAAGGCCTATCACAACAACACACAATCAGCCACACAAACTCTCCTGCACACCTAGAACACATTTTGTAATCACCAAATATTCTATTAAGCATTTTTTTTTTTACTGTGGGAGGAAGCCAGAGTGCCTGGAGAAAAGGCACACATTCATTTGGAGAACATGGAAGCTGCACGCAGAAGGAGCCCAGCTGGGATTTAAACCAGCCTTTTCTTGGTGTGAGGCGGGAGTGCTAACCACTATACCACTGTACAGGCTTATAATAATTCATTTTCAGTAATATTGACTAACTACTAAGGAAAAAGAGTGGAAAAGAAGTCCAGCATGAGGGCTGGACTGCAAAGGCTCAGAATTGAAAGCTGTCGGTTTCTGCAATATTGTTTGCTAAAAAATGTATACTTGTGTAAAATTATTTAGAATATTCTGGTAAATTAAAAGCTTTTCTTGAATGAGCATCACTAGATATTTAACACGTCCAGTAAGAACCAGAGGTGTCTTTGCCGTGCCAGAAAGAGGGAACAAGAATTGATAGTTTGCTTTCTGAAATGATAAACTGAAAAATTCCCACTTTAATGTTCTTTTCTAGCAATCTATCATTGCTATCTTCTGTTTACAACACTTTCTTCCATTTTTTACATTTCCAGCAAGTGTACAACCTACAGCTTGTCAAAGGTAGTATACTGCTGAAAGAACCAGTAGTTTACAAATGTTTTAGGTGAAATCCCATTGTAGTGATCAGTATTGCAATGATGATATATAACTTGTGATACATGACAAAATAGCAAAAAAAAAAACCACTAGAACATAATTTCCATTTCACTGCAAAAGTGCAAAACTCAATTTACACTCCAAATGACCTACGTTCACATAGGAGGTGTGCATCTGACAAAAAAAAAGGGTCCATCCGCTTGGTCAAATGCGTTAAGGACTCGATTTAATTCATTAAATACTTCAAGCTGACATAAGATTGTTTTAGCAAGTGTGTAAACATTTAAGGTAACCATTTATCACAATTTACATCGTCTTTTGCGATGCCTGTATTGCATAGGCTGAAATGGTGATTATGATAAGTTTGCAATTTATTGTGTAGGCCTACAATCAATATTTGTATCCTCTGTCAATTCTTGACTTGTATTCATATTTAAATGGTTATGGTTTGAGAAGATTTAAAGTCTTGGACATCTTTGGTTAAACTTCAGAAGTTAACCTCTATGTGATATCCGTGATTATTTTGCCATGTCTGCAGTGTGTCCAGGTGGGCTCCAGCAGCCACTGTGCTCAATGTCTCATTTGCTCCGATAAACATCAATACAAACAAGGGTCATTTGACTTTCCTGGGAATCACAGAAGGAGGCAAGTTGCCATCGCTTTCATGGCCACCTGTCTTATGAGGGCTGGTAAACTGAGATTAATTTTTGGACATGCTGGCTTGACTTTAAACCTGAACTGCCATGAGTTGATACAAATACCTCCAACTAGCCTCAAACAGATGGAGGGGGGGGTGTCTTAAGTCTTTGCTTTTACCGGCTCGAGAAGTGTTGGTACAAAGGCTTCAAGATGCCAACAGCTGACTGTAGCCATCTGTCCAAGCTTCAGACAACCATTTTAGCTCCCCTCACCAGTTCTCTAAGGAGATGGGATCAGAGGAGAGATGTTTATATTCACACCAGATCGCATTTCAAATGCCATCCTTGCTGAAACTGAAATAAAACCCGACAGCGTTCCTCTAAGAATTGCCTGCATATGCTTAGGGAGAGAAGTTCATTTCGGTGTTTCTTTCTTTGACACAGTTTCTTTATATTTATAAAAAAGACGCACAGATATTGACCATCCAGAACTGTCTGAAATTCCTTTAAGGGTTTCCTTTTTCTTGACAAAAAGTCAGCTATAAAGCCCAGATCAAATCTAAAGTGCAAGTGCCTTAGGATTCTAAACTCCTCATGTTATATTATTTTAATCAATATGAAGGCTGCACGGTGATACAGTGGTTAGCGCTCTTGCCTCACAGCAAGAAGGCCCCCGGTTGAAGTCCTGGCTAGGGGCCTGAAACAGATCACCAATGGGAGACCTTTCTATGTCGAGTTTGCATGTCCTCCCTGTGCAAGGGTGGGTTTATTCCGGGGGCTCTGGCCTTCTTCCCACCGTCCAAAAACATGCTTCATAGGTTAATTGGTCACTTTAAACTGTCTCCATGTGTAAATTCTAGTGTTTATGTATGAGATTGCGGTCCTGCAACAGACCAGTAACCTGTCCAGGGTGTACCGTGCCTTCGCCCACAATTGGCCGAATTAGGCTTCGGCAGCCCCCGTGACCCCGAAAGGGACAAAAAGGATTTAGAAAATGGATGGATGGATAACTAAGACTAGTATTATTCTAGATAAATTACTTAATTTGCAAAAAAATTTCCCTGATTTTTCACAAAAAAGCAGACATTATGATTGGTGATTTAATTTTCTGTGGAGAAAATACATTTTTGCTTTTATTTTAACAGAATAACAATCACTAGATGTTTGTACAGACTTTTCTAACTTTCACAGTTCAGATTTATGGGCAGAAGATCAATGAATAAAAAGTACAGCCAGAGTAAGAGTAGACATGATCTGTATCACAGTTTTGGCATTCTAATGAGTTTTCCTTAGACTTTGCAAACACTAAAATTTGATCTTTTAATCAAGAGACCACCATCTCAGTTTGAGGAAGTGATTTTCAATTTTTTTCTAGCATAAAGCACGAAAGATTGGTTGTCTTTAATTTTCTGCTATTTGTTTATCCACCTTTGATTTTTTTTTTCCCTCCATTACATCAGGAGCAGCCAAGAAGCTAGGAAAGCCACGAACAGCTCTGGTCCCAGCCAGCAATGCTGCAGTTATGCAGGAGCTTGAGCTAAACCTACTCTCTGCCCGCTATTTTGACTTTCCCCTTGCTGTGATGGCACTTTCAAAGACTTTCCTCGCCAGAATCGCACTCACTTAAGCATGTTGCATTACACCGAGTTGAAAAGACAGAGTGATGTAAGGGTAACAGAAATGCCAGTTGCCATTGTGGCACAGTTTCCCACTGTTTGGAGCTGGAAATTTGGGGGGTTGGGGGTGACTCTTGTGTTATGCAATTACTGTGGACTGCATCATGAAGGGGAAATGGTGACGTGAGGTGGATGAAATGTTCTCACTTCAAGAATGCTGCCAACCTCTCACCTCTCTTGTTTGCTGTGCTGCTCAATGTTGTCAAACTGGTCTTTGTGGAATTTAAGTTCATTACGTTTCAGCTACTGGATTAGTCATTGTGTTTCTTTGTTTCTTCTTTGTTTAGAAACAGGTTTGATAGAAAAAAAAAGTTGTGGGTCAGCACAGTCCTTTTCTTCTGTAGCATAACTTGGCTTCCATGTTAGTAGGTTTCTTTGACATGCATTTTTCTCTTTAAATTACTTTCTGTGCGCTCTGTTTTATGTATTTGAGCTTGGCTGATTGACTACTTTCCCCTCGCATACCAAATAGGAAGTATCTGCTGGCTCCAAGAGTTCAAATCCCATAGACTTCTATTCAGAAATAAATAGCAATTATTCAGTCATTATATTTGTCAGAATAACCAAACTTGATATACATTAAAAACATTTTTTTTGCTAATACTAATTTTTTTTGTGATATTTTTTTTTCTGTAGTGCAGTAGTTTAAGTTATAGACTGACCAATCAGAGGCCTCCACGGTCCCCACATTGAATGTTCAAAATGTTTAAATAAGCCATTTTCTGTGGGTGATGTCACACTCACTCAGTCCTGTTCTCATATACAGTCAATGGTTTGACTTGGACTGTGCATTTGCAGTTCCTCTAATGAGCTCTAGGGGTTGATTGCAGAAGCAAGTGGTTTCTCATTCACTACAAAGTTATAAAAAGTCTATGGTACACCAAAATATATATTTAAAGCATATTTCAAAAACTGTTTTGATCCAAAATGTTGGAATATAAATTATGGACAAGTTTATGAGATGTATATCTTCAAAATTCATTTTTATATGAAATGTCACATTTAGTTTGTAGTCCCTCTAAATATGTGCAAGAATCGGGCATACTCTGTTGATCGACTGCCGTTCCCGCATGTTTCAGCAGCTAACAGTATTGATGCAGCCATGTTGGGTTTGTACTCTTAGCCCCAACAGTTTTTCCTGTGAAACCTAATGAGACACGTCTCTGATTTTATTCTACATCTAACGGTCTTTGCATACAATAATGACATTGAGATACACAAGCACACACAACCAGAAAACTTCACCTGTAGTTTGAATAACAATCAATGACTAAGGGAAGAGAAAAAGTGTGACAAAATGAAGATGCTTTTGAAGGAAAACTTTTTGTTGTTTGTTAGATCATCATCCATTTTGGGTTTTTTTTGTTTTGTCTTAAGAGAACAGAATTTTGTTTTTGAAGGAGATCCACTTTATCAGATTATTTTAAAAGAACTGATATTTGGATCTAATTTCTGTTGTTTAGTTATAAAAAAAAGAACAACAACAACAAAAAATTGCCCCTCTCACCCTCCATGGGTGGTACCTCACCCCAAGCTTGGGTCCTCTACCAGAGGCCTGAGAGTTTGAGAGTCCTGCGCAGTATCTAAGCTGTTCCTAGTACTGCACTTTTCTGGACTGAGATGTCTGAGGTCTTTCCAGGGATCTGCTGTAGCCACTCCTCCAGTTTGGGGGTTACAGCCCCGAATGCTCCAATTACCACGAGCACCACTGTCACCTTCCAAGCTTTCTCCAGTTTTTCTCAGTCCCCCTGGTATTTCTCCAGTTTCTCATGTTCCTTCTTTGTGATGTTACCATCACTTGGTACTGCCACATCTACCACAAGAGCTTTCCTCTGTTCTTTATCCACCGCTACAATGCCTGGTTGGTTCGCCATTACCATCTTGTCCATCTGTATCTGGAAGTCCTACAGGATCTTTGCTTTCTCATTCTCTACCTCTCCCGAAGGTGTTTCCCATTTTGATTTTTGGGTTTCAGGTCCATATTCTGCACACGTTTCCGTATTCTATTCCAGTCACTTGGTTTTGGCGCTGTTTCTATTTCAGGCACAGCCTAGACCTTGGGTCTTGTCTGGTGTGGTAGATCTGAGCCTCTATCACTCTGGTGTTCAGGGTTTGTTCCTGTGCTGCCAGAATGAGCGGTTCTGTGCTGTTCTGTAGGCCAGCCCTTTCTAGCCATTGGTAGGTCTTGTTATCAGCCACTTCAGTAATGGTCCGGTGGTACATCCCATGCAGGGCTTGTCCTCCCATGAGGATCTGTCCTCCACCATCGCATCCTCAGCTGTCCATTGCCTGAGACATTCACTGAGCCCACTGTCAGTTGGGGGCTTGAGCTTGATGTATTCATGCATTTTTAATGTTTTATCCTGGATAGTGGCTTCTACGCTCACTACTCCTCAACCTCCTTCCTTGTGGCTAGCATATACTCTCAGGGTGCTGGATTTGTGATGGAACCTTCCATGCATGGTGAGAAGCTTTCATCTCTTAACATTCATTGTCTGTATGTATGTATACATATAAAATTTTGTTAATTTTCAAAAATCTTTTTTTTCCGTTGATGTTTTTGTCCTTTCTAATTTAAAGATATTTTAAGTTTTAAATATAACTAGGAATTGATAGAATACTTTTATTTTATAATATGAAGTCATAATTTAGGAAAACTGGGATGCATCTTATTCTTAGAAAACGAATAAATTGCAAAGTTTTTTTTCAGGTTTCAAAAATGACATTCATGTAAAGAAATGCTCCATCTGTTCTTTAATGTGCCTTCTGTGAGGAGGGAAAGAACCATGCCGTCACCAGTGCTGCAATGGGGAATTACTTTCTGTAGTCTACACTGTTAAAAAAGACGATTCTCTAACAGATTCTGTTACCCTTTTTCCTTTTTCGCTTTCTAAACCCTGGAAAGTGCAGCTCTGGAGAGTGGCATTAAAAGATTTTCCTGGCAGTTTGTGGTTCCATGATCCTTCCACTAACAGAACTCTCCATATCTGTCCTATGCGACCTAAAGCAACCTTATCAGATTTTTATTGTTACATAAGTGGATTTGCCAAGATATTTAAAGCAGCCAAAAAGCGCCAACGAGTCTGTGTGTGGCTGTAGAGGAGCTGGACTTAGTCTGAGAAATTTAATCTCACTTCCTCAGTCTATTATTCCTCACTGCAGTTAAAGGGGTTGTAATTGCATAGTGTAGCAAGGTCCTAAAAAAAAGGTTTTATTTTCTCTAGAGTAGAAGATGGTTTCATCTGTCTGGGAAGTGATTTTAATAATCTTATCAGTTATTAAAAAGTCAAGTTATATGGCTTTTGTTATCCTTAGAAACGGATATGAAACTAGACTCTTTTCGTTGTTGATATCATTAATATCAATTATTTTTCTACTATTTATGCATTTTTCTTTTGTAACCAATGCGAAAGATAATGATCTAAGGTTGTCTTTAGTAACTGTTGACCAATAAACTCTTCTTTTAGGGGATTCTTTGTTAAATTGTACCTGAATAATTCATCCTAAAATAAAGCCCCTTTGTTTCCAATGACGTATTGTATTGATTTAAAAAGATTCACAATGAAGTATTCTATTTGACTGCATATGAGCTTTAAATCCACTGAGCATTTATGTTGGTGTTGCAATGTGTATTTATTTATTTATTCCTCTTTTTCTAATCTTGGAGTTTTGCTGTGAATTAGGAGAATTCAGAGGGATTTTGTTTTTATTTTTTTTTTTACTTTTTGCACATGCATTGATATTGATCTAATCTCCAGCTGTTATGTAAACTCCTCTAGCTTTTAAAAGCAATTTATTTTATTTTTCTACAGGAAAATCTTTTAGCTCGCAATGCTTTATCTGTGACCTTGTTGGTTAGATAAAAATGAACAAGGTTCCCCAAAAAGCACTTCTTTATTTCCTTCCTGTAGAAAACAGTCATTGTACTACTTATGTTGGATATCAGACTCTCTGTGCTGAAAGCTGCGTGATAGCCGTCTGCAGAGGCTGCTGGCAAGACCAAACGCTGGAGACAGAATAGGAGATTGCTCCAGTATTAGTCATTGTTCCTTGGTTGACTGGTATACTTATCAGCAAAGAGTCAGAAGACTTCATCTTCATTTTCTCCCTCCCTACTGGTTTTAAGTCTCATAAAGGTCAGGGAGGA